>OY856412.1:495599656-496199656 GCA_963693085.1 Alisma plantago-aquatica | reverse complement strand
CTCCGGACGAATTCGGACAGTCCAAATTGCTGTGAGTGGGGTTTCATTTATTTATCATTAACAAACTCAGGTGTTTGAATATTTTCTGTTTTGTGCGCGAATTATGCTGATAACAGGCGTTATCAGGTGTCGGGCAGCGTTTGGCATCGCCCGACTTTTTATTTCATAAAATGCTTCTAGACGCTGTTATATGATTTAGTTTAGCATCTGATCAGTGTGGATTGAATCAGTGAATTTATATGGTTCATTGGAACTTGAAATACGTAATATGCTTGATGAAAATGATGAAATTTCCTGTGTTATGTTGCAATATATTTGTTGATTTAAAAATGGATATTTAGCTTGGAAACTGGATAAATGATACTGAATCATGTTTAAGGATGATAAATGATATATATGTGTTTTCAAGTGATGTTCAGAATGTGAAATAAGTATGAAATGTGATATTCCTGTTTAAATGGTTATATGTTAGTGAGTTAATAGACTTAGGTGCCCTAACACCGTAGAACCCCTTTGACAGATCTGCTTCTTAGGGGTGAAACTCATGTTGCAACATTATCCGTGCTTGTGTCATGGAGACACGAGGATAGAGAGGCAGTGTCCAACAACAACGCGTGCTTGTGTCACAGTGGCACTGGAGAAAAAAATGGGGGTTATTGCAACATTATCCGTGCTTGTGTCATGGAGGTAACCCGTGAGACTCTCCGCCGGTGTACTCAGGTTAGAGGAGGAGTCTAGAGCACTCAGAGTAGTGCCCTGAGGCCGTAGAGCCTATGAGTCAGGCCAGAGAGCCTGGGGTCCTGTGGCAGAGCAGGGCTGGCGTCAGACTTAGCATTTTCCGGGTGTGTCGCTAAGTCTTATACGGTGGGATCGTAGTTCACTACGGATCTTTATATGCAGGGTACACTGCATATGATTAGGGCATAACAATAAAATAATATGTAATCATATAGAATCACAGTAAATTAATATATCCGAACTTTTGTGCCAATACATTATATCTGTTTATTGGTTTAAATTATCTGTTATTGCATAGAAAAGTGATTATATTCTGCAATCTGCTATGTCGTTAGAACTGCCCTGCTTGTACCACACTTATGTTTTATTTCAATTTTATAAACCTGATGAGTTGTTTAATGATAGCTAAGTGAAATTCTATTCACTGAGCGAGTAGGCTCATACATCTACTCAAAACATTTTCAGGTCAACATCAGCAACAGGAATCAGAAGGATCTTTTCATCCTAACGCCTAGTCTATAGAAGGTTTGTAGTTAGTCTAGTTAGAGGTCTCTTAGTCCTTCCCCTCGATCCTTGGGACATGGTGTGGGTGAGAGAGAGTATGTATGTGGAATGTGTATAAAGATGTAAATTAACTGTTATGTTTACTTTATGTTGAACAATGTAATTTGCTGTAGACTTTGTATATATCTCCTGTCTGTTTAATAGAAATGCTTCTGCAGTTTGTTTAGTTTTAGTTTACAGCCTAAATCAGATTATCCTTTTAATGTAATTTAAGATGTTTTAAATAATGATGAATGATTTGGCTTGTGTGTAAATCCCTCCGTCGCGCCCTAATCTCGTGATTTGTGGGTAATGCGAGATCGGGGTGTGACATCTCTTGGTATCAGAGCATAGGTTGAGTATATGAATACTCTAAGTCCAGGTCGGGGGATAATAAGAGACCAATAGGATTAAGGTTTAGGTGTCTTTCTTCTATCTGTAGTTTTCTAACAGGAAATATTCTGTTATATCTTTGCAGATGGCAGGAAGAGGTCATGATCGTGATGATCAGGCTGAGAGCCATGTTGGCCCTGATCCTCTGTACTTGGGTCCAGGTGGTGGTGACCACGTGGATGAAGAATCTCGTATGTATAAGATGTTTCTGGAGACCAGAGAGAAGTACAAGGCTGATAGGTGGGCTTCTACTTCTACCAGTAGTAAGGATCTGATGCGATCATATGAGCTTGTAAAGAAGCTTGGCGGCACAGAGTTTAGTGGCACTACAGATCCAGCAGAGGCTGATGAGTGGTTGAGACAGATAGAGAAGGTCTTTCGCCTGATGGAGCTTTCAGAAGAGAAAAAGATTAATCATGCAGTCTATCTTTTGACAGGCGATGCAGAGCTGTGGTGGCGTAGTGTGGAGGAAAATAGGAGAGGTACAGAGCTTTCTTGGCAGGATTTCTCTGAAGAGTTTCATCTTAAGTTTTATCCACCTACCTTCCTTAATGAGAAAATCAGGCAGTTACAGAACATTAAGCAGGGGAACATGTCAGTTACTGAGTATGAAGCGCTTTTCACTCGGTTAGCGAACTTCTGTCCGCAGCTTGTTCCTGACAACATAGAAAGATGTAGAAGGTTTCAAGAAGGACTGAGGCCAGAGATTCGACATACATTTTCTGCTATTAGTAAAAAGAACAGGGAGAACTTTGGTGAGTTTGTTGAGGCTGCTAGACAGGTTGAGGAATCTATGAATGCTGACAAGGTGCCTGAGTCTAAGAAGAGATCTGTAGATTTCAGTAGAGGACAGTCCAGTAGTGGATATAGAGGTGGAGGTAGAGGTTTCTTTTCTAAACTCGGGCGTGGCTTTAGCTGTTTCAGTAGACAAAGATCTGAGGATGTTACTTCTTCTAGAGGCAGAGGGAGATATAACCCAGGGAGATGGGGCAGTGCCGCTAGTGGACAGTCTTCTGGGTCGTCAATGTCAGTGACAGGTCCCCAGGGACAAGGGATATCGCCATGTGACAAATGTGGAAAACCACATTCTGGTCAGTGTTGGAGTCCAAGTTGTTATGTCTGTGGACAAGTTGGACACCTCAAAAGGGAATGTCCTCAACTTCATCAAGCAGCATCACAAGCTTTCCAACCTCAGTACCATGATGTTCCAAGTTCTTCGGTGGCTTCTGGTTCCAGAGGTGGTGGAGTGCCCAGTGGCAGAAGTGGTCAGAGAGGACAGCGTGTCAGAGGGAGAGCTTCAGCACGTTTCTTTTCTTTGACACCTCAGGAAGGTATAATCTCTTCACAAGTCGTTACAGGAGAAATGCTTTTGTTTAATAGTATACCGGTTTCAGTTTTGATAGATCCAGGTGCTACTCACTCTTTTATACGACGTTCTTTAGTTGGTGAACTTAATCTGTTAACTCAAGAGTTGATAGATGAGTTAGTGTTGAGGGTTCCACTAGGTGGACCAACAGTTCTATCTGAGTTCTGTCCCGGATGTTTGTTATCTTTTGGAGGTTACACCTTTGCCGCTAATCTCATACCCCTGGATGTAAATACTTTTCAAGTCATCTTGGGTATGGATTGTCTTGAGACATATTGAGTGCAACTCGATTGTTGGAAGAAGGAATCTACCTTTCAACAAGGTGAATTTTCTTGTGTCTTTACTGGAGACAGGAAAGTTCTGCCTACGTGCATTGTATCAGCTGCAGTAGCTAATAAGATGCTACAGAAAGGATGTGAAGCGTTCTTTGCTCATGTGGTTGACACTAGAACAGAGAAGAGAACCGCCAGTGTTTATGATATACCTGTGGTTCATGAGTTTTCTGATGTTTTTCCAGAAGAGTTGTCAGGCTTACCTCCTGACAGAGACATTGATTTTGAGATTCAGGTATATCCAGGTAGTCATCCAGTGGCACTGCCAGCTTATAGAATGGCACCTGCAGAGTTGAAGGAACTCAAGGTGCAGCTGCAGGAGTTGCTGGATAAGGGTTTCATCAGACCCAGTTCTTCTCCGTGGGGTGCTCCAGTCCTGTTTGTTAAGAAAAAGGATGGTACCATGCGTCTCTGTATAGATTACAGGCAACTGAACAAGATCACTATTAAGAACAAGTACCCTTTGCCGAGAATAGACGATCTGTTTGATCAGTTGCGTGGAGCGACGATCTTCTCTAAGATAGATTTGAGATCTGGATATCATCAGCTCAGAATAAAGGCTTCTGATATTCCCAAGACAGCTTTCAGAACTAGGTATGGGCATTATGAGTTTCTGGTCATGTCGTTTGGGCTGACCAATGCCCCAGCAGCCTTTATGGATATGATGAATCGGATTTTCAAACCGTTCCTAGATCAGTTTATTGTAGTCTTTATAAATGATATTCTGATCTACTCTAGAAATGATGAGCAGCATGAGCAACACCTGAGAATGACGTTGCAGTTGTTGAGGCAACATCAGTTGTATGCTAAGTTTAGCAAGTGTGAGTTCTGGTTGGCAGAGGTAGCATTTCTTGGACATGTTATCTCGAGAGATGGAGTTAGCGTTGACCCTAAGAAAGTTGATTCTGTACTTCAGTGGGAACAGCCTAAGACTCCTACTGAGATCAGAAGTTTCTTGGGTTTAGCAGGCTATTACAGAAGGTTTATACAGAACTTCAGTGTGTTAGCATCACCCTTGACACGCTTGACGAGGAAGGATGCACCGTTTGTTTGGTCTGATAACTGTGAGAAAAGTTTTCAGATCTTGAAGAGGAAGTTGACTTCAGCACCAGTGTTGGTTTTACCAGAAGCAGAAAAGGGTTATACAGTGTTCTGCGATGCTTCCAGGAGAGGCTTGGGCTGTGTACTGATGCAAGAAGGCAAAGTTGTGGCTTATGCATCTAGACAGCTTAAGAAGAACGAAGAGAATTACCCTACTCATGATCTGGAGTTGGCTGCTATAGTTCATGCTCTTAAGACATGACGTCACTACCTATATGGTGAGACATGTCAGGTGTTTACAGACCATAAGAGTTTGAAGTATATCTTCACTCAGAAGGATTTGAATCTGAGACAGCGAAGATGGCTTGAGCTGATCAAGGATTATGAGGTGACAATCGATTACCATCCTGGTAAAGCGAATGTTGTGGCAGATGCCTTGAGTAGAAAGTCAAGTTCAACAGCAAATGCATTTTCTATGGCATGTTTCAAAAGAGACTTGCTTGTAGATATGCGAAAGTTGAACTTAGACTTGGATGTGACTGGACAGAGTGGGTTGATTGCTCAAATGCAGGTCAAACCTACTTTCTATGATCAGATTAAGGAATTGCAACAGAGTGATAATGAGTTGAGGCAAATTATGCAGGATATGTCGGAAGGTAAAAGGTCAGAATTCAAGTTCTCTGACGATGGTGTGTTGTATCTTCATGACAGGTTGTGTGTACCTGGGAACAGTGAGCTGAAAGAGCAAATTCTTGAAGAAGCGCATGCTTCTATGTATGCTATGCATCCAGGTAACACGAAAATGTACAGGAATCTCAAAGAGCTGTACTGGTGGTTTGGTATGAAAAGAGATGTGGCTGAGTACGTGGCTAGATGTGGAGTGTGTCAACAGGTTAAAGCTGAGCATCAGAAACCTGCTGGTACCTTACAGTCGCTTCCTATACTTGAATGGAAATGGGAACACATCACGATGGATTTTGTGGTAGGGTTACCCAGAACGCCTCGAGGTTCGAACTCGATATGGGTGATTGTGGATAGACTAACTAAGTCTGCTCACTTTCTCCCTATCAAGTCGACCTTTGATGTTCCAAAGCTGGCCAAGATTTATGTGGATGAGGTAATCAGATTACATGGGATTCCAGTTTCCATTATTTCTGACAGAGATCCTAAGTTTACATCTAGATTCTAGAATTAGTTACATCGTGCGTTGGGCACAAGGCTGAGGTTCAGTACAGCGTTTCACCCGCAGACAGATGGTCAGTCTGAGAGGACCATTCAGACTCTTGAAGACATGCTAAGAGCATGCGTTCTGCAGTTCAGAGGTAACTGGGAAGAACACTTAATCCTGATGGAGTTTACATATAACAACAACTATCATTCTAGTCTTGGAATGGCCCCATATGAAGCTCTATATGGTAGAAAGTGTAGATCACCAGTTTGTTGGTACGAGGTTGGTGAGAAAGAAATTCTTGGATCTAAGATAGTCGATATGACTACAGAGAAGATATCTGTGATCAGGGAGCAGTTGAAAGCTGCTCAGGACAGGCAGAAAAGTTATGCAGCGAGACGACGTCGACCTCTTGAGTTTGAGGTTGGTGACGAGGTTTATCTGAAAGTTTCACCGTGGAAGGGAGTGTTGAGGTTTGGTAAGAGAGGCAAATTGACTCCTAGGTTTATGGGCCCATATCCTATCATTGAGAGGATTGGACCTGTAGCCTATAAGTTGGATTTGCCATCTGAGTTAGCTAATCTTCATGATGTGTTTCATGTGTCTATGCTTAAGAAATGTTACCCTGGTACGGAAAAGATAGTTGACCCAGAACCTGCACAGCTTAGATCAGATGTGTCCTATGTTGAGGGACCAATCCAGATAGTTGATCAGAGGATCAAGAAGCTTAAGAACCGTGAGATACCATTGGTGAAGGTTCTGTGGAGGAATCATAACCTTGAAGAAGCTACGTGGGAGCTTGAATCTGAGATGCGTAGCAAGTTTCCTTTTCTCTTTTAGGAATTTCGGGACGAAATTCTCATAAGGGAGGGAGATTGTTATGACCCATAATTAAGTTAACTAATAAGTACCTCGATTAGTGTGAAGTACCTCGATTAGTGCTAAGCACCCTGTTAAACATCATGGTTAATCAAGATAAGCTACGTCATGAATCAATGGATGAGATTGAATCATCTGAGGTAATTAATGATAATTGCAGTGTTAATTAAATAAGTTCCTCTGAAGAGATTAGTATTTTCATTAGTTGAAACGAGCTAGTTAGCATGATTTCTTGCCTTGAGAAGGTAGCGGATTTTGTGATTTAGAGTTTACAAAAAGAATCAGTTGATTTGGACTCTCGAGGTGAAAGTTATAACACTTTTACTTTCTTTGGATCTAATCTGCAATTTTCCCAAATTTGTAGCTATTTCTTTTCCCTTTTTCCGTTTTCTTCTTTATCCCTTCATTTTCACGCGATCGATTCACAGAAGTAACCTCTTGAAAGCGGCGCCCGAACAACAGCTGGAAGGGGGCGATTTTGGGGTGATTTCGGGAGCGCATAGCTCCGATCTTGTTGGTCGACCTCCCCTTCTTCTTTTTCTCCTTCCACCCTTCTCTTTCCTCCCCTCTTCCTCGATTCTACCCTATCCTAGAAACGCCCGACCTGCTGCACAGAGCAGCAGCTGCAGCAATGGCCAGTAGCTGGGCGGCAGGCCTGGAGCTTGTGTGGGCGTGAAGGGCAGCACCTAATCGATCGTCCTGAGCTCAGCCTCGAGCAGGGATCTAGAATCCGCCGCTTCCTACCTTGTTGCACTCACTGGTGCTCCAAACAGCAGGGGGCAGTGCCTAGCTAGCAGCAGCAGCTACTGCTGCATACGGCCAGGAAGGCCACGGTGTGCGCCCAGTACGGTGGAGAGGAGCTAGTTGGAGTTGGCTTTGGAGTTTAAGGTCATAAATCTATAGCTCTAGCTATGATTTGGCTACCAAGGGAGCTCTTCGTCAACCTGTTGTGTGTGTATGCCTGAAGCAACTTACTGCAGGATCGTGAAATTGAAATATCAAAGGAAGAAGACAACCCAATTTCGCCCGGAATTAGGCCTTGGACGCATCTCCGGACGAATCCGGACAGTCCAAATCGCTGTAAGTGGGGTTTCATTTATTTATCATTAACAAACTCAGGTGTTTGAATATTTTCTGTTTTGTGCGCGAATTATGCTGATAACAGGCGTTATCAGGCGTCAGGCAGCGTTTGGCGTCGCCCGACTTTTTATTTCATAAAATGCTTCTAGACGCTGTTATATGATTTAGTTTAGCATCTGATCAGTGTGGATTGAATCAGTGAATTTATATGGTTCATTGGAACTTGAAATACGTAATATGCTTGATGAAAATGATGAAATTTCCTGTGTTATGTTGCAATGTATTTGTTGATTTAAAAATGTATATTTAGCTTGGAAACTGGATAAATGATACTGAATCATGTTTAAGGATGATAAATGATATATATGTGTTTTCAAGTGATGTTCAGAATGTGAAATAAGTATGAAATGTGATATTCCTGTTTAAATGGTTATATGTTAGTCAGTTAATAGACTTAGGTGCCCTAACACCGTAGAACCCCTTTGACAGATCTGCTTCTTAGGGGTGAAACTCGTGTTGCAACATTATCCGTGCTTGTGTCATGGAGACACGAGGATAGAGAGGCAGTGTCTAACAACAACGCGTGCTTGTGTCACAGTGGCACTGGAGAAAAAAATGGGGGTTATTGCAACATTATCCGTGCTTGTGTCATGGAGGTAACCCGTGAGACTCTCCGCCTGTGTACTCAGGTTAGAGGAGGAGTCTAGAGCACTCAAAGTAGTGCCTTGAGGCCGTAGAGCCTATGAGTCAGGCCGGAGAGCCTGGGGTCCTGTGGCAGAGCAGGGCTGGCGTCAGACTTAGCATTTCCCGGGTGTGTCGCTAAGTCTTGTACGGTGGGATCGTAGTTCGCTACGGATCTTTATATGCAGGGTACACTGCATATGATTAGGGCATAACAATAAAATAATATGTAATCATATAGAATCACAGTAAATTAATATATCTGAACTTTTGTGCCAATACATTATATCTGTTTATTGGTTAAAATTATCTGTTATTGCAAAGAAAAGTGATTATATTCTGCAATCTGCTATGTCGTTAGAACTGCCCTGCTTGTACTGCACTTATGTTTTATTTCAATTTTATAAACCTGATGAGTTGTTTAATGATAGCTAAGTGAAATGCTATTCACTGAGCGAGTAGGCTCATACCTCTACTCAAAACATTTTCAGGTCAACATCAGCAACAGGAATCGGAAGGATCTTTTCATCCTAACGCCTAGTCTATAGAAGGTTTGTAGTTAGTCTAGTTAGAGGTCTCTTAGTCCTTCCCCTCGATCCTTGGGACATGGTGTGGGTGAGAGAGAGTATGTATGTGGAATGTGTATAAAGATGTAAATTAACTGTTATGCTTACTTTATGTTGAACAATGTAATTTGCTGTAGACTTTGTATATATCTCCTGTCAGTTTAATAGAAATGCTTCTGCAGTTTGTTTAGTTTTAGTTTACATCCTAAATCAGATTATCATTTTAATGTAATTTAAGATGTTTTAAATAATGATGAATGATTTGGCTTGTGTGTAAATCCCTCCGTCGTGCCCTAATCTCGTGATTTGTGGGTAATGCGAGATCGGGGTGTGACAAAAACCATCTCTTTTAAACACATATATAAATTTAATATCCATCTACATTTAAAATTTTCATTTATAGAGGTTTCCGTATTGAAAAACATTTAGGCTTTATAGAAAACATGTTGTTGTAACACTTCATAGTAGACTAAAAAAATTAAACCATTATTTTGGTTAGTAAGTGATTGGATATCGACCTCACATATTTTTTTACCCACAATAGGTAATTTTCCATATGTTGATGATGACTTCAAAATTCAATTCATATGTGCCTAATATTTATATTCATACTATTTTTGGATTGATGGAAACTCTCCAATTGCCCCAAATTGCAAACCCTAGTCTTGAAGATTCATACTCTTGTCTGGAAAAGGAATCTAGTTACTCTAACTGGGAAAGAGAGTTGTCTTGGTGTATGCTCTTATGAAGGTAATAACAAGGTGGAAGTCAAGGTGTTATGAAGTCCTAGATGTTGATCTCTTTAGGTAGTGGAGCTATGACATTTCAAGGCTGGAACCACTCTAAACACTTGGTTTCATTTCTCATTTTCTCATCCTTACCTTTTGACTTATTTTGAGATATAAATTGAAGGTCTACATTTTTTTGTTTATATTTATAAAAGCTCAATTTGTCTCCCCACCCTCTTGACTCTACATCTGCTTTACGTAATACTCATAAGTAGGAGAATATGTATGGCAAAATACCTAGAAATATTCACCTTAAGGGAGGCTACTCCACTCACCCGTTTGGTCTTTGGTGGCTCCAGCTGTCACTATTGGAAGAGGTTGATGCAATTGCACATCAAAGAAACTAGATTCAACACATGGAAGGTGGTGGCCATTCCCTATATTATGCACACTAAAGAAGTGCCTACTTGGGATCAAGAGACCATGATTGGAGAACAACTCAATGATAGAGGTATTCACATCCTATATGGCACCCTCTTCCCTTTTAGATTTCATCTCTTTTCTTCTTGTGAGATAGGGCTTGACATATGGAAGAAGCTCTCCATCATACATGTACAAATCAAGCAAGTGAAGGGCTCAACATGTTGCAACATCAACTTCATTTATTCAGGACAATGAAGACAAAGTCTATAGAGGAGTTGTACTCTAGGTTACCAAGAATTTTCAATGTCCTTGGTTCCTTGGAAATATTAGAAGTCGAATGGTCATTATGTCAAAATATTTTGGTTTCTCACTTACTTGTTTGAGAAGAAAGTCACAATCATAGAAAAATATTCTAACCATTCAACCTCATAGATAATTTCCAAACTTATGATGTAAAACCAGGAAGAGAAGGAAGAGACTCCTAGGAAGAAAAATGCAGACTTAAAAGTTCAAGAATCCTCCTCAAGTCAAGACTACTCTTCAAGTGATGAAGATGTCTTGTATACCAAAGGCAAGTCATTCAAAGGAAAGACCAACTTAGACGCCTCCCTTTTCTACGAATGTGGCCAAAAGGGATATTTCAAGAATGAATGCCCAAAGATGAAGACACATCACCACCACAAAAAAACAAGTTCATGAGGGATGAAAAGCACAAGAAGGATGATAATTACAATAAGATACAAGAGGAGAATAAAGGTAAATAAACATCCCAAAATTCTAACTGTTACTCTTCTCAATCTTCTATTAGGTAATGAGATGATAAATATGAATGCAACATTGCTGTCATGAAAAGGTCAAGTGAAGGATATGAGATTAATGCATTAAATTTAAATGAGTTTTGTAAACTCCCTTAGTTGAAAAGACTTTTTCCTTCACTGATTATCTTGTTTGTTAGAAACCTAAAAAAAGAAAAAGCTTGATAAAATTGTAGACAATATGTATAAGGAAAAGTATGAATTTAAATTTTAACCTTTTTGCACAAGAACATATTAGTGATGTTAAGGATCTTAGTATTTATGGAGAATTGCAATTTATTGGTGTTGAGGTAGAAAATCATATATATATCTTAGTCAGCTAAATTCTCATAAGGGTGAAAATGCTTCCAAGGTTTCTAAGACCAATGCTCATAAGTCTCAAAGCATTATTCCTTGTAGGGTAACTGAAATTTTCCATGGTTACTTTAGAAAAGTATTCTTATTTGTATAAATGAATTTAGTTTATAATACATTCTTATTAATGTGAATGATGACATTTTTGAACTTTATACTACTATTGCTTCTATTATTCAAGATAACCATTTCTTAAACTTCATTGCAATAGTTCCACAAGGGTATAAAGGAGCTTGATGAGATCCTAAATCATGGTACAAACAAATTGATAGACATGGAATAGGATATGATAGTATCTATGTTTATAGCCATAATAGGAGTTCTTCAACATTCTATGGAGAATTATATAGTTCTCAATGTATACATTGTAGGTAAATTTTGTATAAATAATGACCGTTCTTCTACGTATTGTCCCTTTGATAAGAAGGGAACCAATAATAATATGGTTTGGGTTCTCAAGATAAATCCAGACCCAAAGATTAGAATGGGACATGGACTTTCTTCTTTGTAAGAATCTTGTAAATGGATTGTTGATAATGGATGCTCCAAGAACAAAAAAGGAGTTAAAATCTACTTTATTTTACAAAAGAAAAAGGAAACGTGGTTTGATGAATTTTGGTAATAATGGTAAAGTAGAGGTGATTTTATTCCTAAATTAAGAGAACTAGACATCAACCACATGATCAAGAAAAGGTCATCAATAAAGAAGTTCACAAGGAAATCTCCCAAGGTGATAAAAAGAAGGATTCAATCCTAAAATTTTCAAATTACCATCCAAAGGACATCATCATAGACAATCCCTTTGATAAGGTCAAAACAAGATAATTTTCAAAGGACCAAACCAAAAATGCCTTAGTTTCATATTTGAAACATGAATTGTAACATCCCTGACCTGGGTTTAGGGCTAACTCTATTTTTTCAGCCTAAATAAGTTTCTTAGAACTTTAATATAATCCTATAAAGTGTTTTGTTATCAGGTGACAAATTTATGTTTCAAGTTTGGTCCTGTTTGAATAATGTTTGAGCAGTGTTCTCTTATTTAGGACCAAAATGCAATTTACCCAAGATGAGGGGTTATATTGCAATATGTCACATGTTAAACATACTTCATGTGTTTTAGCATCATAAGAGAGAGAATGATGCAAGATGGTGGCTTGTGGAAAGCCAAAATTCCAAGTTTGAACTTGTTTGAATAATACTAGTGCTTTGTGTATCAATTTTGGTACAAATTGTAATTTCCAAAAATGCAGGGTTGATATGCAAATTACCACCTCTAGAGTGTCCCTACTCCTTACTAGTATCTTTTATAGGGAGAGAAACAAGGATACACCATGTTTGAATCATGTATAAGTGATAGCATTCTTGGTGATAGAAAGACCAAGAAAGGGGTTGAATATGAAAACCTAACTTGAGTTGTATCGAGTTGTAGAGTCCATATGAGAGTGCCTATCAGACAAGGAGCCATAGGGGGAGCCTCATATAGGTTTGTGAACTCTTGGAAAAGTCCATGATGGGAAAATCACCTCAAGGAGGTGATCTATGACGAGTTAAATGCTCCTTGCCAAAAGTTGTATCAGTTTGCATAATTTGTGAGATAAAGATGAGATATCTTGTCCAACAAGATAAGTGATGGACGAAATATCATCTCTAGATTATCCTCAAGTGTTTTGCATGTCAAGATTAATGTGAGTGCATGCATGTCCACGTGTCAACCATGCATGGACACGTGGCACCCAGTAGCTTTAAAATGAAGACACCTCATATACACACTTTTTCATGAACCTCAACTATATATACTACTCCTTTCACCTATTAGTGGAATTTTTCGAATCTTACCACCCCCTTTCTCTTAGATATCATGCATAGAGTCTTTGTATCATGCATAGGTGAAGGAGTATCATGCATAGGGCCTTGGCATCGGCCATAGCAAAGTGATATCACCCATAGCAAAGTGATATCGGCCAAGTGAGGGATATCTACCACAAGGGGTAAGGTATCGTGCATAGGGCTGAGGAGCTCACATCTTGGAACTTTTAGAAGCTCATACTTAATCTTGGGAATGTGAAGATTTGGATCTTGTAGCTTTGAAGTTGCTCTTGAGTCGGGTTATATAACTTGAACTCAATTATGTTATTATTTACCATCAATCTTGCCTTACTTAATGATTTACTTTCAAATCAATTTTTCTTGCATAATTGATAAATCCATGAGTTCTATTAGTGACCTAGGACTGTTGCCCATGAACTAGAATAGTAATAATAAGAGTATAGAAGTTGATGATGATGACATCATCATGGTTCAACCCGATATTGGGTTGAAGCACCTCTAATCCAATATGGTAAAGTGAACATATCACTAACATGATACCATGAGGATGTATACACCTTATACATGATATTATGATGAAGTATATACCTTGTGCACAATATGGTATCAAGCATACACCATGTGCATGATATGAGGTCAAGTATACACCATATGCACGACATGAAGTCAAGCATATACTCAAACCCAATATGACAAACCATAGATGAGGAGTAACTTGATATGATGATATGAATACACCACTAGCATGATATAATGATGAATTTATACCTCATGAACGATATGAGTGACACATACATACATCTTGTGCACGATATGGGGTCAATCACCCACCTTATACATGATATGGTATTAAGAAGATACTCTAACCCGATATGATGTTGAAACTCGACATGGGAAAGTGAAACCCGATATGCATTGTAACCCCACATCCCTATCAGTTTGTACACTTGAGCTAGTTGTGAATAATTAGTTGTTTAGCCTATTACTCATCACATGATGAACGGTAGGATGATACCATGAAGGTTTTGAAGGGATATGAGTATAAGGGTCAAACCCGATATGCAAACCCTAAAGGTTGAGTAACCCGATATGAATGCACGATATGGAGATAAGGAGATATCTCATGCATGATATGGTGATGAGGATACACCACTATACCTAATATGGAGGAAGCACTTCAATCTAATACACTTGAATGAGTGGCACATGTAGTGAGTTATGTCCAATGATACATTAAGACTTAAAGAGGTCATGCATTTTGATAAGTATAGGCCAATGTACATTGAGAGAAGGATTGAGCCAACCTAATGGAGTATGATGTAATCAACATCCTAGTGAGGATGAAAGAGAAACTTATAGTTGTATAATACTCATGTAATGAGTATACATTGATACCCCTAATATGTGTGGAGTATGAATTAGGGTTTTGTTTCTTGATGATCATATTGGAAACCCTAATCGGTTAATAAAGGGAACCCTAACCCTAATTATGGGAAGGTTTTATTTTTCTTGTATTGAATGGTGATGATAGGTATTTGATATTGAAATCATGCTGGTATCATGAGATAATGAGCATAGCTAATTATGCGCTATGATGTTTCATATAATACATATTATATGGGTCTTGTAAGTCATGTGAGATACTTGTAGAACAAGTATAATGTTTATATAGGTCTTATGACCTAGAGATGGATGTTTCCTAGTGAGAGGTGACAAGATGTTTATAAAAGTCTCATGATCTAGATATTGATGTAAAAGATGGCAATGTTCAAAATGAACTAGGGAAATGGAAACCCAATAACATCATAATAATAATAAATGGTTATAATAATAATGAAATTCTTAGTCATACATGCTTTATGATTATAGCCGAATAAGGGCTATAGTGTTTTGAATATGTTTAAATGAGATATGAGGAATGCTTCTATCACATAAATGATGTGAATGGGTATAATGCCTCATGAAGGTGATGTGGAATTCGGTGATGAGTTTAAGGGATTGATATCCCATAATGAAAGTGAAAGGGGAAACATAAAGGTATTCCACTACTATGGAATCCTTAGCAATATGGCCATGATATCACATGATTGGTATAATATAATACCTGGATATAGTTTCACAAGATTGGTATGATCCAATACCTGGACATAATCTCACGGGATTGGTATAATCTAATACCTGGACAAATCTCATAGGATTGGTATAATCCAATACCTAGACAAATCTCACAGGATTGGGATAACCCAATACCTGGATATAACTTCACATGATTGGCATAATCCAATACCTGGACATAATGTCACAAGATTGGTATAATCCAATACATGGACATAACTTCACATGATAGGGATAACCCAATACCTGGATATAACTTCACAGGATTAAGATAACCAAATACATGGATATAACTTCACATGATTGGGATAACCCAATACCTGGATATAACTTCACAGGATTGGGATAACCCAATACCTGGATATAACTTCACAAGATTGGGATAACCCAATACCTAGATATAACTTCACATGATTGGGATAACCCAATACCTGGATATAACTTCATAGGATTGGGATAACCCAATACCTAGACATAACCTCACAGGATTGGGATAACCCAATACCTGAATATAACTTCACATGATTGGGATAACCCAATACCTGGATATAATTTCACAGAATTGGCATAGTCCAATACCTGGATATAATTTTATAGGATTGGCATAGTCCAATACCTGGATATAATTTCATAGGATTGGCATAGCCCAATACCTGGATATAATTTCACAGGATTGGTATAAACCAATACCTAGACAGAATATAATGATGTATATTCACATGCTTAGTGCAATCTAATACCTAGCTAGCAGATTGGCTGAGGCCAACATATAGAAATGAGAATGATTCATGAATGTCATACCATGATAATAGTGTCACAGGATAAGCTTGAGATGTTGGTTTAGTATGATTGTAAATGATATACATGTTCTTCATATTCCTTATAAAGTAAATAGATGATTTACTGCCCTATCATAGACAGTTACAACACTTTAAAAGATGAGAAATGTTCTAATCTACTTATCCATAATGATTAACCTTGATTATTAATATTAAAGAACCTTGTCTCAGTTATATACTATTTACCTGTGATAATAATATTGTTGGCGGAGAATTATATCTCTCGCTGGGACAATTGTCTCACCCCGTGGGATCCACAATTTTTAGGTGGATGTGCACGAGGAGGTAGAGACCGTTCTACAGAGGAAGGACAACAATAGTAGGGATAGAAGTAACAACTAAGGTTGAGTGTACTGTCTATGGTGTCTTGTAGATATAACTCCTATGTGACATCTTTGTACTCTCAGGTCCTCGGATTTAGTGCGAGATGGTTTTGTGAACAATATGAGATTTTGGTTTGTATGCCTCGGGGTTTTATGTAGCTTCAGTATAGGTTTTAACAAAGAAACTGTTATATGCTATCCTCAAGATGAGATGGTACATTGTATGTACAATGTGAACCCTGATGTATATAAAGTTTTAGTTCTTTCATTAAAAGTTTTCCAGGAAATTGATTCCTTTGCAAAATGATTTTAAATTTTAGTGATTTTTGTTAATCTGCTGCTTATGAGTATTCCACATAATTAGTAACGATTTGGCTGTCAGTTTGGTGGCAGTCGTTTGAAGTTTTGTATCAGAGCTTAAGGTTCGTTGAGTCTACAGAGACATAGGACTAAGGTGTTGAGTCTGTTCTAGTATCCTCTAGTATATCTTATAGTGACTTCTGCTTATACAGAAGGAGGGTTATAGCTTAAAGATGTCTTGAGAACATGAGGATCACGTTGCTGAGGGAAATTTTGTTGCACTAGTAAGATGTGTAAGGGATCAGGAAAGAAAGGAATCAGTACCTGAGAATCCCCATTTTGATGAAGCTATGATAGAAAATCCAGCCTTTCATGATCTTTTTGGGCAAGTCATGACCACAATGATGCATATGGCAGACCAGATGCCAGCACCAGCACCTAGGGCACCAGTTCCCAATGAGGGACATGGGTCTGGTAAGACTTTTGAACGACTACACCGTGTAGGAGCTATAGAATATTCTGGAACAACTGACCCAACAGATGTTGATTTATGGCTCACTGAGTTAGAAAAGGCTTTTAAGATCCTTAGTATCCCAGATGATGACAAAGTCAAACATGTTGTATACCTTTTGAAGGGTAATACTGGCCATTGGTGGGTCATAGAAGAGGTACAAAGGAGTGATGAAGAGGTTTGTTGGAAGGAATTTCGTCAAGAATTCTTCAAAAAGTATTTTCCACGAACATACTTAGACAAAAAGATCTCACCGTTTGAGAAGGTTCAACAAGGAACCATGTCAATTAATGAATATGAGGCTAGGTTTATGGAACTTTTGTAGTTTTTTCCTCAAATGGATGCTACTGAACAGGAGAAGATTTGACGTTTTGAGAAAGGACTGAATGCTGAGGTGTCTATCTTGGCAGTCGCATTAGAAAGTAGAGAGAGGTTCACCACATTTGTAGAATATGTTTGGAGGATAGAAAGGTCTGTGACAAAGAAACATGAGGAAAACCTCAAAAGGAGTTCTACACAGTCCCAATAATAGTGGATTGGTGGTACTAAACAACCAAAGTTTTCAGTAACACCGGTTCAACAACAATATATTACACCAATGTAGTGGTCACCAAGTAAGGACCAAGATTGGAGTATACCTCTAGGAACTCCAAGAGTACCTTTAGTATCAAAAAGGGACTTGTCTTGAACACAATGTGAGGGTCGAGCTTGCCATAAATGTGGATAGATAGGACATCTAAGGCAGCAGTGTCCAAGAATAAATAACGAGGTGACCCAACAGTCAAGGCATAATCTGCAAAACTCACAATTACTGCAGTTTAGTGGAGCAGAAGGCCGAGGATAAAGAAAAGTGTCACAGATTGGTCCATCTACTTTAGGTAGTAAAGGACAAAGCCAATAGAAGATGACAACTGACTCCATGTATTGAGTCAGTCAAGATACTAGATAACTCGTAAGAGGTAACATGTCAGATGGAACTTTTCATTCTAAATTATCTTTCCTTTTCTACTCCGTGTCTACTAATTATAAGAAAGGTAGTTGTTGTTGAGCTTCCTTTAATTAGTCCTATGAAGACATAAGGAAGAGATAAGAAGGATGAGAACTTATATCAATTTCAATGTTCTCTTATATGTTTTGAAATTTCTCTCTTCATGTAGAAAGGGAAGAGATGTAAAAGAAACACCTAGAGAAAATTTGAGATACTAAGTAGTAAAATTTAAAGAAATGAAACATAATATAAAACAAATGCATATTACCTAATTTCAGTTCTTAAATACCCTGGCCAGGTATTCATCTATTGAAGGCAAGGTAAGTATGACACTCTTAGCTTGCTATCTTTTTTATTACTCTGATCAAATAGTCATTTTGAGACAATCTAAAGAGCATAATGAAGTAGGAGATGTGGCACAGATATTTCTACCACATCCTAATTGTTATATGAAGGAATCTAAGTTAATAATAGATCAACTTAAACAAAACAAGATGTTTAGTATAAGGTATACCTTGGTCTGAGGACCTAGAGGTAATAGTTACCTGATAGGAGGTGACAATGTTCATTGATGAACTAAGGGTTTGAATACCCATATCTAGTAATCATGATGATGATAATGCTAAGGGATGATGACATGTAGTCATCTTTATAATTCCTATGTTGTTGAAAGCAAGGAACCTAAGAGAAAATGACACTTGATGTGCATGGGTTAGAAGAAATCTATAGAGGATACTTTGAAAAGTATCAACTAGTCCTAGATTTTAGTTCCAAGACAAATATGTGTGTTAAGTAATGTCCTGAGATGAAAGAAAGGTCCTATTATATGTTTGGTTTTGGTAATAACAACAGAGGATGGAAATAATAAGTATATGATGCGTTTTTGAAACATGTAACTAATACCAAGGTAAGGAATTCTAGTGACCAAGAAGTTTTGAATGAATGAGATAGTGAGAACATGACTCCTAAAAAGATGAATATTGTTGATTACCTAGAAAGGCCAACTTTGAGATTAGTTTAGTTACATACGATAGTATGGACATCATATGTTAGGGGTTTATGCTGTGCATAAACATAACATCGATAAGGATGTATTAATTGAAGGAACAATTGTAGAACTATCTTGGGAAAAATCTATCAAGCTAAGATAACTTCTTAGAATATTCCTATCTAGATCTATTGAGGCATCTTATGAAAATAACATCTAGAGATACCTCTGAGATAGTTCTTCCTGATGAGTAGCCTCTCCTTATGACAAGAAAATAAATAGCTAACATGATGATTGGTTCAATTTATAAGTAAATTGGTGTTGTGTCGGAAGACTAGAATGGCACAACAGAAGCATGATAAGACTTGTAGTCCCAAACGTATGATGGAATGTAACTTTACCTTTCCATGGAGGAGAAATGCTAAACTAAGCGAGGGGTATGGAAAACTTTCAAGATCAAGAATCTTATTACATAAAAGACATGAGTTGAGAAATGTGACAAAGCTATGAGTTTTGACAACCAAATTATTCGAAGTATGTATAGTACTCTAACTTAGAAAGTGTTACCTGACATAGGATTGACACTACAATCATCAATGGAAAGGACATTTGAGTATGTGTCCTGTATGACAGATTCTATGATGACCCTGTATGAAAGAACTTTATGCTAGTCAAGTTCTGTGACATCTCCATGACATTAAGATGTTATATGGAGGCTTAATAATATGATACATGGATAACAACTGTCTTCCTTAATTTGGGATTTCGGAGACAAAATCCTTGTTAGGGGTTTATAACTTGTAACATCCCTGACCTGGGTTTAGGGCTAACCCTATTTGTTTACCCTAAATAAGTTGCTTAAAAATTTAATATAATACTCTAAAATGTTTTGTTATCAGGTGACAAGTTTATGTTTCAAGTTTGGTCCTGTTTGAATAATGTTTGAGCAATGTTCTCTTGTTTAGGACCAAAATGCAATTTACCCAGGACGAGGGGTTATATTGAAATATGTCACATATTAAACATACCTCATGTGTTTTAGCATCATAAGAGAGAGAATGATGCAAGGTGGTGGCTTGTGGAAAGCCTAAATTCCAAGTTTGAACTTGTTTGAGTAATGCTAGTGCTTTGTGTATCAATTTTGATACAAATTGTAATTTACCCAAATATGCAGGGTTGATATGCAAATTACCACCTCTGGAGTGTCCCTACTCCCTCCTAGTATCTATTAGAGGGAGAGACAGAAGGAGACACCATGTTTGTATCATGTATAAGTGATAGTATTCTTGGTGATAGAAAGACCAAGAAAGGGGTTGAATATGAAAACCTAACTTGAGTTGTATTGAGTTGTAGAGTCCATATGAGAGTGCCTATTAGCCAAGGGGCCATAGGGGGAGACTCATATCGGTTTGTGAACTCTTGGAAAAGTCCATGATGGGAAAAGCACCTCAAGGAGGTGATCCACGACGAGTTAGATGTCCTTGCAAAAAGTTGTATCAGTTTGCATAATTTGTGAGATAAAGATGAGATATCTTGTCCAACAAGATAAGTGATGGCCAAAATATCATCTCTAGATTACCCTCAAATGTTTTTTATGTCAAGATAAATGTGAGTGCATCCACTTACATGTGTCAACCATGCATGGACATGTGGCACCTAGTAGCTTTAAAATGAAGACACCTCATATACACACTTTTTCATGAACCTCAAGTATATATACCACTCCTTTCACCTATTAGTGGAATTTTTCGAATCTTACCACCCCCTTGCTCTTAGATATCATGAATATAGTATTGGTATCATGCATAGGTGAAGGATTATCATGCATAGGGCCTTGGCATCAGCCATAGCAAAGTGATATAACCCATAGCAAAGTGATATCGGCCGAGTGAGGGATATCGACCACAAGTGAGGGGTATCGACCACAAGGGGTAAGGTATCATGCATAGGGATGAGGAGCTCACGTCTTGGACCTTTGAGAAGCTCATCTTCAATCTTGGGAATATGAAGATTTATATCTTGGAGCGTTGAAGTTGCTCTTGAGGCGGGTTATATAACTTGAACTCAATTATGTTATTATTTACCATCAATCTTGCCTTAGTTAATGATTTACTTTCAAATCGATTTTTCTTGCATAATTAATAAATCAATTAGTTCTATTAATGACCTAGGACTGTTGTCCATGAACTAAAACAGTAAGAATAAGAGTCTAGAGGTTGATGATTATGACATTATCATGGTTCAACCCGATATTGGGTTGAAGCACCTCTAATCCGATATGGTAAAATGAACATATCACTAACATGATACCATGAGGATGTATACACCTTATACATGATATGATGATGAAGTAGATACCTTGTGCACGATATGGTGTCAAGCATACACCATGTGCACGATATGAGGTCAAGTATACACCATATGCATGACATGAAGTCAAGCATATACTCAAACCCAATATGACAAATCTAGATGAGGAGTAACTCGATATGATGATATGAATACACCACTAGCATGATATAATGATTAATTTATACCTCATGAATGATATGAGTGATGCATACATACATCTTGTGCATGATATGGGGTCAAGCACCCACCTTATACACGATATGGTATTAAGAAGATACCCTAACCTGATATGATGTTGAAACTCAACATGGGAAAGTGAAACCCGATATGCATTGTAACACCACATCCCTATCGGTTTGTACACTTGAGCTAATTGTGACTAATAATTTGTATAGCCTATTACTCATCACATGATGAAGGGTAGGACGATACCATGAAGGTTTTGAAGGGATATGAGTATAAGGGTCAAACCTGATATGCAAACCCTAAAGGTTGAGTAACCCGATATGAAGGCATGATATGGAGATAAGGAGATATCTCATGCACGATATGGTGATGAGGATACAACACTATACTCGATATGGAGGAATCACCTCAATCTAATACACTTGAATGAGTGGCACATGTAGTGAGTTATGTCCAATGATACATTAAGACATAAAGAGTTGATGCATTTTGATAAGTATAGGCCAATGTACCTTGAGAGAAGGATTGAGCCAACCTAATGGAGTATGATGTAATCAATATCCTAGTGAGGATGAAAGAGAAACTAATAGTTGTATAATACTCATGTTATGAGTATACATTGATACCCCTAAGATGTGTGGAGTATGAATTAGGGTTTTGTTTCTTGATGATCATAGAGGAAACCCTAATCAGTTAATAAAGGGAAACCCTAACCCTAATTATGGGAAGGTTGTATTTCTATTGTATTGAATGGTGATGATAGGTATTTGATATTGAAATCATGCTGGTATCATGAGATAATGAGCATAGCTAAGTATGAGCTATGATGTTTCATATAATACAAATTATATGGGTCTTGTACGTCATGTGAGATACTTGTACAACAAGTATAATGTTTATATATGTCTTATGACATAGAGATGGATGTTGCCTAGTGAGAGGTAACAAGATGTTTATAAAAGTCTCATGATCTAGAGATTGATGTAAGAGATGGCCATGTTCAAAATGAACTAGGGAAATGGAAACCCAGTAATATCATAATAATAATAAATGGTTATAATAATAATGAAATTCTTGGTCATACATGCTTTATGATTATAGCCAAATAAGGGATATAGTGTTTTGAATATGTTTAAATGAGATATGAGGAATGCTTGTATCACATAAAGGATGTGAATGGGTATAATGCCTAGTGAAGGTGATGTGGAATTTAGTGATGAGTTTAAGGGATTGATATCCCATAATGAAAGTGAAAGGGGAAACATAAAGGTATTCCACTACTATGGAATCCTTAGCAATATGGCCATGATATCACAAGATTGGTATAATCTAATACCTGGATATAGTTTCACAAGATTGGTATCATCCAATGCCTGGACATAATCTCACAGGATTGGTATAATCCAATACCTGGACAAATGTCATAGGATTGGTATAATCCAATACCTAGACAAATCTCACAGGATTGGGATAACCCAATACCTGTATATAACTTCATAGAATTGGCATAATCCAATACTTGGACATAATCTCACAGGATTGGTATAATCCAATACCTGGACATACCTTCATAGGATTGGCATAATCCATTACATGGATATAACTTCACAGGATTGGGATAACCCAATACCTGGATATAACTTCACATGATTGGGATACCCCAATACCTGAATATATTTTCACAGGATTTGGATAACCCAATACCTGGATATAACTTCACAGGATTTAGATAACCCAATACCTGGATATAACTTCACAGGTTTAGGATAACCAAATACCTGGATATAACTTCATAGGATTGGGATAACCCAATACTTGGATATAAATTCATAGGATTGGGATAACCCAATACCTGGATATAACTTCATAGGATTGGGATAAATCAATACATGGATATAACTTTACATGATTGGGATAACCCAATACCTAGATATAACTTCACATGATTAGGATAACCCAATACCTAGATATAATTTCACAGGATTGGCATAGTCCAATACCTGGATATAATTTCACAGGATTGGTATAGTCCAATTCCTGGATATAATTTCACATGATTGACATAGCCCAATACCTGGATATAATTTTACAGGATTGGCATAGTGCAATACATGGATATAATTTCACAGGATTGGTATAAACCAATACCTGGACAGAATATAATGATGTATATTCACATGATTAGTGCAACCCAATACCTTGCTAGTAGATTGGCTGAGGCCAACAAATAGAAATGAGAATGATTCATGGATGTCATACCATGATAATAGTATCACATGATAAGCTTGAGATGTTGGTATAGTACGATGGGTAAATGATACACATGTTCTTCATATTCCTTATAAAGTGAATAGATGATTTACTGCTCTATCATAGACAGTTGCAATGCTTTAAAAGATGAGAAATGTTCTACTATGCTTTTCCATAGTGATTAACCTTGCTTATTAATATAAAAGAACCTCTTCTCAGTTATATATTATTTACCTGTGATAATAACATTGTTGACAGAGAGTTATATCTCTCACTGGGACAGTTGTCTCACCCCGTGGGATCCATAATTTTTAGGTGGACGTGCATGAGGAGGTAGAGACCGTTATGTAGAGGAAGGACAATAATAGCAGGGACAGAAGTAACAGCTCAAGTTGAGTGTACTATCTATCGTGTCTTGTAGATATAAGTCCTATGTGTCGTCTCTGTACTCTCAGGTCCTCAGATTTAGTGCGAGACAGTTTGTAAACAATATGAGATTTTGGTTTGTATGCCTCGAGGTTTTATGTAGCTTCAGTATAGGTTTTGACAAAGCAACTGATATATGTTATCCTCGAGATGAGATGGTACAACTTATGTACAATGTGAACCCCGATGTATATAAAGTTTTAGTTCTTTCATTAAAAGTTTTCCAGGAAATGGATTCCTTTGCAAAATAGTTTTAAATTTTAGTGATTTTTGTTAATCCGCTGCTTATGATTATTACGAATAATAAGTAACGATTTGGCTGTCGGTTTGGTGGCAGTCGTTTCAAGTTTGGTATCAGAGCTTAAGGTTCGCTGAGTCTATAGAGACATAGGACTAAGATGTTGAATCTATTCTGGTATCCTCTAGTATATCTTATAGTGACTTCTGCTTATGCATAAGGAGGGTTATAGCTTAAAGATGTCTGGAGAACGCGAGGATCACATTGCTGAGAGCAATGTTGTTGCACTAGTAGGAGGTGTAAGGGATCAAACAAGAAAGGAATTAGTACCTGAGAATCCCCATTTTGATGAAGCTATGATAGAAAACCCAGCCTTTCATGCTCTTTTTGGGCAAGTCATGACAACAATGATGCATATGACATACGAGATGCCAACACCAGCACCTAGGGCACCAGTTCCCAATGAGGGACGTGGATCTGGTAAGACTTTTGAACGACTACATCGTGTAGGAGCTATAGAATATTCTGGAACAACTGACCCAACAGATGCTGATTTATGGCTCACTGAGTTAGAAAAGGCTTTTAAGATCCTTAGTATCCTAGATGTTGACAAAGTCAAACATGTTGTATACCTTTTGAAGGGTGGTGCTAGCCATTGGTGGGCCATAGAAGAGGTAAAGAGGAACGATGAAGAGGTTGGTTGGGAGGAATTTCATCAAGAATTCATCAATAAGTACTTTCCACGAACATATTTAGATGAAAAGATCTCACAGTTTGAGAAGGTTCGATAGGGAACCATGTCAATTAATGAATATGAGGCTAGGTTTATGGAACTTTTGCGGTTTTGTCCTCAAATGGCTGCTAGTGAGGATGAGAAGATTTGATGTTTTGAGAAAGGATTGAATTCTTAGGTGTCTACCTCGGCAGATGCATTAGAAAGTAGAGAGAGGTTCACTACATTCGTGGAATCTGTCCCGAGGATAGAAAGGTCTATGACAAAGAAACATGAGGAAAACCTCAAAAGGAGGTCTACACAGTCACAAGAATAGTGGATTGGTGGTACTAAACAACCAAAGTTTTCGATAACACCAGTTCAACAACAATATAGTACACCAATGCAGTGGTCACCAAGTAAGGACCAAGATTGGAGTATACCTCCAGGAACTCCAAGAGTAACTTTAGTATCAACAAGGGACTTGTCTAGAATACAATGTAAGGTCCAATCTTGCCATAAATGTGGACAAATAGGACATCTAAGGCAGCAATGTCCAAGAAGAAATAATGAGGTGACCCAACAGTCAAGGCATAATCTACAAAACTCACAAGGACCACAGTTTAGTGTAGTAGATGGCCAAGGACAAGGACAAGTGTCACAGATTGGTCCATCTACTTTAGGTAGTAAAGGAGAAAGGTAATAGCAGATGACAACTGACTCCATGTATTGAGTCAGTCAAGACACTAGATAACTTGTAAGAGGTAACATGTTAGATAGAACTTTTCATTCTGAATTATCTTTCCTTTTCTACTCTCTGACTACTAATTATAAGAATGGTAGTTGTTGTTGAACTTCCTTTAATTAGTCCTATGAGGACATAAGGAAGAGATAAGAAGGATGAGAACCTATATTCAGTTCAATATTCTCTTATATGTTTTGAAATTTCTCTCTTCATGTAGAAAGGGAAGAGATGTAAGAGAAACACCCATAGAAAATTTGAGATACAAAGTAGTAAAATTTAAAGAAATGAAACATAATATAAAACAAATGCATACTACCTAATTTCAATTCTTGAATACCCTGGCCAGGTATTCATCTATTGAAGGAAAGGTAAGTATGGCACTCTTAGATTTCTATCTTTTTGTTTACTCTAATCAAGTAGTCATTTTGAGACAATCTAAAGAGCATAATGAAGTAGGAGATGTGGCACGGATATTTCTACCTCATCCTAATTGTTATACGAAGGAATCTAAGTTAATCACAGATCAACTTAAAGAAAACAAAATGTTTAGTATAAGGTATACATTGGTATGAGGACCTAGATGTAATAGTTACCTGATAGGAGGTGACAATGTTCATTGATGAACTAAGGGTTTGAATACCCATATCTAGTAATCTTGATGATGATAATGCTAAGGGATGATGACATGTAGTCATCTCTATAATTCCTATGTTGTGGAAAGCAAGGAACCTAAGAAAAACAAGATTGAATGACACTTGATGTGCATGGATTAGAAGAAATCTATAGAGGATACTTTGAAAAGTATCAGCTAGTCCTGGATTTTAGTTCCAAGACAAAGTATGTGTGTTAAGTAATGTCCCGAGATGAAAGAAAGGTCCTATTATATATTTGGTTTTGGCAATAACAACAGAGGATGAAAATAATAAGGATATGATGTGTTTTTGACACATGTAACTAATACCAAGGTAAGGAATTCTAGTGACCAAGAAGTTTTAAAGGAATGAGATAGTGAGAACATGACTCCTAAAAAGATGAATATTGTTGATTACCTAGAAAAACCAACTTTGAGATTAGTTTAGTTACATACGATAGTATGGACGATAAGGATGTATTAATTGAAGGAACAATTGTAGAATCATCTTGGGAAAAGTTTATCAAGCTAAGATAACTTCTTAGAATATTCCTATGTAGATCTGTTGAGGCAGCTTATGCAATTAACATTTAGAGAAACCACTGAGATAGTTCATCCTGATGAGTAGCCTCTCCTTATGACAAGAAAATAAACAGCTAACATGATGATTGGTTCAAGTTATAAGTAAATTAGTGTTGTGTCAGTAGACTAGAATGGTACAACAAAAGCATGATAAGACTTGTAGTCCCAAATGGATGATAGAATGTAACTTTAGCCTTTCCTTGGAGAAGAAATGCTAAACTAAGTGAGGGGTATACAAAACTTTCAAGATCAAGAATCTTATTACATAAAAGATATGAGTTGAGAAAGGTGACAAATCTATGAGGTTTGACAACCAAATTATTCGAAGTATGTATCGTACTTCTCTAATTTATAAAGTGTTATCTGACATAGGATTGACATTGCAATCATCAATGGAAAGGACAGTTGAGTATGTGTCCTGTATGACAGATTCTATGATGACCATGTATGGAAGAACTTTATGCTGGTCAAGTTCTATGGCATATGCATGACATTAAGATGTTATGTGGAGGCTTTATGATATGATGCAAGAATAATAATTGTCTCCCTTCATCTGGGGTTTTGGGGACGAAATCCTTGTTAGGGGTTTATAACTTGTAACATCCCTAACTTGGGTTTAGGACTAACCCTATTTGTTTAGCCTAAATAAGTTGCTTAGATCTTTAATATAATCCTCTAAAGTGTTTTTTTATCATGTGACAAATTTATGTTTCAAGTTTGGTCATGTTTGAATAATGTTTGAGCAATGTTCTCTTGTTTAGGACCAAAATGCAATTTACCCAAGATGAGGGGTTATATTATAATATGTCACATATTAAACATACCTCATGTGTTTTAGCATCATAAGAGATAGAATTATACAAGGTGGTGGCTTGTGGAAAGCCTAAATTCCAAGTTTGAACTTGTTTGAATAATGCTAGTGCTTTGTGTATCAATTTTGGTACAAATTGTAATTTACCCAAAAATGCAGGGTTGATATGCAAATTACCACCTCTGGAGTGTCCCTAATCCCTCCTAGTATCTTTTATAGGGATATAAAGAAGGAGAAACCATGTTTGAATCATGTATAAGTGATAGTATTCTTGGTGATAGAAAGACCAAGAAAGGGGTTGAATATGAAAACCTAACTTGAGTTGTATCGAGTTGTAGAGTCCATATGAGAGTGCCTATTGGCCAGGAGCCATAGGGGGAGACTCATATAGGTTTGTGAACTCTTGGTAAATTCCATGATGGGAAAAACACCTCAAGGAGGTGATCCATTACGAGTTAGATTCTCCTTGCAAAAAGTTGTATTGGTTTGCATAATTTGTGAGATAAAGATGAGATTTCTTGTCCAACAAGATAAGTGATGGCTGAAATATCATCTCTAGATTATCCTCAAGTGTCTTTCATGTCAAGATAAATGTTAGTGCATGCATGTACACGTGTCAACCATGAATGGACACGTGTCACCTAGTAGCTTTAAAATGAAGACACCTCATATACACACTTTTTCATGAACCTCAAGTATATATACCACTCCTTTCACCCATTAGTGGAATTTTTCGAATCTTACCATCCCCTTTCTATTATATATCGTGCATAGAATCTTGGTATTGTGCATAGGTGAAGGAGTATCATGTATAGGGCCTTGGTATCGGCCATAGAAAAGTGATATCGCCCACAGCGAAGTGATATCGGCTAAGTCAGGGATATCAACCACAAGTGAGGGATATCGACCACAAGTGGTAAGGTATCATTCATAGGGCTGAGGATCTCAAGTCTTGGACCTTTGAGAAGCTCATCTTCAATCTTGGGATCGTGAAGATTTGGATCTTGGAGCTTTGAAGTTTCTCTTTAGGTAGGTTATATAACTTGAACTCAATTATGTTATTATTTGCCATCAATCTTGCCTTAGATAATCATTTACTTTCAAATCAAATTTTCTTGCATAATTGATAAATTCATGAATTCTATTAGTGACCTAGGACTGTTTTCCATGAACTAGAATGGTAAGAATAAGAGTCTAGAGGTTGATGATTATGACATCATCATGGTTCAACCCAATATTGGGTTGAAGCACCTCTAATCCGACATGGTAAAGTGAACATATCACTAACATGATACCATGAGGATGTATACACCTTATACACAATATGATGATGAAGTAGATACCTTGTGCATAATATGGTGTCAAGCATACACCATGTGCATGATATGAGGTCAAGTATACACCATATGCACGAAATGAAGTCAAGCATATACTCAAACCCGATATGACAAACCCTTGATGAGGAGTACCTCAATATGATGATATGAATACACCACTAGAACGATATAATGATGAATTTATACCTCATGAATGATATGAGTGACACATACATACATCTTGTGCAAGATATGAGGTCAAGAACCCACCTTATACATGATATGGTATTAAGAAGATACCCTAACCCAATATGATGTTGAAACTCAACATGGGAAAGTGAAACCTGATATGAATTGTAACCCCACATCCCTATCGGTTTGTACACTTGAGATAGTTGTGACTAATCAGTTGTCTAGCCTATTACTTATCACACGATGAAGGGTCAGACGATACCATGAAGGTTTTGAAGGGATATGAGTATAAGGGTCAAACCCGATATGCAAACCTGAAAGGTTGAGTAACCCAATATGAATGCACGATATGGAGATAAGGAGATATCTCATGTACGATATGGTTATGAGGATACACCACTATACTTGATATGGAGGAAGCACCTCAATCTAATACACTTGAATGAGTGACACATGTATTGAGTTATGTCCAATGATACATTAAGACATTAAGAGTTAATGCATTTTGATAAGTATAGGCCAATGTACCTTGAGAGAAGGATTGAGCCAACCTAATGGAGTATGATGGAATCAACATCCTAGTGATGATGATAGAGAAACTTATAGTTGTATAATACTCATGTAATGAGTATACATTGATACCCCTAATATGTGTGGAGTATGAATTAGGGTTTTATTTCTTGATGATCATACTAGAAACCCTAATCGGTTAATAAAGGGAAACCCTAAACCTAATTATGGGAAGGTTGTATTTCTCTTGTATTGAATGGTGATGACGGATATTTGATATTGAAATCATGCTTGTATCATGAGATAATGAGCATAGCTAAGTATGAGCTATGATGTTTCATATAATACAGATTATAAGGGTCTTGTAACTCATGTGAGATACTTGTACAACAAGTATAATGTTTATATATGTCTTATGACCTAGAGATGGATGTTGCCTAGTGAGAGGTGACAAGATGGTTATAAAAGTCTCATGATCTAGAGATTGATGTAAGAGATGGAAATGTTCAAAATGAACTAGGAAAATGGAAACCCAGTAACATAATAATAATAATAAATGGTTATAATAATAATGAAATTCTTGGTCATACATGCTTTATGATTATAGCCAAATAAGGGCTATAGTGTTTTGAATATGTTTAAATGAGATATGAGGAATTCTTGTATCACATAAAAGATGTGAATGGGTATACTGCCTAGTGAAGGTGATGTGGAATTCAATGATGAGTTTAAGGGATTGATATCCCATAATGAAGTGAAAGGGGAAACATAAAGGTATTCCACTACTATGGAATCCTTAGCAATATGGCTATGATATCACATGATTGGTATAATCCAATACCTGGATATAGTTTTATAGGATTGGTATCATCTAATACCTGGACATAATCTCACAGGATTGACATAATCTAATACCTGGACAAATCTCACAGGATTGGTATAATCCAATACCTGGACAAATCTCATAGGATTGGGATAACCCAATACTTGGATATAACTTCATATGATTGGTATTATCCAATACCTGGACATAATCTCACAGGATTGGTATAATCTAATACCTGGACATAACTGCACATGATTGGCATAATCTAATACCTAGATATAATTTCACAGGATTGGGATAACGCAATACCTGGATATAACTTCACAAGATTGGGATAACCCAATACCTAGATATAACTTCACAGGATTGGGATAACCCAATACATTTATATAACTTCATAGGATTGGGATAACCCAATACCTCAATATAACTTCACAGGATTGGGATAACCCAATACCTGGATATAACTTCACAGGATTGGGATAACCCAATACCTGGATATAACTTTACAGGATTGGGATAACCTAATACCTGGATATAACTTCACAGGGTTGGCATAGTCCAATACTTGGATATAACTTCACAGGATTGGCATAGTCCAATAACTGGATATAATTTCATAGGATTGGCATAGCCCAATACCTTGGTATAATTTTACAGGATTGGCATATCCCAATACCTGGATATAATTTTACAGGATTGGTATAAACCAATACCTGGACAGAATATAATGATGTATATTCACATTATTAGTACAATCCAATACTTGGATAGTAGATTGGCTGAGGCTAACAGATAGAAATGAGAATGATTCATGGATTTCATACCATGATAATAATATCACAGGATAAGCTTGAGATGTTGGTATAGTATGATGGGTAAATGATACACATGTTATTCATATTCCTTATAAAGTGAATAGATGATTTACTGCCCTATCATAGAAAGTTACAATGCTTTAAAAGATGAGAAATGTTCTAATCTACTTATTCACAGTGATTAACCTTGCTTATTAATATAAAAGAACCTCTGCTCAGTTATATAATGTTTACATGTGATAATAACATTGTTGACAGAGAGTTATATCTCTTGCTGGGACAATTGTCTTACCCTGTGGGATCCAAAATTTTTAGGTGGACGTGCACGAGGAGGTAGAGACCATTCTACAGAGGAAGGACAACAATAGTAGGGATAGAAGTAACATCTTAGGTTGAGTGTACTGTTTGTCGTGTCTTGTAGATATAAGCCCTATGTGTTGTCTCTGTACTCTCAGGTCCTCAGATTTAGTGTGAAATGGTTTTGTGAACAATCTGAGATTTTGGTTTGTACACTTTGGGGTTTTATGTTGCTTTGGTATAGGTTTTGACAAAGCAACTGTTATATGTTATCCTCAAGATGAGATGGTATAGTGTATGTACAATGTGAACCCTGATGTATATAAAGTTTTAGTTCTTTCCTTAAAAGTTTTCCAAGAAATAGATTCCTTTGTAAAACGGTTTTAAATTTTAGTGATTTTTGTTAATCCACTACTTATGATTATTCCGCATAATTAGTAATGATTTGGCTGTCGGTTTGGTGGCAGTCATTTCATGAATCCACAAAGAAATATCTTGAAGATAGTGATTGGATATGGAAATGAAAGATAATATAAAATAATTTAACAAAAACAAGGTGTGAAACTTGTACCAAGACCTCATGCATAGGCACAAAGTGGGTATTCAGAAACAAGCTTGATGAATAAGGAAAGGTAGTAAGGAACAAAATAATGTTAGTTTCCCAAAAATGTAACCAACAACAATGTGTATTATATATATATATGTATGTATATATGTCTGACCATATGCGAAACATCCTACCATATATATATATATATATATATATATATATATATATATATGACCATATGCGAAACATCCTACCATATGAGCATGTGAGGCATGAATTTCAGCCACTCAGTTAACTTGAGTTCAAATTATACTATCCATTTTACACTCTGCGGTCTTGAAAATACGTATTCTAAAACCACCAAAAAAATACACATTCGCTCGTCTTGTTTGTACTAATGATTCTATGTCATACAAAGTAATAATCAAAATCAATTTATTCTCCACCTTTTCCAAATGATACAAGTAGTTAATTTATATTTGTCAATTTGGCTGAATTAGGTGATGGCCTCACTCTTTCCGCCTGGCCCCCAACGTACATCCTTGCTTCTAATTAAATCTCATCAATATTCTTTCCATTATTTATTTATACTTTCCTTCTGCTATTCACTTATTGAGTTCTATATTTTAGCCATTGTCACTTCAGTTGAAAGAAGGAGAAAAATAACTTATCAACACCTTAGTTTGTAATAGTTGATTGTATGAATGAACATTGAGCCAGGTTATATTATGTTCTCTTATGCTTAGACTTGAAAATACCATACTTAGTCAAGCCGTAAATCATGTCCCTGTATAGTCAATTTTAACATTATAAAACCCACCATCAAATACTAGATATGATTGTGATTCATAAATGTGTCCACACTTCATTTTTGGCCAGTCTAGAATTAAAGTTAATGCACTTCATATCAGTATCCAAACAAAATGATTCATTTCTATTGATGATAATTGGCAATCAAATGACAACTCATTCAAACATAATTTTTAAGGTTATTCAAATAAGAACGGATTTTGTTGTAACCTAAGGATGCAACACCCTTACTTAAATCTAATCGTAAGGAACTAAATGATGCATTGGACTGAGTGAAAGGCATAAGAATTTCTTTGGTCAATGAGTTACATCTCAAGGGATGTCACAATATGACAAGTTAATTCTATACAATGAAAAAATTTGAACACACCATGACCATGAGATCCATAGTAGTATACAAAATTAGAATTCAAACTAGATTGTTCAAGTAACAATCTTGATGCAACACAAGAAATTTGAAGGTCTAGTAGGACATGTCTAGAGCCAAAGAAATTAGGATTTCTCGTGACTCAATCAAACAATTTGATGATCTAGATAATGAGACAATGAAGTACAATGAGGTCGTAGAGGGACCATAACCTAGTATATGACTTGAGGCCATGGAATCTGAGATGGAATTCATGTATGCTAACAAAATGTGGACTTTGGTGGATACACCCCAAGAGGTACAAACATGTCTCTTTAAATCCATATGTCCTAGTTCTTTAGAAAAGTGGGCACGCATGAGTTAGATTTCATATGCATCTACAATACTATCATGTATACAATGTTCTGTACAAGGCAAATGTCTCATATACTTTGAGCATGACAATCAGTACCAACCATATGACAATGAAGGTTATTGAATTTCCATAAAGAATACTACATAACTGAAGTGCAACAAAATTTATCATACAATATGATTCACAAAGAACCCTAACATGTATACTACATGACTAAATTACATAATTTGGTAAGCTCTGGGTAGCTTAAGGTGTACCACTCAAGCTACTAGCTGACCGCTGTGATAATCAACCCCGTATAAAATCTAGGATGAGCCAAATTTTAAACATCTCTTCCCCTCAGTCAGTACGAGTGATGAACTATAGTGGATCATCAACCCAAACTACTAAAACCAAATCTAATCCATCATGGGGTATACAGGGCACGAAACCAAAGCTAGGGCATAAATCCACAATTCTGAGTTACGACTGTAGTCTCTCTCTATCATGCAAAATCTAAAACACATCTTCAACCACTCTATTAAACCTTAGAATCAGGATGGTAGAGATATATTCTCCCTACACCCACATATACTATATAGTATATGATTCTAATATCCTTTTAGATTACTCATATCATTATCTAGTGAAGTTCTGACACTGAGATAGTTATACAGTCACAAACCACTACATGATTAAGGTTACACTTGACTAATTAAACCAATTAACTATTTTTTTACTACATTTATCAAGTTACATACATTTCCTAAATGATTCTTGTAAAATGTATCATGGATTGCAACTTCAAAATATAAAAATATATAAAGTAGTTTCATGTTACTCCTCCATTATATATTCATTAATCCTTGGCCAAAAAGAGGACCCAACAACAAACTAGGGCACATGATGGCCCAATTTGTCTTGAAGACCAAAATGGTGATAATATCGTAGTAGGATTATGACATGTGTTTACCGTGCAAAAAATGCAAGTGAACGTATCACAGTAATAATGGACATGTGAGGTCCAAGTCGAACATGGGGAAGCGTTTCTCCAGAAACTACTACTAACTACAAATCGATCAGTTAAGCCGATGATGGTTGTTTGAGTTGGGTTGAATTACTAAATTAATACTAAAGCAAACGAATTAAATGATTTGAGTAAATCAGAAAGAGAACAAGTTCCTTAGGATGATGGTTTCCCCACAGACATCACTTACAGTCTATCCTACACACTAAAACCTATTATCTCAATTCCTAGATAAGGAGCCTATAACCAGAATTACCTACTTTTACAATGTAATTCACTACCTATACTAATGCCAATCCCACTCCCGTGGTCATTGGTTTGATTAGTTAGGTGTTTTACATCAATACTATGGGTTTCTCCCCTCGTCTATTTGCCGGTTTTCCCAAAGGGTATAATACACAAGTAATTCTATGTTTTCCAACCCTTAGTCCCTCTTCCGAGATGATTAAGTGTCTATTAATCCATCAATTGCGGTCAAGCATAAATTTAAAAAGCAACATCCATAGAATTATATCCACTAACGAGAGATAAATCGATATTAATGTATAGAACTCAACTGCAGTGTATATCTGAGCTACTTTCGAGTCCTAAAGAAGAAATGTTTTTAGCCTTGCATGGTTTTCATGACAAAACACACAGAAGGGAAGAAGAAAAATGTGGGGAACATAGTAAATACTAACGTAGCCCCTAGATCTTTGGCTGTCTGGACGATCCCCTCCGTAATACGTGTTGTTTGTTGTCTTTCGATGGCAGAAACATCCTTCGTAGGTGATAAGATCACTCCCGATGAAGCTTTTGGTCCTCCGTCCTTATCTTCTCTCACTCCGGTCACCATATAATGAAAACAGGCTGCCCCTTAGGTCTGGTCATCATCCCTTTAAGTCATAGGCACGACTTCGGGTGCAAAATTTTTTCCACTGTTGAATTAGAAGCAAATCTCTGGCTGGCCTGATCGGGCTGACTCGGAGGTACTGACTTGATGTGTCGGTGGTACTGAGTCACTTAAGTTAGGTTGCGTGATCCCGATCCCGTCGATACCATTGGCGATGTCTCAGTGGCACCAACTTCTTGTGAATTCAAGCCGCCTCTCTGACGTCAACTCAGTGTTACCGACTTTTAGGGTCGGTAGCACTGAGTTTTCTTGATTCACACAGGGCTCTCTGATGGTATCTTAGTGGAATCGACTTCTTGGGTCGGTAACACTGAGATCTGGGTTGTTTTTGGTCGGCTCTCTATGGTCAGGTCGGTGCCAGCGATTTTTGTGGTGTCAGTAGTACCGAGCTGTGTCGATCTGCCTTGTACCTGAAAACACATAAAGCATCGTAAGTGCTCAAAATGCATAAAATAATAGTAAAAAATGATTGAAATCATATAATTTGTTGCAAAGAAGGAAATATTGACTAACTATTACATTCCATGCATAACAGGTCATATAAATGTCCAAACTACACATGAAAACAAAGGAAAATGAGCCTATTAAAGTGACTAAAAACACATGCATCAAAATCCCCTAAGCTTGAATGTTGCTGATCCTTGAGCAACACACTCTCAGATCTATTTGATAAAAATCAGCAACAGGATAAATCACATACATTCTTTTCTTAAACAACCCACCTAGCAAGCCCTAAACCGGCCTTAACTGACCACTGAACCACTAACTGCTCTAAAGTGACCAAAAACTACAATAAGAGATGTCCACCCTCAGTCAATGACATTATCAAGTAAGCAGTTACCATCATAATTACTCATGCATTTGCTTGATGTATTGCATGATTCCCTACACTAAATTGCTCTTTCCTAACTACTAGCTAACTGGAAGCAGATCTCCATGTAAACATGAATGAGGAGATAAATCATGAAGAGTGGCCTACCAATAAGAGCAATTAATGGTGAAGATGGGTGGCAATTGAAAAAACTAAGAGTACATCCAATCTGTTTATGCACAAGAAGAATGAACCTATATGAATGCATAAGAATGTAATGAATGAACCTAATGCCTAATTTTTTTTATGAGATGATGCATGTAGAACAAGATAAGAAAAAAATATTTCTTTCTTCAACTTGGGAAGTTGCACATGTGGATTATACTCTTCTTCATAAAAGAATGTAGAATATACTTCATTTTTTTCGAATTTCTTTTCAGCAAATCTCAGATTGTGCTTCTCGCTTTCTTCTCAACTTTTCTTTTGATTTTTTTTTTCATTTTTCATTTTTTCTTTTGCATATCATCTTCTTAATTTCGAGTTTAAGAATCCACATGGCAAAAGAGAAAATGCATGTAATGGTGGAATGAATGCACTATATGAATTATGTTATGCAAGCTAAAATGGTATGCATGACTATCAATGACTACAAATGCAAAACATTTTTTTTGCAAGTAAACTACCTTATATGCTATGCAATGCAATCAAAGAAAAATAGTTTGGAGTAATCAAGAATTTTGAGGTGGTGAGTCAAATGAATGAATGGGAAGATAGAATCAAACAACTAAGAGACAACACCTTTCATTATATTATGATGTGTCCCTCTTAAATGACATGTGTTCAGGGTGATCCAAGGGATTATTTCTCATATATTCATTTAAGATCTCATTATGGTTTGGTCAGTTTAGGCTCAACATATCCATCATCCACATTTCATTATTAAAAAAGACTTTCTTTTATGTATTGTGTCCTAAAGCTGACTAATTCAAACACTTCCTCAGAAGGTGTTGCAGAAGGATGTTGCAACTCAAATTTTTAACTCCACCATTACACTAGATAGATGTGGATCATACTTGCACAACTAAAAATAAATCAAACAAAATAACTAAAATAGTAAAACAAAATGAAAATAAAGATAGAAACTAAGATAAAACTAGGATAGAATGTTATTCCAACACCCCCAAGCTTGAATACGACTATGTCTGCATAGTCGATACTCTCACCCAAGAGGTGGAACAGTGGTACCATGGATCAGAATGGTGGAGGTGGCATGGTCGGGTCATCGGGAGGGAACATCCCTTGAAATGATAGATCTGATGGAGGCATCAACGTCGGCTGTGGATACTCTTCAAAGTAGCCATAGTTCCAATAGTTGTCGTAGAATGGCCGCTGGTACTTCTCAATCCTCTATAGATGAGTATGAACATTCTCCTAGTTGTCCAGGAGAAGGCGTTCATTCTCAAAGATGGCTTGCTGGTTCTCGTATAGCCGTCCCTGAATGTCCCGCACGCCAGCTAGGGCCTCTTGGTGCTGTTGCTACCTAGTCTGTATCTGTTGTAGCATCCCATACATGCCCTGCATGTTGTACTAGACGGTCTCCTCCTAAGAAGGGGGTGGAGCTGAAGATGTCGAGGCTACATAAGTACGTGCACGCTTGCGTGGGACTGGTCGCCGCGTGATGGGGATGGTGGGCTCCACCTCCTCATCCTCATCGTCACTACCTTCGTCGTCCTTGCCTCCTTACTGTGCTCTCACTGGGTCTTCTTCCTCACCTTCATTGAGTGGCCACCTGAGGTTCTCCACCCCACAAAGGTTGAAGATAGGGTCAGGGAGGATGTGCTCCCTGAAAACACCTCCCCAGTTGCAATGAGGATAGATGACACCGTGATTGCTCTGCAGTAGATGCGCCTTGCGGAAGTGCATGAGGTCCAACTTAGACGTCTCCTCCAAAGGCTTGAGCGTGGGCAAATCCAAGTCCAGATGAAGTGCAATGGGGGTGATAAGGCCCCCAAATAGAATCAGACCCTTCATTTTCACATTACGTCTCACAGATAACATGTGAAGCAACATAAATGACCCAAAATTCATAGTCTTCCCACCCAATAGCCGGCAAAGGAAATAAAGATCAGCATGTTGGACTTTACCTTATGCTTGACCTGATCGGGCAAAGGTGGTGTTGACGCATAACTGATGTAGTATCCGAGCAAATGGGTGCTCAATGTCAAACACCGAACTGATGTACCCATTGATATGGTAACCAACCGGAACCTCTGTCAACTACTCCCATGCTAGATCATAGTCGAAATCTGATGGTGCAGAGCATTTTGGTACTCGAGGCCAGGCAAAGATATCGTTGAAGGCACACATTGTGAGGGAATAAGTGGTGTTGAAAAGGCAAAAGTTGACCCTACCTTCTCTCCACTCTCCACCTACTATCTTCTCGGGGGTGACAATAACATCTAGAGATGCTAAGAATTCCAAGATAAGAGCCGGATAAGTCTTCTTGTCACTGGAGAAAGGATTGTCTCCCTCCAGTTCCTGCTGCTGACACACCCATCGCATGTTGTCCGTGAAGACAATCTTCTCAAGTAGATTGTGATCACCATTGTTGGTATCACCTTCCTGGTCTGGAGTTCCTCGTACATCCTCATGGTTTCTGCATTCTGGTGTTGGATGTGAGCTGGTCTAGGAACCATGGTGAAGAATAAGAGTGAGGATAGGAGAATAGAGCTCAAAGAAGTCCGCTGGCGCTTGTGGTAACTGTGTTCAGGAAGATAGGAGAGGTGGATGCCTGAGGCTGTGAATGAAAATTACTCCACTTACTCACTTCTTATAGCTGCTCATAATGCTGTCGGTACTATCAACAGGAGAGTCAGTGGTACCGAGTTGCAGAGCATAATCCATTGTCAGTGCTTGCAATGCTTACGATTGGCTGACGTGATGTGCGTGGATCGCCCTTTGTCGGTGGTACCGATGGCACCATCGGTAGTACTGACTTATGCCGTGGATCAGTGCCACTTACCACTTGATGAAGTGCATCTGATGTTGGATCGTGACCACTTGGATTGCTGACGTGGTGAGTCAATAGTACTGACTTCCTTAGTCGGTGCTACTGAAATTTTGCATTTTTATCGGTGCTCATAATTAATGGACTCGGTGTTTTGAGCCTGGGAGTGCCCAGAAGTTGGTAGCACCAACAGGAAGTGTCAGTGGTACCGAGTCCTTATCAGTTAAACTATGATGTATCTCCAGAGACTCAGAGGTACCGACATTGCTGGTCGGTGCCACCGAGTTGGTGCTACTGGTTTGCAAAAAATGCTGACCCTGTTTTGGTACCACCAACTCATTGACTCGGTGGTACCGACATGGTTTGTCCTGCACAATAAAAAAGAATGGATCAAGGTACCTTTTTTTACTAAAAATAAAATTGAAAGTACATCTAAACATGAAAATTGAATCTAAGAAATGTGATAAACATTGGGTTGCTTCCCAACAAGCGTCATTGTTTAACGTCCTAGACTAGACTGTTCTTAGAGTATAAAACTAAGGAATGGTGCAAAGTTGCACCTCCTCTAACCTTGGCTCTACCTCCCCTCCAAAATAATGCTTGAGTCTTTGGCCATTAACAAGGAATGACCTACTCCCATCTATAATGGTCACAACACCATGGGGGTGGACTTTGTTAATAACAAACGATCCACTCCACTTGAACCTCAGCTTCCCTGGATGCAGTCTAAGCCTAAAATTAAAGAGGAGGACCTTTTGCCCAGGAAGAAACCCTATTAAGAATGTATCTATCATGAATTTTCTTTGTCCTATCCTTATATATCCTAGATCTTTCATAAGCATTCATCCTTAGCTCATCTAATTCATTTAATTCTAGAAATATCTTCTTATCTGATTCATCTAAATTGAAGTTTAGTTTCTTCATAGCCCATCTGGCTTTATGTTCTAATTCTACAGGTAAATGGCATGCACAACCATAGATCAGCCTATAAGGTGTGGTACCTATTGGAGATTTATAAGTTGTTCTATAGGCCTAGAGTGCATCATTGAGCACATAACTCCAGTTCGTTCTATTGGTTGAAACTATTCTCTCTAAGATCTTCTTAACTTCCTTATTGGAAACCTCAACCTGAGCTTGAGTCTGTGGGTGATATGGGGTACCCACATGGTGTTTGGCCCCGTACTTGCTCAAGAGAGCTCCAAACTACCTATTAGTGAAGTGTGAGCCACCATCACTAATGATTAGGCAAGGGACACCAAACCTACAAAAAATGTAATCTTTCACAAATTTGCACACCACTTGCGCATCATTGGTGCATGTTGGAATTGCTTCCACCCACTTAGACACATAGTCAACTGCAAGAAGAATGTACAAGTATGAATTGGATGACACAAACAGACCCATTAAGTATATACCCCCAAAGATCAAAAACTTCAACCTCCTAAATACATTTAAGGGCATCTCGTGTCTCTTTGAAATTGTACATGCACGTTGACAAGCGTCACAACAATGAACATAATTATGTGCATCTTTAAAAAAAGTGGGCCAATAGAACCCACTCTCCAAGACTTTAGCTGCCGTCCTGGAGCTAGAATGGTGCCCACCCGTGGGTAGAGAGTGAAAATGTGATAGAATGCTCTCTACTTCACACTCGAGAACACACCTTCTCAACAGACCATCCCTGCATTGCTTGAAAAGAATTGGGTCATCCCAGATTTAAAATCTTAAAGAATGGAAAAACCATTTTTTCTCCTGGTAACCCCAATCTGCAGGTATCTCCTTACAAGACAAGTAATTCACTATATCTACAAACCATGGATCATTAGATTGAACAATAAACAGTTTCTCATCTAGAAACTCCTCAACAATGGGGATATCTTTATCTCTCTCATCTGACCTCTCTAACCTAGAAAGATGATCAACCCCTACATTTTCCACACCTACTTTGTCTTTAATCTCAATATCAAATTCCTGTAACAAAAGAATCCACATAATAAGTCTAGGTTTTGCATCCTTCTTTTGCAACAAATACTTGATAGCAACATGGTCTGTCCAGACTATCACCTTAGCCTCTACTAGGCATTGTCAGGATTTTTCAAAGGCAAACACTACTGCTAATAACTCCTTTTCAGTAGTGGTGTAGTTCATTTGTGCATCATTTAACGTTTTAGATGCATAATAGATAACAGTAGGAATTTTATCATGACATTGACCCAACACCGCTCCCATTGAAAAATCTGATGCGTCACACATCAGTTCAAATGGGAGGCTCCAATCTGGAGCCTGCAAAATTGACACAAAAATCAATTTCTCTTTGAGTGTTTCAAAATCTTTTAAACACCAATGACTTTTTCTAAAAGATCAGACAAAGGTTTGAAATTTTTTGAAAAGTCTTTTATGAGTTGGCGATAAAATCTTGCATGACCTAAGAAACTCCTAACTCCTTTCACCAATGTCGGTGGAGGTAGTGAGGAAATAACCTCAATCTTGACTGGATCAACTTCCATGCCCTTGTTGGACACCTTGTGTCCAATAACTATTCCTTCACTCACCATCTTGTGACACTTTTCCCAATTAATAACCAGGTGAGTGTCCTCACATCTTTGTAACACCATGTCCAAATTATGCAAATAGTCACTAAACGACTCCCCATAAACTAAAAAGTCATCCATGAAAACCTCAAGGCACTGCTCCACCATATCAGAAAAAATGGCGAGCATACACCTTTGCAACGTGGCAGGAGCATTACTGTGACAAAGTGAAATTTCACATTATTATGAATTAAGTACTTTTTTGACCCTTTTATGTTCACTCAAGAACTCAAATCATTTTTCTTGCCTTTCTAATCAATGTTGAGACTCAAATTCAAAATATGGTGATCAATGTGAACTTTATACACATTATAACACCTTAAATTGGATTCATTTATCACGTTGTCCAAAGAAGCAAATTGATCCATCAAACTTCGTCTTTTGGCTCTAAAACTTTTTATCAATATTCTATACATATTTTTGAAGCTATGGTCCAAATTTCATGTCATTTGGACATTCCTATGATTTTCTATGAATTTTTGTAGTTTTGTGCTAAAAATCCCTTTATTTGGCTTTTCCAAGTCAGCAATCTGGGTAAAGGGTCGGGGAGTGAGCCACAGCCCTTGGATCTACCTCTTGAGGATCTCAGACCAATCTGATGGCCGTGGGATCATCTTCAACCTCCCAATGATTGCGGGGATGTGTTATTGCGGCCAACCCATCCAATCTTTCCGCTCTGACCCCGATTCGAAATTCTAACCGAGAGGGAATGATCCTCTCACAATTTCATGCCCAACAAACCCTACTTTGACACCATTATTGCTCCTTTCATCCACCGAAATGTGCTTCCCTCTTTTCCCTCTCACTCCGGAGGCCATGGCTAGGAGAAAGAACCTTGATTTGCCCTAAAATCTACCCCCCAGTGCTATAAAAGGAGTCCCTCATGCCCGCCTACACCACACCAAACTACGAGACCCTTCATTGCTCACTCCTTCAGACCTGAGCACCCTGATTTCCTCCTTGTATCCTCCTACTACCATAGCATTTTTGCCACACAGCTCAAGTTGGGCATCCCCACTCCTCACCCTCTCACCTCAATGCACCTACGCAATCCACCTCGCGAGCCCCCGACACACTGGAATGACATCGGAGCTGCCTCTGCCTGCCCCTCCTCCTCCTAAACCCCCTCTTCTATGGCGGGCTCCTCCACCATGCTTCTTGGTCTCGTGGAAGCCTGTATGAGGATGGGAGGAAAGCATAAACCTTCGGTTCAAGAAGGGATCAACCCGGTCCAAAAGACCAAGTAACCCGAGATCGAACCAACCAAATTGAAGGGATTGAACCCATGAATCATGAGCAAACTGGTTCATCTGAGTCAGCAAGCCACCTCGCTCATGTGGTGAAATCTAGACCACTTGTCTTGAATCGAATGATCGTGGAATTTCCTATTTAAGGTATTTCTGCTTCTCTTTGCTAAAAAATCAATTAAATGGATATATCTTGCAAAATCCGTATCTAATGCATCCTAGCTCCAAAAATTACAAGTAAATAGTATATTTTGATCATAAAAATCCAATGAATCCATTAAAAATACTCTTGAATCCTAATTATAAATGATGTTCACTGATATACCCATATGTGATATCTTTCTTATTTAGTTTATCAAATGGCTCAATAATGATGTTTAATCTTTGGAAACCCTAGATTTGGACTCTGATGATTATCTAATAACCTAGATCTAATCTAGTTGAATCATCTACTCTTTAAAATGAATCATTAGTGATATAAATCTATTTACTTGATTCAATCTTGAATATGATCTCCATGGATAATGAGTAATCTTGATATTAATCTTAATTTTGTAAAACCCTTGATATACTTTTGACCCATCAATCTGATCCTGAATTCCAATTATGCTAAGTATCATGATGATGATCTAGAAATTTGATGATTACTTGGATAATGATCATAATTTAGGGTTTACGCATATGACCCTAGAAAACCTAAGTCATTCACACTAAAAAATGCTTGACATTTGAAATAATTGAAATATGAGTTGATTATAAGTGAATGACCCAACCCTAAGGTTGACATAGGAAAAGTGTAACCCTAATATGGAATATTAAAACATGATATTCTAAACATCATGACCTTGACCCTTGATCCAATCTTGATGATTTAGGATCTAACTTGAAAGGTTGACCTATTGAATCAGATGTTGATTATACTCGAAATCCTCGGTGAAAGGTACGCTATTATACCTTCTCTTTGGTTGTAATGAAGATACTTTTTATGTATATCTTTATTGTTTACTTGGCTATATACTTGGTTGAGCTATTGTTCCCTATTTATTAGGATTATGTATTTCTTATATTATATTTTGAGACAAATTGGAAAAACATAAATGACATGCCCATTATGACTACCCGTATATTGATAATGATGATGATCATGTTGATAATGTTTATATTGAGTGCAAGCAACCCCTAATTCAGAGGTGGACTTGTACATTGACCTCCTATCTCCTATGGTGAGAAGGAGCCTGGTGACCTCCCCATCGTGTTGGGGTAATAGAGTCACACAAAATATATAAGCATGCTTATTGATTACAAAATAATGGGAATTCATAATAAAAATCAAATCATTTGAAAAACTTGTTGAATAACTTTTGGTTTTTGCAAATTGGCCATTATAATTTTGAAATATAAGTCCTGCCAAGTACAGTAATTTTGTTATAAACCATTTTACTTGTTTTTATATAGCGTACCATGCAATTGCATTGACTTTGTGTCTTGATTTTCTTGATTTTAGGAAAAATAGTGGAACCTTGACTATATCGCTTCCGCACTCACATACTCTGATGACAAGGGTATATTGGAAAAATCTCCATATTGGGTGATTTTGTTCTTTAAATGTCCTATTTTTAAGTTATTATTTCTTATTGTATATGCTAGTGTGATAGATACTATCAGGACACTCAGGGACGGATGCTTCAATCCCTCTACCACTGTCTAGGCAGTGAGATAGGGATTGGGGTAAAAATGGTTCTGTGACAGTTGGTATCAGAGCTTACACACTCCTATATACTATAAGTAAATAATTTCTCAAGTTTCTTACACCTAAGAAACCCTAAAGTCCATAATGGTGAAAATTGAGGTGTCTAAGATCGAGGTCCTGGCATAATTTCTCCTATCTATCTTCACAGTGGCTGAGATCCCCCACTCTACCTGGCCTTAATTGATCCATAATTGGACCTAAAGGTTCTCTTGTGAAACTCTAGAGAGTCTTTTGGCATCTCATCTCTTCTTTAAGGACTATCCTAAGCCACCCGTGTAGATGAAGGTAATCTTCTCATCCCCTCATGTGGTCCTTTCTTGTGACCTTTTACCACATGATGTCTCGATTATGGGTAGATTTTACATGGAAAAATGAATATCACTAAGTTTTGAAAGTCGATACCATGATCTAACCTTAATTTGAAAACTCAAATTTGATCAATTAAGCTTGAAATCAAATACTCAATGACCCCCTAATATCATGAACACTCAAATTAGCTAAAACTTGAATATATGCTTCCTATGTTTGAGGTAAATGATACGAATTATGATATGGTGAAATAAGGATGACTTATACCTTATACCTTATTGTTGATAAGGTCCCTATTTGATTAAGCCCATGTTGACCTATTGTTGATTAAACCTCAAACATAGTTAAGCAAACTCGTATCCTATTTTATACACATCTTGACCATGCTATCAAGTGACTAAGCCTAAGACTCACAAAATCATGATGTAAGACTATGATGTAAGAACCAGTTTTCCTATTGACTATTGATGCCTTTTGCAATCTCGATTTTGATATGATGATTATGGGCCTAGATTTTGCACTATTATGCTCTAATTTCTCGAATGCCAAATTCAAATCCTTGATTTCCAAATTATATCACTACCTTGATCATGAAAGGAAAGGAATGCAAATCTTGACATTATTGCCTATTATTGTGAATTTTGATCTTATGACCTTGATATATATGATTGGATCATTGATACTCTCCCTATTTGAATAAGCTTAGTGGATAATGACTAATGTAGGTAATGTGCTGGATTAGGGTAGTAGTTGACTCATGACTCCCTTAACCTAGGTCACATCCCTATTATGACTACCTCTAAGTTTTCACCTTGTTGATTATTTCGAGTTTGGAAAGGTATTCTCTTTCACCCGATTTGGATTGGTTGACCTAAGCCTAATAGGTTAAACTCATGGTTGATACTCGATCTTGAATCTTGATTTAATAATGACCTTGATATATGACAATGCTAACTATAGCTTGTGGTTCATTTCCTAGATAGACCTAGGTCTAGATCATTCATCAACGTTGGATACCATGATAATGAAATTTTGATATGTTGCTCGAATAATTGCTTGAATATTGTTGATTGGATATTGATAATATAGATGAATGATATCCCCTAAGGTCTAAATAGGAATTCAAAACCCTAGCTTTTGGAATATTTCTACATATGATCTTGATGTCTAAATTTCAACTCTCGACATGAATGTACAAAATCTTGAAACATGATTATTATCAACCATGTGGATCTTGATATGACCCACAATATGACTAATGACTTCAAAATCCCAAATTCTAAAATTTTGAAATGATGACTATTTTGACTCTCGATTTATGAATTAGGGTTTAGCTCACATTAGGACTAGGGTGGGACCTCCTATTGATATTGAGCTTGAAATAATGATATTGGAAGTATGATGTTGTCTTGAATTTTTGAAATATAAAATCTCAAATCATGGATGCATAACCCCACCTAAGCCAATGTAGAAGCTAGGACCCTGATATATTGGGATTGAAAGTCACTTTGTACAATAATTCTATTTGTTTGAACTAAAATATTATCTCTTCATGCGAAGAAGATGGCACTCCAGGCGAATGGCGATGGCGGAGGCGATTCATCGGGGGATGGCAGCAGTCCACCTCAAGGGGATGCTGCTATGCCAGTGGGTGGAGGAGAAGGTAGGGCGGGGGGATCATATCCCGAAGGCGTGAAGGTAGATCTTATCCTCCCAGTCCTCGTCGTCCTCAAGCTCCTACAATGAGAAGACTGAACCATAGCGGAGTTGAAAAGGAGCCTCGCCAGTGGTCGGATTTGTTCAGGAGGCCGTCAAAGGAAGCAGGTCTGGGAGCCTTAGCCCCAAAGCAGCTTGAGCTAAGGGATGGTGCGATTGTTTACTCAAAGGTGATTCCTGGGGGTAATGCTAATAGATGGAGGCTCTCGGCGGTGGGGTACATTGTAGATCTGAAGCCACATTGGCCTTCTCTACAGTCCTATCTTCAGGGACTCTGGAAGATCAAGGGCACCATCGAAGTGATTTCAAGGGGGAATGGCTACTTTGTTATCAACTTCTCTGAGGCGGAAGATCTGGATACAACTACTGATGGAGGTCCCTGGTTTGTAGCAGGGAAGCCGCTTATTATCAAGAAGTGGGTAAGAGGGAGCTCTCTGGACAAATTGAAACTGACGGAGGTGCCAGTGTGGGTGCGCCTGTTCGATCTGCCACTGGAATTGTGGGATGAAGACATATTTGGAATGATTGGTTCATATATTGGAACTCCGCTGAAAGTTGATAAAGCTACCCTGGAGTTTAGAAGACTGGAGTTCGCACGAATGCTAGTGCTGATTCTAGCTTCTTCGAGCTTCCTCACATCTGTCCCATTGTTGAGTGATGATGGAGTTGAAGATAAAGTGACTATTCAGTATGAATGGGTTCCTACTAGATGCGAAGCTTGTGGGACATTCGAGCATGAGAATGCTGGTTGTGAGAAGATGATAGAGAAGCATAATAGGCTTAAGGTCTGGGTTCCGAAGAAAATTACAGCTAAAGATAAAGAGCTAGAAAGGATTCCTGAAGAAGATTCTCAGTCAGATACAGAGAAGTTTGAAGATGTTGTTGATATTCCGACTAAAGATGTGGGTGATAGTTTGATTAAAGATGGGGAGTCAGTGGTTGCTGTGGGGTCTCCGGTTGCGGATGTCAGTGCAGCTGAATTAGTGACACCGGAAAGCAATACTGAAGGTGATGATGGGTTCATTCCAGTGGCTGGTAATTTGAGGAAGAGTAGAAGGAAGAAAAGCTCTCCGCTGAAGGGGTCGTTGAATCCGCTGGAGGTGGCTTTCAGAATAGGTGCTAATAATGTATCCCCTAATTCTTTCCAACATCTCTTTATCAATGAGGATGATCAGGAGATGACTATTGTGGCTGGCAGGCTACCAGCCCCCCACATTTCCAATGGATAATCTAACTATAGCCTCCTGGAATGTGAGAGGACTGAATTATGTAGGGAGACAGTCCGCACTCCAGGAGTGTGTAGTTAGGAACCATGTTTTGGTTGGATGCATTCTGGAGACGAAGCTAAGAAGGAAGAAGGTTAGGAGAGTTATGGATAGGGTTTTTGGGGCTGGTTCATGGATTTCCAATCACAATAGCCATGCTTTGGGTAGAATCATTCTTGTTAATGTGAGAGATGATGTTCAGCTGAGACTGATTAGTGAATCAGACCAATACTTACATGCTCAGGTGCTTTTGCCCTCTAGTGATTTCTTCTTAACATCTGTTTATGCTCATAATAACATTGGCAGAAGAAGGGAACTGTGGGATTCCATTAAGGAAATTAAAGGATCTGTTAATGGTCCATGGATTGTCTGTGGATATTTTAATGCTATACGTTTTTCCCATGAGAGGTTTGGCACATGTGAACCCTGTTACAGTTCTATGGCTTGCTTTAATGAGTGTGTTCTTCAAACTTCCTTGGTTGAGTTGGAATTAAGAGGCTCGAAATTCACCTAGGATAATAGATAGGTTGGGGATAAGCTTGTGATGTCTAAGCTTGATAGAGTGTTTTATAATCTGGACTTCTTGGATTCCTTTCCTAATTTCTGGGGCGAGGTGGTGGCCTCTATTCATAGTGACCATAGATTGGTGTTCATGCATATGAACAAGAAGAGTTATAGAAGGAAAGCACCTTTTCGATTCATTAATGCTTGGAGTCAATGTGAGGATTTTGCTGAGGTGGTGAAGAAAGCCTGGAGAATGGAGGTGGAAGGTAATCCTATGTATCGGGTTTGTAGGAAGATGGATAATGTTAGGTTTGAGCCATCGAAGTGGAACAAGGCTGTTGTGGGGGATCTTACTGAAGTGATACAGACCAGGGAGTATGAAGCTTGTGTTGCTCAAAATATGGCTGATCAGAGTCCTTATGATACTGAGATTGTTCAAGAGGCTGCTGATAAAAGGAAAGTGGATGAGGAAGCCTATAAAGCTGAGGAATATTTTCTTAAAAAGAAGTCTAGAGTTAATTGGCTGAAGTTAGGGGATAGTAACTCTAGATTCTTTTATTCTTCGATTAATACGAGAAGGTTGAGAAATTCTATCAGATGTCTTATGATTAATGATGTTGGAATTACTGATGAACATATTATTCATGATGAATTTGTTAAGTTCTATAAGGATCTTTTTAGTGCTGATGAAAGTGTAGACGTTGATTGGGATGAAGGTTGGCAGGTCCCAACGCTACCTGACAATCATATTAATTCTCTTTGTGCTCTTGTGATGAAGGAGGAGATTGAAAGGGTTATCCAAAATAGTGATGGGGATAGGGCCCCTGGACCGGATGGATTTAATTTCACTTTCTACAAGGTTTGTTGGGATACTGTTGGTGAGGATGTTGTCAAGGCAGTGCAAAATTTCTTTAGAAGTGGTAGACTTCTCAAAGAAGTTAATAGAACTTTCTTCACTCTTATTCCGAAGTGCAGTAGTGTTGTGAATGTGAGAGATTGGAGGCCTATTTCTTTATGCAATTCCCTTTATAAGGTGATTTCCAAAGTCCTTGCTAATAGGCTTCAACCGATTTTGCCTGAGGTGATTGATAAAGCTCAATGTGCTGTCATAAAGGGGAGGTCGATTTCAGATGCTACCCTACTTGTGAATGATATGCTTAATATGATCATGAAGAGCAGCTTGCCTAAAATCTATGTGAAGGCAGATCTTATGAAATCATATGATTCTGTCAGTTGGAGGTACTTGCGACGCATTCTTATGGAAATGAGATTCCCTAGGTGTTGGATTGAGTGGGTGTTTGAAATTCTTCATTCCATTAGTTTTCAAATTCTTATAAATGGGCAACCTTATGAATGTTTCTCTCCCAATAAAGGTATTAGACAAGGGGACCCTTTATCTCCTTATCTGTTTGTTATAGCTATGGAGGGCCTCTCGGCTATGTTGGCGCATGCTATTAGGTTGAACTTGATTTCTACTTTTAAAGCTGGGAATGATATCAAGATCTCTCATGTGGTCTTTGCTGATGATGTGGTTCTTTTCTCTACTGGTGATGAGGGTTCTATTATGGCGTTGTCCAAGGTTATTAAAACCTTCGGGGATGTTTCTGGGTTGAATGTTAGTAGTCAGAAATCCTCTTTCTTTGCCAATAAGCAGGTGGATATTAAGATGGTGCAGGATGTCCTTGATATCAAGCATGAGGTGCTTCCAGTTAAGTACCTGGGTCTGCCACTATTTGTGGGTAGATTATCTCAGAGTATGTGCTCTCCTATTCTTGATAAGATAAAAGGCCGTCTTGAAGGTTGGAAATCTAGTCAACTCTCATTTGTTGGCAGACTTGAGTTGATAAAGTCCACTTTGTCTTCTTTTCAAATCTATTGGGCTTCTTCTTTCCCTTTGCCCGTGGCTATCACGGATGATATTGATAAACTCTGTAGAGATTTCCTTTGGGGAGGAATGGATATGGAAAGGAAAATTCACATGGTGGCCTGGAGTCAAGTGTGTTTGCCGAAGAAAGAGGGTGGCTTAGGGCTGAGAAGAGCTAGACATATTGTTGAAGCTTGTATCACTCTAAAGCTCTAGAATGTTGCCAAGAAAAAAGATATGTTGTGGGTGCGTTGGGTGCATGGCAGGTATTTGAAAGGTGATTCTGTTTGGAGGTGCCCTATCCCCTCCAATGCATCTTGGGTGTGGAGACAATGTTTATACCACAGAGAGAAGGTTGTCAAACTTGTTTCCTTTTCTGTGGGTGATGGGAGCCTCATAAAGTTATGGAGGGATCCCTGGTTTAAAGGACATTACTTGGAGGAAGCCCTTAATATAGGGTGTATTATGAGGAGTGGTACAGGGAAATTTGCATATCTCTGTTCACTTGTTAGCAATGGTGACTGGATTGAATCGAAGTCTAGGCATCTATCTATGGTCATTAGGGTTATTAGAGAGGCTGGTTACTGTGTTAGAGATGTAAATGATGCTATTTTGCTGGATGGGAAGGTTCCTAATAGAGTTTGGGATGTTTGGGAAGTGGTTAGGCATAAAGCTATTGTTCCTTACTGGCCTAATTGGTTGTGGAGTGCTAAAGCTGCTATGAGGCACAAGGTGCATGGATGGAGGTGTTTCTTAGATAAATTGGTCACTCTTGATCACCTTCATTCGAGAGGGTTTCAGTTTCCTTCAAGATGTATTATGTGTGAAGAAAGTATTGAAGATCTTGCTCATGTTTTATTCTGTTGTGAGTATACTCGGAATGTCTAGAGGAGGGCTGTTGGGGAGGGCTTACTTCCCAATTGTCCAGATTCTTTGGAGGACGTGTGCTCCTTTCAAGCCAAGAAGGAGAAAACAACTATCCTTATTATTTTCCATAGTGTTTAGATGGAGAGGAACTGTAGAATTTTTGTTGGGTTTGAGCAATGTGCAGATAGAAGATGGACAAGTATTAGAAAGGATATAGGAATCTTTGTATAGTTACTTAGTTGCTCTTTCTTTTTCTTTGAGCTTTACTCACCAGCTTTGTACATATTTTTTTGGGTTATATTAAAGAGGTCTCATGCTTTTCCGATAAAAAAAATATATTATCTCTTCAAATTTTTGATCAATAGGATACTCCCCATATTTGTGGCTCATATGATGACTTTGAATAATATATGCATTGACATTGATACTCATTTGCTCGATGATGAAATGATGTTTGGTACCAAGTTGGTTATGATATGGAACATGGAATCCCAATTATGATTATTGAATTAGTTGAATTTTGAGGACATTATTTTGATTATATAGTTGAGTATGTTCTAGTAATTAAGGATATGATCTGGATTTGGACAATTCTAATTTTGAGGATGTTTTTGAATTTTGGGGACATAATTCCTTTTTAAGGAGGGAAGGATGTGACAAAGTGAAATTTAGCATTATTATGAATTAAGTACTCTTTTGACCCTTGTATGTTCACTCATGAACTCAAATCATTTTTCTTGGCTTCCTAATCAATGTTGAGACTCAAATTCGAAATATGGTGATCAATTTGAACTTTATACACATTATAACACCTTAAATTGGATTTATTTATCACTTTGTCCAAAGAAGAAAATTGATCCATCAAACTTCTTATTTTGGTTCTCAAACCTTTTCTAAATATTCTACACATATTTTTGAAGCTATGGTCTAAATTTCATGTCATTTGGAAATTCCTATGATTTTCTATGAATTTTTGAAGTTATGTGCTAAAAATCCCTGTATTTGCCTTTTATTTGGCTTTTCCAAGTCAGCAATCTGGGTAAAGGGTCGGGGGTGAGCCACGGCCCTTGGATCTACCTCTTACAGATCTCAGCCCAATATGACGACTGTGGAGTCATCTTCAATCTCCCACTGATTGCGGGGAGGTGTTATTGCGATCAACCCATCCAATCTTCACGCTCTGACCCAGATTCGAAATTCTAACCGAGATAAAATGATCCTCTCATGATTTTGTGCCCAACAAACCGTACTTTGACCACCATTATTGCTTCTTTCAGCCACCAAAATGCATTCCCCTCTTCTCCCTCTCACTTCGACGACCATGGCTAGGAACAAGAGCCTTGATTTGCCCTAAAATCTACCCCCAGTGCTATAAAAGGAGTCCCTCATGCCCACCTACACCAAACCAAACTACGAGACCCTTCATTGCTCACTCCCTCAGCCTCGAGCATCCTGATTTCCTCCTTGTATCCTCCTACTGCCATAGTGGCGCTGCCGCACAGCTCGAGTTTGGCATCCCCGCTCCTCGCCCTCTCACCTCAATCTGCCTACGCCATCTACCTTGCGAGCCTGCCTCTCCTCCTCCTAAACCCCCTCTACTCTAGTGGGATCCTCCACAGTGCTTCTTGGTCTTGCAGAAGCCTACGTGAGGAAGGGAGGAAAGCACAGACCATCAGTCCAAGAAGGGATCAACCCGGTCCAAAAGACCAAGTAACCCGAGCTCGAACTAACCAAATTGAAGGGATTGAACCCACAAACCATGAGAGAACCAGTTCATCTGAGCCAGAAAGCCACCTCACTCGCATGGTGCAATTTGGACCACTCGTCCTGAATCGAATGATCATGGAATTTCCTATTTAAGGTATTTCTGCTTCTCTCTGCTCAAAAATCAAATAAATGGATATATCTTGCAAAAATCGTATCTAATGCATCCTAGCTCCAAAAATTACAAGTAAATAGTCTATTTTGATTAAAAAAATCTAGTGAATCCATTAAAAATACTCTTGAAGCTTAATTCCAAATGATTTTTACTGATATACCCATATTTGATATCTTTCTTATATAGTTTATCAAATGGCTCAATAATGATGTTTAATCTTTGGAAACCCTAGATTTGGACTCTGATGATTATCTAGTAACCTAGATCTAATCTAGTTGAATAATCTACTCTTGAAAATGAATCATTAGTGAGCTAAATCTATTTACTTGATTCAATCTTGAATATGATCTCCAAGGATAATGAGTAACCTTGATATTAATCTTAATCTTGTAAAACCCATGATATACTTTTAACTCATCAATTTGATCTTGAATTCCAATTATGCTAAGTATCATGATGATGATCTAGAAATTTGATGATGAGTTGGATAGTGATCATAATTTAGGGTTAACACATGATCCTAGAAAACCTAAGTAAGTCATTCACACACGAAAATGCTTAACATTTGAAATAATTGAAATATGAGTTGATTATAAGTGAATGACCAAACCCTATGGTTGATATAGGAAAAGTGTAACCCTAATATCGAATATTAAGACATGATATTCTGAACATCATGATCTTGACCCTTGATCCAATCTTAATGATTTAGGATATGATTCAAAAGGTTGACCTATTGAATCAGATATTGATTATACTCAAAATCCTCAGTGAAAGGTATGCTATTATACCTTCTGTTTGGTTGTAATGAAGATACTTTTTATGTATCTCTTGATTGTGTACTTGGCTATATACTTGGTTGAGCTATTGTTCCCTATTGATTTGGATTCCATATTTCTTATATTATATTTTGAGACAAACTGGAAAAAAATAAACAACATGCCCATTATGACTACCCGTATATTGATAATGATGATGATGATGTTAATAATGTTGATAATGTTGATATTGAGTGCAAGCAACCCCTCATTTGGAAGTGGACTTGTACATTGACCTCCTATCTCCTATGGTGAGGAGGAGCCTGGTGACCTCCCCATCGCGTTGGGGTAATAGAGTCACACAAAATATATAAGCATGCTTATTGATTACAACATAATGGGAACTCATAATAAAAATCAAATCGTTTGAAAAACTTGTCAAATAACTTTTGGTTTTTGCAAATTGGTCATTATATTTTTGAAATATAAGTCCTGCCAATTACTCTAATTTTCTTATAAACCATTTTACCTATTTCATATAGCGTACCATGCAATTGTATTGACTTTGTGTCTTGATTTTCTTGATTTTAAGCAAGATAGTGGAACCTTGACTATATCGCTTCCGTACTCACATACTCTGATGACTAGGGTATATTGAAAAAATATCCATATTGGGTTAGTTTGTTCTTTAAATATCCAGTTTTTAAGTTATTATTTCTTATTGTATATGTAGTGTGATAGATCCTATCAGGCCACTCAGGGATGGTCACTTCAATCCCTCTACCACTGTCTAGGCAGTGAGATAGGGATTAGGGTAAAAATGGTTCTGTGATAGTTACATAAGCCAAAAGGCATTCAACGATAAGTAAAAGTGCCATAAGGGCAGGTGAAAGTGGATTTTTCCTGATTCTTAGGCTCTATAGAAATCTGATTGAATCTAGAATACCAGTCAAGAAAACAAAAGTGAGATCGACTGGATAAACGTTCTAGGATTTGGTCAATAAAGGGTAGGGGGAAATGGTCCTTCAAGGTGGCTACATTCAACCTACGAAGGTGGCTGCATTCAACCTACGATAGTCAATACAAACACGCCACCCTATCACAAGTCTGGTGGAAATATGTTCATTGGATGCATTTGTGGTAACTGTAATCCCCCTTTCTTGGGAACTACCTACGTAGGATTCACCCACATAGAGTCAGATATTATATAAATTATACCTGCAAATAAAAGATTGACGACCTCCTTCCTGGCCACCTCATTCATGATTGGGTTGAGATGCCGCTGAGGCTGAACAATTGCCTTTGCTCCCTCTTCAAGAAGGATCATATGTTGACATAAGGCCGACGAGATCCCTTTTATATCTACTATAGACCAACCGAATGCAGATTGATGGTTCTTCAACACAGTGAGAAGCTACTTCTCCTGCTCATCACGAAGAGACAATGAGATGATCATTGGTAGCTTTTCTTCTACAATAAGGAACACATACTTTAAATGTGGAGGTAACAACTTTAGTTACATGTCTGGTGGGTTCAAAACAGACGGGACCAAAGGAGGGGGTGGTGGTCCTAGATCTTCAAAGCGCCTTGCATAATATCAAGGTACTATATTTAATAGATAAACGCACTCCTCCAGACGTTTGTTGCATAAGCTATCATCAACTTTGTTTGTCAAGAAGACTTCTAAAGGTAACTGTGGAGATGACCCTATCACAGAATCAACCTTTACTTCTTCTTTTGTAGTTTGGCCATAATCCTCCCTATCATCTCCTGGATAGCACATATCTTGAGTCAAAGAAAGTACCTTAGTGTTCTCTAGGATGTCAACAACTAGAGTGCCTTTATCCACTCTTGTCATCACATGAGCCATATCCAAGAATGGCTTCCCCAGAAACAAAGAAATTTTGTTGTCTACCTACTGAAGCATGTTGCATTGTGCCTTATCTCCCATTGCTTGGGAATGCTCTGGAATCTTTATTTCAAATCTATCATCTTGGATTCCCATAGTGAGGCATCCTCTACCCATCAAGTATCATGTCTACATTAGCTTGGAATGGTCTCCCCAGTATGAGTTCATTACCATGGTTGTCTTGCATCTCCATAACCAAAAAATCTATAGGAAAAACGAACATGTCCACCTTCACTAGAACATCTTCAAAAATTCCATATGGCTTCACTACAGAGTTGTCTACCAACTGGATTGTCATGCTTCTCCTTCTAGTTTCTTTGAGTCCAAGCTTCTTGAAAGTAGATAGGGGCATCATATTGATACTTGTCCATAAATCACACAAAGCTTCTCCGAATTTTGTCTTCCCAATAAAGAATGTGATATTAAAGCAGCCAGGATCCTATCTTTTGGGGGGTAGTGTGCTCAAAATAAAAGCAATGACTTGTTCTTTAAGCACCACCACATCAGATTCTGGGATCTTCCTCTTCTTAGTAATGATATCTTTCAAGAAATTCTCGTAAGATGGTATTTGTTCAATTACATCAATCAAAGGTATGTTCACTGATAGTTTTCAAAAGTTGTCTAGAAACTTCTTGAACTACCTATCCATCTTTGTAGCCTTCAAATTGTTTGGAAATGGCACTGGAATTACATGTACTCTCTGGTGAGGTGGAATGTATGCTCAAGTCTTGTTGCCTCCTGCCTCATCACCTTGTTCCTATGTGGTCTTCTCTTGGTCTGTAGTGTCTACTTCTTCTACTTCCATTGGCTTAGCTTGAGTGTCTACATCTTCTGTCACTGCATTCTGTGGTGCTCCATTCAGTATCTTTCTACCACTATAGAGTGGAACCACTTTCGCCTGTTGGTTTCCGAAAGGTACATTGGTATTTTCTAGAAAACCCTACTGCATTGACTTCTTCAAAGCATTCACATATGCTACAATCTGGGATATATGTGTCTCGATATTGCAAATGTGTGCCCCCTGATTCTGCAAGTCCCTCTATGTCTATGCAATCTGTAGTTCATTTTGACTCACCAACTTGCCTAGCATCTGCTCGATCTTATCAATCTTCTGCTGTTCCGGTGTGTATTGGGCTTGACCACCAAACTGTTGCGGTCTTGGTGGCTGCTTCTGTTCTGGAGAAGGATCTTATTGGAAGTTATTGGGGTCCTTCCATGAGAACTTGGGGTCTTTCCTCCATGAATAATCATTATTCCTATATTGACCCTGATGCACGTATTTGCACTCCTCTTCCTCTTCTTCATTAGGGACTCTATCTAGAGCATATAGTGACTTAGAAATGAGATCCAACTTCTTATTCAAGGAATATATCACATTAGATTCACTAACACTCTTTATTGTGGCTGGTGTCTCTCTTTCTTCTCCCCAGGATTGATTCTTTGACATGTTCTTGAGGATCTCTAAGCAACGAGCGGGATTATTGTTCATAAAGAACCCTGTTCCTATGCTTTCAAGAGTTGTTCGCTCTCCTTCATTCAAACCATAGTAAAAGATCTTGGCATGTCCCTACAAATCAATGCCATGATGAGGCACTTTCCTAAGCATGTTCTGGAATCTCTCCCATGCCTCAGAATATGACTCCTCAACTTGCTACCTGAAATTGTGAATCTTCTTTACTAGATCATTAGTCTTATTTTGCGGAAAGTAGCATTCAAAGAATGCATAAATCATCTGGTCCCACAACTCTATGATCTCATCATATAAATTATTAAACCATGACTTCACCCCATCAACAAGTGAGGATGAAAACAACTTGAGGTAGATTGTGCTAGCTGGGATCCTGTCTATTTTTACCATGTCACAACTCTCCATGAAATTTCTGATGTGTGTCACTGGATCTTCAGAAGGATGACCATGGAACGCTTGGGCCTTGACTAGAGCAATGAGTCCATTCTCTATCTTATAGCTACCCACATTTATAGCCTGTCTTTTGATGGGCCCTTTATGGGCCATAGATGATGAAGCTTTGATTTTCTCTCATATAGTTTGTTCTTCTGGTTTCTCTACTCTGTCCCCCATTTCTCTTAGTTTAGGTGCTACTAGTGCCTCTATTTCTTCTAATACAGGAGGATTCTATGAAGGCGTTTTGTTGAACCTGTCCACAGGTCTGCCTTGCACTCGCTCTGCCTGTAAGAACTCTGCTTGCCCAAAACCTGGTGAAGATGGTTCACCGTAGTCTAGAGCTCTAGTGTGCACCATGCACTAGTGTTCTTGAAACAAAGAGAATGAATGTAAGCTTCAGAAGATTATATTTGAATGAAGAGATTATTACAATTCAGTTTGAATAATAAAAAAATAAAATAAAAAGTGGCCTAGAGTGGTCGACTGCAACACTCATAGTGTTGGATGTTGCCGCTTCCCTGGAAATGGTGCCAAAAACTTGACACGTATTTACCATGCGCAAAACATAAGTGAACATATCGTAGTAATAATGGACCTGTGAGGCCCGAGTCGAACATGGGGAAGTGTTTCTCTAGAAACTACTACTAACTACAAATCGATCAGCTAAGCTGATGATGGTTGTTTGAGTTGGGTTGAATTACTAAATTAATTATAAAGCAAATGAATTAAATGATTTGAGTAAATAAAAAATAGAATGAGTTCCTTAGGATGATGGTTTTTCCATAGATATCACTTACAATCTATCCTACACACTAATACCTATTATCTCAATTCTTGGATAAGGAGCATGTAGCCAGAATTACCTACTTCCACAGTGTAATTCACTACCTATACTAATGCCAATCCCACTCCCAAGATTATTGGTTTGATTAGTTATGTGCTTTACATCAATACTCTAGATTTCTCCCCTCGTCTATTCACCACTTTTCCCAAAGGGTACAATAAAAGAGTAATTATATGTTTTCCAACCCTTAATCCCTCTCCCGAGATGATTAAGTGTCTATTAATCATTCATGGTGATCAAGCATAAATAGAAAAATCCCTCTACTGAGATGATTAAGTGTTTATTAATCCATTCATGGTGATGAAGCATAAATAAAACAAGAAACATCCATAGAATTATATCCACTAACAAGAGATAAATTGATATTAATGCATAGAAATCAACTGTAGTGTATATCAAGGCTACTCCCGGGTCCTAAAGAACAAAGGTTTTTAGCCTTGCATGGTTTTCATGACAAAACACACAGAAGGGAAGAATAAAAACATGGGGAACATAGTAAAAACTAAGGTAGGCCCTAGATCTTTGGCTGTACAGACAATCACCTCTGTAGTATGTGCGGTCTGCTGTCTTTCAACGGCAAAAACGTCATCTATAGGTGCTCAAATCACTCCCAGTGAAGCTTTTGGTCCTCCTTCCTTCTCTTCTCTCTCTCCGATCATCGTATAGTGAAAATAGGTCACCCCTTAGGTCTGGCCGCTGTCCCCCTAAGTCATAGGCACGACTTAGGGCACACAATTTCGCCCACCGTTGGATTAGAAGCAAATCTGTGGCTGGCCTGATCGGGCAGACTCAGTGGTACTGACTTGATGTGTCGGTGGTACCGAGTCACTTAAGTTAGGCCATACGATCCCGATCCCATCGATACCATCGGAAATGTCTCAGTGGCATCGACTTCTTGTGAATTCAAGTTTCCTCTCTAACATCAACTCAGTGGTACTGACTTTTAGGGTTGGTAGCACTGAGTTTTCTTGACTCACGTGGGGCTCTCTGATGGTATCTCGATGGCACCGACTTCTTGGGTTGGTAGAACCGAGATCTGGGTTGTTTTTGGGTGGCTCTCTGAGGTCAAGTCGGTGCCACTAACTTTTGTGGTGTCGGTAGTACCGAGCTGTTTCGATCTGCCTTGTACCTAAAAACACATAAAGCATCGTAAGTGCTCAAAATGCATAAAATGCTAGTAAAAATGATTGAAATCATATAATTTGATGCAAACAAGGAAATATAGGCTAACTATGACATTCCATGCATAATAGGTCATATAAATGTCCAAACCACACATGAAAACAAAGGAAAATGAGCCTATAAAAGTGAATAAAAACACAGGCATCAGATTACCATTAGCATCCAAAAAAAATTATAGATCTTAAGGATTTGTGTTATCATAACACATGCAAAATAATGAATAAAAGATCATATTTTTTCATATGATAGATTTTCTAATACAAGTTTAAGATCATGCATGTATTAAGTAGGCCAAAAATGCATTAAGAAGTTATATCACTTGCCTTTAGGGTGAAGAAAATGAATTTCAAGATGAGAATCATGAATATCATTAACAAATGTCCAAGTTTTGTCCTTTGATGGTTCCAATGGCTCGATTCTAGGCCATGAGTTAGTCGGAGGGAGTAGTCAACCTGAGGGTAGTGACATGTTGGATGGAGTTATTTCATTCAGATTTGTCTTCTTCCTACTTTATAACTATTTTGGTTGACCTGGGTGTGACACACTCTTTTATCACTAGAGAAGTGATAGCTAGCAGTTCTTTACATGTTAGTTGTAGAGCTGATAGTCTTTGCTTAGAAACTCCTTTGGTTGGTTCCGCCGAGTTGCAGGATGTGTGTCGTTCTTGCATTCTTTATTTTTTAAGACACATCATTCAAGTGGATGTCATACCACTTGACATGCATGGATTTGATGTGATCTTGGAATGGATACTTTGGAGAAGTATCAGGTGGTCTTAGACTATAGTTACAAGGTGGCGACATTCTTTGATGGTGATGCTTCATGGATCTTCCAAGGAGATAGGAAGATCTTTCCGACGTGTCTAGTGTCAACTATGACCACAAAGAGGTAGATGAGACACATTTGTGAGGTGTTCTTGGCACATGTGGTGGATACCAAGGTTAAGAGTTGTAGTATCCAGGAGGTGCCAGTTGTTTGTGAATTTGAAGATGTGTTTTTTGATGAGTTTCCAGGTGTTCCCCCTCCTAGAGAGATTGGTTTTGATTTTATGACCCCAACACCCTCTTGGTTGATGTTTGTTGCGAACTTGGTGCCCTAGCCTTAGTTTTGGTTTCTAGGGTTTACAAGTGTTTGAGGTGTTGTGACCTATTTTGTTGTGGGACATCTTGTAGCGGTCGCTACATGGTGTTTCCTTGGTTTTATTGTGACCTAGGGGTACAGTGGGCCTAAGTGGTTGCTACACTACCTTATTTTTATCACCCTGATTGCATGGCCGTGGTTTTGTGGACATGTGTCCTTTTAGTTCTCTCATATCTTTACACCTCATGATCCTTACCTCTCTCCTACCCTTCAGTATATAAACCCTCTCTTTCACATGCAAGTGTCCCTTTTAGATCTCTTCTTCCTCTCTTCTCCCTTGTGTTCAGCCTTGAGCTTGGTGGAGCTAGAGAAGGTGCTTATCTTGGAGGCTGGTCTCTAGTCTTCTCTTCCATGTGATGATCTTGAGCTTGATCATCTTCTTAGTGGTGATCCTTGGTGATCTTCCTTCTTGGTAAGTGGTTCTACACCTTTGATCTCATTTTTACTTTTAGAATCCTACCTTCTTCCTTTCTTCTCTTGGCTGTGAGACTATGGATCACCATGGCGGCTATCTTGAGGATTTTCTCTTCACAAAGGTTAAGACTATGGTTTGACCATGGTAGTACCTTAGTGAGATGAAGCTTTCTCCTTTTTTCTTTCTTCTTTCTTCTTTCTTCTTTCTTCTCTTTTGTTCGACCTAGAGTTTGAGCTTTCTTATTCTTGAACTTTTTTTAACCTTGGCATGTTCTTCTCTTCTTTAGGTGACCTTGTGGCCGTGGAGTTGATCCTATTTGGAGCTTCTTTCTCTCTCTTAGAGCTTGTGTCTTTGGAGCTTGATCTTCATCTTAAGGAGGATTATATAACTTTCCCATATTCTATTATTGCACCATATTCTTGCTTGCATGCTACTATTTTATCTCTAAAATGTGATCCTAAGATGTTAGATGATGTTATCATGATCTAGGGTTTAAGATTTTGAAGTATTCTTGCATAGATTACTCTTTCTCCTAAACCCTCATTTCATGCACCCGAATTCCAAGTGATTAAGGAGTTGTTGTTTCTTACATGCATCTTGATCTTTGGTTTTATCACCATGTAATGGTTCAACCATCATGTAGTATATGAAGGTTTTGTTATTTTGAGCATGTGTTAGATGATGGTTTCACTTTTCTAAGCATGGTTTCCTTGTTGATCTTGGTGGTGGTCGTTTCTAGGGTTTTGATGTTCATCCTTGCATGGAGTTTTTCCCCTTGAAGATGTTTTTTCCTTGATGTTTAACATCTATTTTGATCAAGGTGTTTTTCTATTTTGAGGTCATTTATGTGATGTTTGGAGTGTCTTGATCTTGGGGTCACTATACTCACTTTGGTGCTTGAGGTCACTACATGTTTGATAATGTGTTGCGGGCGCAACAAACCCTAACCCTAACCCTAAGTGGGTGGTCGCTACACATGGTCTTCTTGTGATCGTAACACATGCTTTAGTTGGTTGGTCACTGCACATACCTAGCTTGATCAAAACAAGGTATTAACATGCTATGGTCACTAACTATGGGGTTGACATTATGGTCGCTACACATGTGTAAGTAAGTGATGGTCGCTACATCTTGGCTCTTGAATGGTCGACACATAGTGCTGTTTGGAATGATTGATTGATCATAACTATTATGCTTAACCTAATGTGCTCCAAGAATATGGGAAATGGCATACCTAGGGTTTAATGATAAGTATTGAAACGGAAACCCTAATCGGCTATATGAGAAACCCTAATCCTAATTTCAAGTGTATGATGTACTTGTTGAGCTTGCTTGAAGGAATATCATGAGTTGATGTTTTCTCTCTCCTACTTGTGTAACCCCAATCTTGTAGGTGGGATGAATAGCATAGCTAGTTATTTCTACGGTGTATATGATATGACACAATGTAATGGCTATGAGCCTTTATGAGGCATGATGAGATAATGATGATGTACATGAACTGTTTTTGGGTCTTATGACCTAGCAGAGGCTTAATGCCTAATGTGAGGTGGTATCCTCTAGTGATGAGATGAGTGATTGTTATCCCCTAGTGATGCGATAATGTTGATGTCCTTGTATGGCAGTGGTATCAAGTGATGATGTGACAAGTTTATACCTAATACGTTTTATATTTTCTAGAGTTGTGCCTTTGCCCTTATCTTTGTAGATTTTATTTAGGGGTTGTATGTTGTAACTTGATTGATGCTAAAAGATACCAAATCAGATTAACTAATCAAGTGTAACCCTAATTATGTAGTTCCCTATCCATAAATACATTCTGAAAAACACTCGCAAGGACTTTACATAAAATTACAATTCTCTCCCTAAACCCTTCAAGCAGCCTTCACCTAGAAGTAATCGCACCAACCTTGAAGCAGCCTTCACCTAGAAGTAATTGCACCAACCTTGAAGCAGCCTTCCTCCTAAAGTAGCTTCCCGTTGCAATAGCCTTCTTGAAGTAGCTTCCCGTTGCGATAGCCTTCTTGAAGTAGCTTGAAGTCCACCTTCTCCTCCGAGAAGAACCTTCTCCAATCCGCAGCCTCCAACCCTAGGAGTAGCAAGGAGAATACAAGGAATAAAAGGAACAAGAAGGAAAACAGAAATTACAACTTATCCTTTTAAGCACAAGGCTTGATTTGCCTATATCAAGCGTATTGATCTCCTAACCAATGAGTGTAGAAGTGTAAGTGTTGTGGAAAGGAGATGCTAGCCTATAGGACACGAAAATGGAGCAATGGGAATGAATAGCCAATGTTGGAATTGTTCTATTGCTCAAAACAGATTGCCAATGAGTATTCAAGCTCAAGTATAGCACAAGTGTAGCTTAGGTGTGTATAGGTGTCCTAAGGCATGTCCTATTTATAGGAATGACCTACAAGTGCTTAAGGACATTCTAGACACTTTCTAGGGGGTTCTAAGTGCTTAACTAGCCGTTAGGTATAAGTTAGGTGCATTAGTAACGGCTAGTTGCTTTATTCTGCAGTTTCTGTCAGAGTCCATCTCGGTCGATAAATTGTCGACCGAGATACCTACTCGGTCGAAGTTTTGTCGACCGACAGGCTCTCTGGATCAACGTTCATTTGCAACTGCCAACTACCTTGTCAGCTGTGTCTAACAGCTACTTGGGTCTTTCTCGGTCAAGAAGTTTGTCGACCGAGAGTGTCTCGGTCGAGGAGTTTGTCGACCGAGATTGACCCTGTTTCAATCTTTCAATTAAGGCACTAAGTGTGTGTGTACGAGTGTGCATATGTGACACTATTGAAAGGGATGACATGACTAAGTGTGGTGTTTAGCTAGGGAAGATCTAACGCTTGATTTACATGAAGTCTAAGTACTTGTACATTATATATTTGTACAAGTTTACAATTGATTACATTTCATGACATTTACAATCATTCAAGCATATAGATTCCCTAGAGCTTTGTCATCCACCTTATTCCTGCAACACTCAAGTAGCGCGTTAGATCAACAAGAATGAAATGTTTGTCATCATCGAAACAAAGGGATTTATCATAATGTCCAATTTATCCAACAATCTCCCCCTTTTTGAAGATGACAAACATTTCCTAAATATGAAATAAGGAAATATAAAGCATGTGAGTTTCATACCTAAAGATTACCTTTTGTAGCCATTCTTGTTTTGCAAGTGAGTGCTTGGCCATCAAGATGAAACTCATTTATATTTTTGATTTTATATTCTTTCTCCTCCTTTGACATTTCAAAAAGATATCCAGGGTGAATATTTTATATTTCTTCTCCCCCATAATTTTATACTATGCTCCCCCTTAAATATATATTCTATTAGGAACATGGATTTAATATCATTTTTGTCTAATTTAGCCACAATTTGTTTCTCAATCATTTGCAAAGGATGTTAAGATTTGAAATGATATGAGATTCCCTTAAGCTTATGATGAATGTATATTGATTTCTCACCCATTTTATAAGGGATGTTAAGCCCTAAAAATGAAATGAGAATCCTTTAATCTTAAAGTACATAAAAATGTCTCCAACCAAATGCATGGGATGTTAAGCCCTGATTTGTTTAGAGAGTTCCTTTAAGAACAAGATATATCATTTTTATGAAATTCATAGATTTCGTCATAACCAAGAGTAAAAGTACTAAGGTCTTAATAAGCTCCAAATGATGATTACAATGTTTTTGTAAGCTTCTTAAGCAAATAATCAAATTTGTTTGTATGAGCTCCCCCTTAATCTTACAATTAAAGCAATTTAAAGCTTCTAAGGTCACAGATGATTTTAAATTTTGATTTTGACCTTTATCAAAAGTATACTAAGATTAAGTATAATAAAATGATGTCCAAATAAGCATTTTGTCAAATTTTATTTTAGGTCGACCTTGACTTCGACCATAGCGCCCCTTGGTCAAATTTTATTTCAACCAAGAGGCAAAAATTGCAGATTTCCAATTTAAGCATTCATATGTGAAGTACTTTGATTAGATATCAATTTTGAAGCATGTTTAGTGATACTCAATATGAAAACATCCTCTTAAAAATGAAAGCATGATTAATATCTCAAGTCTTTTAAAGATGCCAATTGAGAAATTTTTATCTTATGTGTTGCAAGCATTTCTAAGAGAGATATCATCATTGAATTATTTTTCTTGCCTATGTATCATCAAGGATCCATGCATACAATTATCATTATCTATTCTTGCTAACACAGCATCATCATGATGAAAATGATAATTCCATGATTGTAATCACATGATTTCTATATGGGTAGACCATAAAATACTTTAGGAAACATCATGTGAATAATGATAAAACAAAAATTTCCTTTTTATTAAGCTAAGCATAATTTCAGTTTTAACTTAAATCATTTAGAGAATACACCGAATTAATCTCATATAAGTTTTCAGGGATGATTTCCAAAATATATACAGTCATTAATCACAAATAGATAGCAATTTGATCAATTACAAAAAGAATTCAGCAATTTTACAGCAGACTGGAAATCAGTGTCATGCTCGGTCGACAATTTCTCGACCGAGGTTCACTCGGTCGACAGATTCTCGACCGACAAAGTTTCTAGAATATTTTCAGAACTGTTAATTTATTCCAAGCAAAATAAGATTATGCAAGTTTAGAGCTCGATTTGTGTTGAGATATGACATTTGTATATCAAGAATCGGTTTAGGTCAAATCTCAACTAGTAAATTTTAAGCTACTAAGTTTTAGGAATCCAAGCTAAATCATCATTCTTTTTCTTATATGGGCATGAAAATGAATAATGTCCGAGACGCATGCAATAATGACAACTAATAGAGTCAACTTCATTTCTCTTTCTAGGAATTGTGTTCCTAGGTACAAACATAGTCTTAGTCTTGGATGCTTTAACTCTTTTGGGTTTATTTCTCCTTGGATCATATCCTAATCCTCTTCTTCCATTATAACTAGAGGAAATTTTTGGAATATTTTCAAGCATGTCATTTCCTCTTAACTCATTTACATTTCTTTGTAACTTAGCAATATCATCCATCTTCTTGTTTATATCTTTCTTTGCTTGATCTAAATCAGAGACTAGAGAGTTTCTTTCTTTGACAACCTCATCATAATCTAAATGTGAACATAGAATAGGTTGTTTCTGAAGATCATTGACTTGAGTTTGCAAGTTTAACTTTTCTAAGGAAAGAAGATTGCAATTTGCTTCTACCAATTTTATCTTAAGATCATAATCTTCATTTTCCTTTTTGAGATTTTCATTTTCGGATACAAGAGCAAGAAGTTTAACATTCAAATCATCATTTACTTTGTTTGATTTCTTAAGTTTCTTCTTGTACTCAATATATTTCTCATGCGTATCTTGAAGACTAGCAATTAGATCCTCTTTTGGTAGATCATAAAGACTTACCTCTTCTTTGTCTTCATTTGTTGTAGCAATGAGACATTCTACTTCTTCTTTTCCATCATCACTATCATCACTTGAATCATCCCATGCAGCTTTATATGCTCTTTCTTTCTTTTTGTGAGATGATTTCTTCCCTTTCTTGAGTTTTGGACAATCACCTTTCATGTGTCCCTTTTTGCCACATTCAAAGCACCTGGAAGAAGAAACACTAGAAGTTTTATTAGTTTTAAAACTTTTATATTGCTTACCATTTACAATGAGAGTTTCTTCTTCACTATCATCTTCACTTGTGTCATGAGTGTCCTTGGTTGATGCTTTGAATGCAATGTCCTTCTTTTTTCCTTGTTGACATTCACGTTCTCTTCTTTCTTCCTCTTCTAAAGTTGCCTCATGAGCTTCTAGATTGCCAATGAGTTGCTCCATTTTCAGTTTAGTGAGATCATTAGCTTCTTCAATGGATGTCACCTTGGGCTTGTATTTGGGAGGAAGTGATCGAAGTACTTTTGATACCTGGTCTTCTTCAAGAACGGTTTTTCCTAAGGCATTCAAACTATTAACAATAGAAGAGAATTTTGCAAACATTTCACTAATGGATTCATTTGGATCCATATGAAAGTGTTCAAACTTCTGTTTAAGCATACTAATCTTAGAATTCTTAACTTGAACCGTACCTTCATAGGTTATGGACAATCTATGCCATATTTCATAGGCTGTTTCACAATTTGATATTCTATTAAATTCTCCTACTGAAATTGAACAATAAAGAATACTTACAGCCTTTGCATTCATTTGAGCCGATTTTACCGTATTTGCATCCCACTCTGCATATTGCATTTGAGGAAGCTCGTATGAGGTTGAGACCATCCTCCATAAGTCCCAACTTATGCCTTGAAAGTAGAACTGCATCCTTCTCTTCCAATATGAGTAGTTTGTTCCATCAAACACTGGAGGCCTAGCAACAAATGTCCCTTCAAGATTAAGGTTGTTGAGCACCCCGTCACCCATTCTTCAAGACCTTGTTAGGGTTCCTTGAAGCCTGCTCTGATACCAATTGAAAAACACTCGCAAGGACTTTACATAAAATTACAATTCTCTCCCTAAACCCTTCAAGCAGCCTTCACCTAGAAGTAATCGCACCAACCTTGAAGCAGCCTTCACCTAGAAGTAATTGCACCAACCTTGAAGCAGCCTTCCTCCTGAAGTAGCTTCCCGTTGCAATAGCCTTCTTGAAGTAGCTTTCCGTTGCGATAGCCTTCTTGAAGTAGCTTGAAGTCCACCTTCTCCTCCGAGAAGAACCTTCTCCAATCCGCAGCCTCCAACCCTAGGAGTAGCAAGGAGAATACAAGGAATAAAAGGAACAAGAAGGAAAACAGAAATTACAACTTATCCTTTTAAGCACAAGGCTTGATTTGCCTATATCAAGCGTATTGATCTCCTAACCAATGAGTGTAGAAGTGTAAGTGCTGTGGAAAGGAGATGCTAGCCTATAGGACACGAAAATGGAGCAATGGGAATGAATAGCCAATGTTGGAATTGTTCTATTGCTCAAAACAGATTGCCAATGAGTATTCAAGCTCAAGTATAGCACAAGTGTAGCTTAGGTGTGTATAGGTGTCCTAAGGCATGTCCTATTTATAGGAATGACCTACAAGTACTTAAGGACGTTCTAGACACTTTCTAGGGGGTTCTAAGTGCTTAACTAGCCGTTAGGTATAAGTTAGGTGCATTAGTAACGGCTAGTTGCTTTATTCTGCAGTTGCTGTCAGAGTCCATCTCGGTCGATAAATTGTCGACCGAGATACCTACTCGGTCGAAGTTTTGTCGACCGACAGGCTCTCTGGATCAACGTTCATTTGCAACTGCCAACTACCTTGTCAGCTGTGTCTAAGGGCTACTTGGGTCTTTCTCGGTCAAGAAGTTTGTCGACCGAGAGTGTCTCGGTCGAGGAGTTTGTCGACCGAGATTGACCCTGTTTCAATCTTTTAATTAAGGCACTAAGTGTGAGTACGAGTGTGCATATGTGACACTATTGAAGGGGATGACATGACTAAGTGTGGTGTTTAGCTAGGGAAGATCTAACGCTTGATTTACATGAAGTCTAAGTACTTGTACATTATATATTTGTACAAGTTTACAATTGATTACATTTCATGACATTTACAATCATTCAAGCATATAGATTCCCTAGAGCTTTGTCATCCACCTTATTCCTGCAACACTCAAGTAGCGCGTTAGATCAACAAGAATGAAATGTTTGTCATCATCGAAACAAAGGGATTTATCATAATGTCCAATTTATCCAACACATTCCAGGGTCATAACTTTACTAGATGGTGAAACATGTATTTCTAAGGGAAACCCAGAGCACATATTATTGAGTACGCAAAGTGCAAGTGTGATGGACTGGATTTTGACTTAATTTCAAGGATGGAATTTTCTTTAAGGTGTGTAGGATGTAATGGACTAAACTTTTGGATGTCTTATGAAATAAGAAAATTCTTGTTTGAGTTAGATTAAGAGTTCCAAATATTTTGGCTAAGTATGGATGCTAATTGTTCTTGATATCATGTTCAAGGTCCATACGTTTATACATTTTTGAATGAATTAATTATGACATAAGTTGTGATATATCTTCTTCATGCAATCACCTTTTAGACCATTGGTTGGGATATATGGCCATTTTGTGATGGCCTTGGATGTCTGATCCAAGGGATGTAGCCTTTAAACAAGAGATGCCATGGATTGTCAAGAGTAGGAGATGATTCCAGGCCCTAGGATGAGACCGAACAATCACCACACATCACCTTCAATCTTGTGGTTCTTACTTTCACCATGGGTAGCAACCACCTACACGTCATGGTGCACATAGAACATGCTTCAAGGAGTAAACCAACTGAGAGGATCAACTCACCTCCACAACAATCTTGCTTTACCCCCCTCACTCATAGAAAATGACCCTGAGATAAGGGAAACCAGGCCATCTCTCCCTCCTCTTCTTTACTAGCAAACACAATACGTACAAGGGAGAAGAGAGAAGGGGTAGGAGGAGTATTGGAGGAAGTTGATGGATAACGATAACTCCCTATAGGTAAACGAAGGTACCAAACTACCTAGACCCTTTAGATCTCAACTTCCATGACCACGAAACCTCACGTCAGGGGAAGGAGATGGACTTGGGGGTCTATTCGTAAGGGGTTCCCATAGAAAATCCAGACCATGGGGGAGCTCCTGGAGTTCTCACAATTGTGATGGTCATCTCGTATGTGAGCAAGATCACCAGGGGTGCCTACCCCATTTTTACCTACCATAGCACAACCAGAGTCGGTGATGTTAGCTGCCAATAAGGAGAAGACGCAGTAGGGTAACCATGAGTATGGGGCATAGTGGAACCAACTTTGAATCTATTTACATAACCTCTAGATTGAGAGAAGTGTTGTGAAGTCATGCACTGCTTGTCGAAGATCCATCCACAACATCTAGCGACGACGAGCTCCACAAGAAGCATGAGGAAAGCCCTTAGCCAGATTCCTAGAAGCTGGAGTTTCAGAGAAGGATATGACGAAGCAGATGATGGCCTTACATGGACCATGGTGTGGTTCCTTTCTTTTCAGACTCACCGTTCACGACGGTGGTTCCACACACAAATGCCATCAGGGGAACAACGCTGCGGTCCTACGGATGGGCAGTTTGCGTTGAACCATCAGGGAAAGAATGGGAGAAAGAAAGGAGGAGAACAGGGTGGACTGGGTCTCGATCAGAGAACCAAAACAACTTCAAAACCCTGAACCATACAAACCACATGTGCCCCAAGCAGAAGCAATACACCCCCAAAGTGGACACGTGGCAGTGTCACATTGGCCACAAAAGGTAAATTACCTCTAAAATCTATAGATCTTAAATAATTCGCAATAATTATCTCGATAATAAAAAAATATGAATAAAGTATCAAATTTTTCAGTGAAATGTGTAGAACAATATGAAATCATAATATTAGCCTTTTGATGCTTAAATATTAGTGATATCATGCAATATGTATATTTCTTATTTCATGTGTAATAAAAAATAAATGAAGACCAAAAATTATGAGAATGTTCCAGTAACACCTACATATGATATCCGTGTGATGTCAAATATGGTGATGTTTCAACCAAAAATTATGTAATTTGCGTAATGTGGATAATTAGGGCTAATGACCCTAATTAATATGTGGAAAATACATATATGCTCAATAAATGTTGGAATATTCATTATAAGCTCATATTAGTATATGGAACATCATATTTAATTATTTGATTATGATGATACACATAATTCATATTATACGATGATGTTTTCCCTTAATGTGATATAAACCCTAATAGGTTTAATGAATGACTTAGGGTTAATACATGCACACAATAATGTGGAACTTGACTATTGGATAATGAGACATAATCTGGAAAATGACATCAGTAAGATAATTCAAAGACAAGAATGCAAGTGATGATGGGAATATCATAAGACTAAGCAAAACCATAATGAACCATAATTAGGGCTAGGGTTAAGATGAGATGTAAGATGATGAGAATCTGAAGATAGTACATGATCTTGTCTTAATTAGGGTATGACCAAGATTGATAATTGACTCAGGAATATGTGATGATTAGGATATCTCTTGATCTAAGGTACTCCATTACCTCTTACTAGGCATATGTGTAATATGTGTAGTAAATACTTGTCATATGGTATTAGATGAAATGATTGTACTTGAATGATATGTTGCTTGATGTTTTTCATACTTATTGTTATGAACACATGAAACATAATATACCTATTCCATTATATCTAAGCACTTCAACTCTTTGGTAGTCAAGTGCTGGAAAATAAAGTACTTCAACTCTTTGGTAGTCAAGTGCTTGGAAGTGATCCAACTCTTTGGTAGTAGATCACATTGTGAAATGATCCAACTCTTTGGTAGTAGATCATAAAGGCCTTAATGCATTCAACTCTCAAGTAGTAAATGCATGGAAGATATAATGGAAAATATGCTTAAAATATGTGTTCTCTTTTGTTAATAAACATCTTTGTTCAAGTATATGCCTTTTGTTATATTTGTTTACTACTGCCAAGTATTAGTTTTATCTTATTGTCAAGCTTAGTAATGAGAGGTATATAAAAAGACACGTAGGTGTACTCAGTACAATATTCTTGATTATTGTGCTGACATGTACCACATATAATCTTTTGTTTAGGTTGTGGACATGCGTTCTTGAAGATCCATGATAGTTGAGAGTTGTGTGGCGAGCTGATGTACAGGTGAACCTATTGTCTTAAGATCCTGTTGTTTAGTGGTAGTACATGTATATGTTGAAGTTTTTTGTTCAATGTGTAATATCAAATGTTGTAACAATTCATTATGTAATTATATGTTGAATGGTGAACATGTGTTGTATGGTTTTATTATTGTTCATGTCCATGTGATACTGATTGTTTCCTTCTGACTTCCTCTGATTTTCTTCTTCTTAGCCTAGTGTGGGGTGTTTAAATTGGGATGCTAGTTGAGGTGAGGTTTCAATTTGGACACCACACATCATATTAAGTTTTAGTAAATATGGGGACATCACAGGTGGTATTAGAGCATGAACAATAGCAGAGCCTATCATTTCCTCATTATGCAACTTAAACTAAAGGAAACCTTGAACTTGAACATCTTTTAGGGTTAGATTAGTCATCTTTTAGAGACTAGATCTGACCTATCCTCTAGGTTAGCACCTAGATGTCTGAGAACTAGGTCTAGACTGATGCTTGATGTATAGCAAGTCCTTAGATGTCATTCTTTCCTTGTAGTGCAGTGGTATGGGATGTTGCACTATTTGGAAATGACGTACAACGAGGGAAGAGAAATCCTAGGCATATGGCGCTCATTATCTAGGGTAGCTATACTAGTCTACAGTTTGTTCTCACCCTTTTTACTAGGTGACATGATACTGGACTCTCTACTATATGTGGGACACTCATTTTCTAGATTTGGATTCCAATCAGATCGAACCTTGATAGTTTTCTCTGACGCTTGTTTTATCAAAGAAAAACTATGTAATATTTTATTATATATGTAAGTATTACAAAAATATGTCCCCACACATGTACAAGTAGGAGGTGTTCATGCAACCTAAGTGAGAGTGAATGACAACAGTCTAGAAAAGAGAGTAGTTCTAGATTAGATGTCTAGAGCCTTGTTAGAATATATGATAGATGGAATAGATGAGATAAGTTTTGATGATATGATCTAAGTCTTATATAGATGATATAGGATGGTTTATGATGATCAATGATTTCTTTAAGAATTAAGGTTAAGTTTTGAGGATTTGAGATAGGATTTGATGATGAAAGTATGTATGTTTTTGTAAGATAAGATAAGATAAGATAAGGTGTGAATCCGCATGAGCCTCTGACTCTTTTACAAAGGAGGACCTCTAGTGTTGGGACCAGTTATAGGGTTAACTCCAGAGAGAGCGACTCCCAGAGAGAGAATGTCATAGAATCTAAACTCCAAGATATGAGAATTATGAGAATTTTGTGTTATGATATGTCCTAAACTAGACTACTCCTGAGTGATTGAGTTGAGTTGATTAATGCATGATTCCTATAGATGTCTTGAACCCTAGATGTCTTTGGGAAGACCAAACCCTAGAGTCAGAGAGAGGTTTCTTATATGTGCACATGTGAATAAGAATATGAGAACCTACCATCGAGGTGAGGGAGAGAGAGAGTCCCAAGACCCTAGAGGAGGTAACTATCTTTTAGTTTTTGTGAAGCCTCAAGATCGGGTTAGTGGTTCATTATAGGAATCTAGTGGTTGCGTATATAAGAGAGTTTTGGGTAAGCATGTCTCGTGGGTAAAGAACCTATGAGAAGAATGTCATAACATGTTTTGGTTGGTGCATATGTGGCTAGAGCATATAAGGCTATCACCAGTGCCAATGAGGTAATTCGAGAACCCTAGACTAAGAGAGGAAGGATAAAGTATATGCATATGAGATACTCACAGAGATGAGTGTTCTTAGAGAGACTGAGCATGACACTACCCTCATTATATGGGTCAGGGGAACCTCAGTTGGACTAGTTGAAGTTTTGATATATGTTTAACAAGACACTCACATAAGTTCATTTAGCACAACCATGATATAAGATATGTAAGGTTGTGATCTAATCTCGAGACATGATATATATACATGATATGAGGGAAACCTAGAGATGGTTTAATAAGCATCAATTCATAGATGGTTAACCATATACAAGAATAATGTTGATAATGTGATATTGTTGGTTAATCTTATGATGAAATCACTAGTAAATGTTGCAATTTCTTATGAGTAATGAAATAAGATCATATGAATGAAACATGTTACATGTGATGATAATGTTTGTGGTTAATAAAGATGTTGAATATAGTTTGAAAATTTGGCACAACATAATAATGATGGAATTTTGATTTGATACAGATGGATAAAGTGGGTTAACTATAGTTAAATTCCCCCTAAAAGGCATATGTTAATGATGAACATGTTCTAACAATTAGCTCAATAAAATGTTGATGACACCTTGATATAATGGACTAACTTTAGTTAACTCCTTTAGAACATGGTAATATGATGTGAGAACCCTAATGCACGGATAAAGATAAGGATGCAACCCTAACATATGAGATATGTCATGACATAACATGATTTTTTAAACCTTTTTGAAGGGGGTTCTTAACCCTAAATTCGTTTGAAACATCCTAGAAAGACATATATATATATATATATATATATATAGTTTTGACACCATTGTTTGTGGATATGTTACACCTGAAGTGGGTTTATACATATGAATGCGACCTTTTTGTTTTCCCTTGGAGTGTAAGAGATGGCATAATTTTGAGGACAAAATTTCTTTTAAGATGTATATGATGTGATGGATTGGATTTTGACTTAATTTTGAGGACGAAACTTTATTTAAGGTGTGTAGGATATAATGGGCTGAACTTTTGGATGTCTTATGAAATAAGTGAATTCATGTTTGAGTCAGATTAAGAGTTCCAAATATTTTGTCTAAGTATGGATGCTAATTGTTCTTGATATCATGTTCAAGGTCCATACATTTGTACCTTTTTGAATGAATTAATTACGACCTAAGTTGTGATATATCTTCTTCATGAAATTTCCTTTTAGTCCATTGGTTGGGCTGTGTGGCCATGTTGTGATAGCCTTGGATGTCTGATTTAAGGGATGTAGCCTTTGAACAAGAGATGCCATCGATTGGCAAGAGAAGGAGATGATTCTAGGCCCTAGGATGAGATTGGATGAACACCACACATCACCTTCAATCTTGTGGTTCTTTCTTTCACCACAGGTAGCAACCACCTACACGTCGTGGTGAATAGAGAACATGCTTCAATGAGTAAACCAACCGAGAGGATCAACTCACCTCCACAAAAATCTTGCTTTACCCCCTCACTCAAAGAAAATGACCCTGGGATAAGGGAAACCAATCCACCTCTCCCACCTCTTCTTCACTAGAGGACACAATATGTATGAGGGAGAATAGAGAGGGGGTAGGAGGAGTATTCAAGGAAGTTGAGGGATAAGGATAACTCCCTATAGGTAGATAAAGGTACCAAACTACCTAGACCCCTTAGATCTGAACTTCCATGGCCACCAAACCTCACGTCAAGGGACGAAGACAAATTTGGGGGTCTATTAATAATGGGTTCCCATAGCAAATCTAGACCATAGGGGAGTTCCTAGAGTCCTGACGACTGTGATGGTCATCTCATATGTGAGCAAGATCATCAGGGTGCCTACCCCATTTTTACCTGCCATAACACAACCAACGTCGATGATGTTATCTGCCAATAAGGATAAGACGTAGAAGGGTAACCACGGGTATGGGGCATAGTGGAACCAACTTTGAATATGTTTACATAACCTCTAGACTGAGAGAAGTGTTGCAAAGTTGTGTATAGCTCACCGGAGATCCATCCCAGAACAACTAGCGGAAGCGAGCTCTGCAAGCAGCACGAGGAAAGCCCCCAACTGCAGTCCTTGAAGCTGGAGTTTCAGAGAAGGATATGACGAAGCAGATGATGGCCTTACAAGAACCTTAGTGTGGTTCCTTGCTCGTAATACTCACCATTCATGATGACAATTCCACACACAAACACCATCAGAGGCACAACACTATGGTCCTACGGATGGGCAGTTCACATCGACCTAACAAGTGAAGAACGAGAGAAAGAAAGGAGGAGATCACAGGTGAACCGGGTCCCAATCAGAGAACTAGAATGGGTTCAAAACCCTGAACCGGATGGCCCACCTGCACCCCAAGTAGAAGCATTGCGCCCCCAAAGAGGACACGTGGCAGGGCCGCATCAGCCACAAAAGGTAAATTACCTCTGAAAGCTATAGATCTTGAATAATTCACGATAATTATCTCGATTGTGAGAAAAATATGAATAAAGTATCAAAAATTTTAGAAAAATGCATAGAACAACAGGAAATCATAATATCAGCCTTTTGATGTTTAAATATTAGTGATATCATTTAATATGTATATTGCTTATTTCATGTGTAATAAATAATAAATGAAGACCTAAAATTATGAGAATGTTCCAGTAACACCTAAATATGATATATATTCCATGTGATGTCAAATATGGTGATGTTTCATATTCAAATTATGTAATTTGTGTAATGTGGTTGATTAGGGCTAATGTGACATTCCCAGATTTTCCAAAACTTAATCTAATATGTGACGTCCAAATTAAAACCTCACCTCAGTGAGACTACAACTTAAACGCCCCACACTAGGCTAAGAAGAAGAAAATCAGAGGAAGTCAGAAGGAAACACAGTAGCACATGCACATGAACAATAATAAAACCATACAACACATGTTCACCATTCAACATATAATTACATAATGAATAGTTACAACATTTGATATTACATATTGAACAATAAACTTTTACATATACATGTACTACATCTAAACAACATGATCTTAAGACAACATGTGCACTTGTACATTAGCTTGCCACACAACTCACAACTATCTAGGTCCTGATATGATCACATGTCCACATCCTAAACAAAAGATTACATGTGGTACACGTCAAAACAATATTCAAGAATATTGTACTGAGTACGCCTACATGTCTTTTTATATACCTCTCATTACTAAGCTTGGCAATAAGATAAAACTAGTACTTGACAGTTATAAAGAAATATAACAAAAGGCATATACTTACACAAAGATGTTTATTAACACAAGATAACACATGTTTTAAGCTCATTTTCCATTATATCATCCATGCATTGACCGCCAAAGGTTGAATGCATCGAAGGCCTTATGATCGACTACCAAAGAGTTGGATCATTTCATAATGTGATCAGACTACCAAAGAGTTGGATCACTTTCAAGTACTTGACTGCCAAAGAGTTAAAGTACTTTATTTTCCAGCACTTGACTACCAAAGAGTTGAAGTGATTAGATATAATGGAACATATATATTATGTTTCATGTGTTAATAGCAATAAGTATGGAAAGCTCAATAGACATAGCATACAAGAACAATCATTTCATCCAATATCATATGCCAAGTGTTTACTACACATATAACACAAGAATATTGTATAATTAGCCAAGTAAAAGGTAATGGCATAACTTGATCAAGATAAACTAATCATCACATGATCCCTCATGTCAAATATAACCTTAATCAACACAGATCAAGACAAGATCATATACCACCATCAGGTTCTCATCATGCATCTTAACCCTAGTTTTATCCATTTTAGGGTTTACCTTATCTCATTAGGATATTTCCATAATTACTTATATTATTGTCTTAGAATTATCTCACTGATGTCATATTCCAGGTTATGATGCATCATTTGAGCATTAGTTTCCATAGTATTTTGTGTACATATTAACCCTAGGTTACATCATTAACCTAAATTAGGGTTTCATAACATGTAATAAGGGTCATCTTCATATAACATGAATTATATGCATCAAACTGATATCAAAGTTCCACATTATCATCCAATTACTGATATTAGGGTGTTCTATAAACTTTATCATTTATTGAGCATGTATGTATTTATTGCATTTTATTTAGGGTTATTAGCCCTAATTAGCCATATGGAGCAAATTACATAATTTCATGGATCAACATCATAATATTTGACTTCAATGGATTATACATACCATTTAGGAGTTATTGGCACATTCTCATAATTTTAGGCCATCGTTTGATATTTATTATCCATGAAATGAGCATTATACATATTATAAGATATCACTGATATTTAAGCATCAAAAGATTGATATAAAGGTTCCATGTTGTTCTACTAATTTTTTTGAGAATTTGGGTACCTTGTTTATGTTTTTTTTATAATCATGCTATTTACTACGATTTATCAAAGATATAGGTAATTCTGGGATTTTCTTACCTTTTTTGGCCAATCACAATCCGCCACGTGGCATACAAGGTGGCACGTCTCTTTCTGTGGATTTCTCTCATTGACTCATCTGGTTCAGAGGTGGGTCGGCCAGTCTGATCACTGGATTGGACCTGGTTCAGCTCTCCTTTCTTTCCTCGCTTTCGTTCCGCTTGATGCCTACTACGTGCGTCGTTCTCTACTGGACCAGCCATCATCGTGGCTTGCTCAGGGCTCAACCCCATAGCTCCAGTCACTGATGCATGATAGGTCGGCGTTCTCTCCTCCACCTCAAGACCTTTCTCACACTCAAACCTGTCTCTACGCCCTCTATGTTTTGGGTGTGCATGAGCGCTGCCGCTCTCGACACCTACATCCTTGTTGTGCACTGCTAGCATAGTGCCTCCCTTCGGGGCGCCTTTCTCTTGACTTTGTTCATGAGACCAGAGAGGCTTGGTTCTCGAAGGGTGCCTGGACCCGGTTTGTGTGCCCCTCCTTCTTCACGATCTATACAATCAGGCTGACTGCCTGATCTCCTATTGCAGCCGAACATCGCTCCCCTAATCTGCCGTTGTGCCTCTATGCCTAGATCTCCAATGTGAGATTGGTGGCAAGATTCTCCTCATCACCATGTTCTCCTACTACATCGATATGTTCCACTTTGTGCAGCTCTTCTTAGCTGTAGGATCACTCGTCATTTGTTATTCCTCTTTACCAAGGTCTAGCACAGGTTTGTGGATGATCAGCCATCATGAACCAACCTCTCATCCTACCTCTTTTTTCTCATGTCCCGCCTATAGGTAGTTGTGGAGATATGACAAATGTGGTGTGTTCATCAAAGAGCATGTGCGAGGGAAGGCAAAGCCAACTGCTCATTTAGATCTCCCACTGCCCCACGACAAGGGTGCTTGACATCGTGGGAACTTGCTGCTCTAAGACTGACGGTAACTGCCATGAATGAGTTAGTCTTCATATCCATATGACGCATCTAATGGTCAGGAGCAGATCCCTCACCAGGCCGATCTATGGGCACCCTGGTTGCTAATGGGTGTGTGACAATCCTGTGAACCAAGAAGAAACTTAGGCTAACTCATGTATGTAACCTTAGTCAATCTACCATCAAAAACTAATCAAACTTTGACCATTTTTGTATTAACATATAAACAATATCCCATCCAACCCACTTATTTGACCATCCAACCACTCAATCCGAAAAGCACATTAAAGGTATTACTCATGCTACTAACATCAAACAACTTTCAACTTCTTCCAAATAGGAAGCACCTTCCTATGATCAAAACACACATATGAATATTTGAATCTCAAATCCATGAACATGGTTATCTGATTGGGTAATCAAGAATACCAAAAGTCCACTCCGTCACATCCCATACACCTTCATAGAAATTTTGTCCTCAAAATTAAACAAAAAATCTAGTCTTTCACATCATATACATCTTAAAAGAAATTTCTTCCTTGAAATTAAGCCATACTCATACTCCAAGGAAAACCAAAAGGTCTTCATCTACATGTAGGGACCACTTTAGGTGCAGCAACTTTACAAACAAAAGCTCCAAAACTATACCCAAACCACTTCTAGGAGGATCTAAAACAATCTAGGGTTAACCACCCCTTCATATAACACTTAAACAAGGTTTAGAAACTCTAGTTATGTCATGACATCTAATATGTTATGGTTGCATCCTTATCTTTACCCATGCATTAGGGTTCCCACATCATATTACCATGTTTTAAAGGAGTTAACTAAAGTTAGCCCATTATATCAAGGTGTCATCAACATTTTATTGAGTTAATTGTTAGAACATGTTCAACATTAACATATGCATTATAGGAGGGAGTTAACTATAATTGACCCACTTTATCCATCTATATCATATCAAGGTGCCATAATCGTTATGTTGTGCTAACTGTAAAACTATATTTTTCCTCTTTTTAAAGCACTAAGATTAACACCTCATGTAACATGTTTCATTCATATGATCTTATTTCATTGCTCATAATAAATTGCAACATTTACTAGTGATTTCATCCCAAGATTAATCAATAATATCACTTTATCATCATTATTCATGTATATGGTTAACCATTTATGCATTGATATCTATTAAACCATCTCTAGCTTTTTCATCATGTCATGTCCAATATCATATATCAAGATTGGATCACATATTAAGACCAGATTTACATATATTATAGTATGGCTGTGCTACACAAACTTATGTGAGTGGCTTATTAAACATATATCAAAACTTCATGTAGTCTAACTGAAGTTATCCTGACCCATATCATGAGGGTAGTTACATGCTCAGTCTCTCTGAGCTAACTCAACTCTATGAGTATCTCATATGCATATAATTTATCTTTCCTCTCTTAGTCTAGGGTTCTTGGATTTCCTCATTGGCACTAGTGATATCCTTACAAGCTCTAGCCACATAAGCACAAACAAAAACATGCTATGACATACTCTTCATAGGTCTCTACCCATGAGTTATTCTTACTCAACACTATATTTTACACATGCCACTAGTGTCCTGTGTGGGGAACCACCAACCCGAGCTCGAGGCTTCACAGAAACTAACATAGCTACCTCCTCCAGGGTCTTGGGCTCTCTCTGTCACCCAGATGGAAGCCACTCATATTCATATTCATGTATTCTTATATACCAGCCTCTCTGTGCCTCTAGGGTTTGTTCCTCCTTAGGACATCTAGGGTTCAACAAACTATAGGAATCATGCATAAAGAAAGTCATCTCAATCACTCAGGAGTATTCTAGTTTAGGACATATCATATCACATATTTCTCATCATTCTCGTATCTTGGAGTTTAGGTTTTCTAACCTTCTCCCAATGGGTCTCACTCTCTCTGGAGTTAACCCTAAAACTGGTCCTAACACTAGAGGTCCTCCTTCGTAAAAGAGATTGAGACTCTCATTGATTCACATCCTATATTAACTAAACATGTCTTATCTCATAAGAGCCTATTTACTTGCATCATAAAAACTTATCTCAAATCCTGAAATCTGAACTTAGGTCCTCAAAGACAAACATTGATCATCATAAACCATCTTATATCATCTATATAAGACTTACATCATCATCAAATCTTATTTCATCTATTCCATCTATCACATATTCCAAACAAGGCTCTAGACATCTAATCTAGAACTACTCTCTCTTCTAGACTGATGTCATTCACTTTCACTTTGGTTACATGATCACCTGCTACTCATGCATGTGTGGGGACACATTTTTGTAATACTTACATATATAATAATATATTATATAGTTTTTTCTGATAAAACATGCATCAAAGAAAACTATCGAGGTTCGATCCAATTGGAATCAAAAACCAAATCCCAAAAATGAGTGTCCCACACATAGTAGAGAGTACAGTGTCATGAAAACTGGTGAAAAAGGTGAGAACATGGTGTAGACTAGTGTAGCTACCCTAGATAATGATCGCTATGTGTCTAGGATTTCTCTTCCCTTGATGCACATCATTTTCAAATAATGCAACGTCCCATACCGCTGCACTATAAGGAAATAACAAATCTAAGGACCTGCTATACAACAAGCACCAGTTTAGACCTAGTTCTCTAACATCTAGGCACTAACCTAGAGGCTAGGTCAAATCTACTCTCTAAAAGATGACTAATCTAACCCTAAAGATGTTTAAGTTCAAGGTTTTCTTTAGTTTGAGCTGCATAATGAGAAAATGTTAGGCTTTTCTATTGTTCATGCTCTGATGCCACTTGTGATGTTCTTGGATTTTCCAAAACTTAATCTAATGTGTGACGTCCAAATTGAAACCTCACCTCAGTGACACTACAATTTAAATGCTCACACTAGGCTAAGAAGAAGAAAATCAGAGGAAGTCAGAAGGAAACACAATAGAACATGTACATGAATAATAATAAAACCATACAACAAATGTTCACCATTCAACATATAATTACATAATGAATTGTTATAACATTTGATATTACATTTTGAACAACAAACTCTTACATATACATTTACTACATCTAAACAATGGGATCTTAAGACAATAGGTCCACCTGTACATCAACTCATCACACAACTCACAACTATCCAAGTCCTGATATGATCACATGTCTACAACCTAAACAAAAGATTACATGTGGTACACATCAACACAATATTCAAGAATATTGTATTGAGTACGCCTACGTGTCTTTTTATATACCTCTCATTACTAAGCTTGGCAATAAGATAAAACTAGTACTTGGCAGTTATAAAGAAATATAACAAAAGGCATATACTTGCACAAAGATGTTTATTAACAAAACAGAACACATGTTTTAAGCTCATTTTCCATTATATCATCCATGCATTGACCGTTGAAGGTTGAATGCACTGAAGGCCTTATTATCGACTACCAAAGAGTTGGATCATTTCATAATGTGATTAGACTACCAAAGAGTTGGATCACTTTCAAGTACTTGACTACCAAAGAGTTGAAGTACTTTAATTTCCAGCACTTGACTACCAAAGAGTTGAAGTGCTTAGATATAATGAAACAAATATATTATGTTTTGTGTTTTCATAGCAATAAGTATGGAAAGCTCAATCAATATAGCATATAATAACAATCATTTTATTCAATATCATATGCCAAGTGTTTACTACACATATAACACAAGCATATTGTATAATAAGCCAAGTAAGAGGTAATGGAATACCTTGATCAAGATAAACTAATCCTTACATGATCCCTCATGTCAACTATAACCTTGGTCAACCCTGATCAAGACAAGATCATATGCCACCATGTGGTTCTCATCATCTTAACCCTAGTTTTATCCATTTCAGGGTTTACCTTATCTCATTAGGATATTCCCACAATTACTTATATTCTTATCTCAGAATTATCTCACTGATGTCATATTCCAGATTATGATGCATCATTTGAACATTAGCTTCCATAGTATTTTATACACATATTAACCCTAGGTTACATCATTAACCTAAATTAGGGTTTCATAGCATGTATCAAGGGCCATCTTCATATAACATGACTTCTATGTATCTAATTGATATAAAAGTTCCACATTAGCTTCCAAATAGTGATATTAGGGTGTTATGTAAATTTCATCATTTATTGAGCATGTATGTATTTATTGCATTTTATTTAGGGTTATTAGCCCTGATTAGCCATATGGAGCAAATCACATGATTTCATGCATCAACATCATAATATTTGATCTCAAGTGGATTATACATACCATTTAGGAGTTATTGGCACATTCTCATAATTTTAGGCCATCGTTTGATATTTCTTATCTATGAAATAATCATTATATATATTATATTATATCACCGATATTTAAGCATCAAAAGACTAATATAAATGTGCCATGTTGTTCTACGAATTTTTATGAGAATTTCGGTACCGTGTTTGTATTTTTCTGATAATCAGGCTATTTACTACGATTCATCAAATATCTAGGTTATTCTGAGATTTTCTTACCTTTTTGGCCAATCACAATCCGCCACGTGGCAGACAAGGTGGCGCGTCTCTTTATGTGAATTTCACTCATTGACCCATCTGGTTCAGAGGTGGGTCAGCCGGTTTGATCACTGGATTGGACCCCGTTCAACTCTCCTTTCTTTCCTCGCTTTCGTTCTCCAGTCGCCAGCACATGATAGGACGACAGTCTCTCCTCCACCTCAACACCTTTCTCATGCTCAAACCTGTCTCTGCGCCCTCTCTGTTCTGGGCGTGAGTGAGCGTTGCTGCTCTCGACGCCTGCATCCTTGTTGTGCACCGCCAGCCCAGTGCCTCCCTTCGGGGCGCCTTTCTCCTGACTTCACGCGTGAGGCTGGCAAGGCTTGGTTCTCCAAGGGTGCCTGGACCCGGTCTGCGTGACCCTCCTTCTTCACGATCTACACGATTGGGCTAAATGCCTGATCTCCAGTTGCAGCCGAACCTCACTCCCCTATTCTGCCGATGTGCCTCTATGCCTGGATCTCTGGTGTGAGATCGGTGGCAAGATGCTCCTTGTCACCATGTTCTCCTGCCACATTGGCGTGTTCCACTTTGGGCATGTTTGTTTTACAGGATCTAATGGATTCTAAAGAATACATAATTTTGTTGATCCCGGTTTCCGCAACCTGCTGGCTTTCAATAATACAGCAAAATGAGGTTTTAGTTTGGTTAAGATGGACGTGTTTGCTGCATTGTTCACGGGGTGGGTCCAGCTGTAACATTGCAGACGCTAACAACTTCTAAACGACCGGGCCGCTAACCTCTAAACAGCCGGGTAGAGGGCCGCACAACACGGAGTCCTTGCTGTAACTTGGCGTCCCGCCGATTTGAAATGGAAACGTGAATCCCGCTGGTAGTGTATACTAGTAAAATGCTGGATTTTTTTTATTTTCCAGCTCCATTAAAACAAACATAAACTTTATGCTTTTGGATTTAGGAATGCAATCCAATACATCAATATGCAGGGAACCAAATGTGCCCTTTGTGCGTCTCTTCTCAGCTGCTGGATCACTCATCATCTATTCTTCATCTTTACTAAGGTCTAGCGTGTTTGGGATATTGTCTCTTATCCTATTAGGATAATGAGAATTATCTTAACAATAGGAAAGTTCTAATTGGTGTAGACTTAGAGTCCTAATATTATTTCCTTATCCAATTCTCTTTCCTACTTAGTTGGAGTTGTATTCACATTATCCTATTCCAAATAGAATAGTTGTATCCTCTTGTCCTACTCTTATTCCGGGGTTGGTATATGTTTGGGACCTATAAATAGAGTAGTAGCCATGTGTTGTGAGTAGGCCTAAGAGGGAAGCCAAAAAGATAGCCAAAGGGGGAGAGAGCAAGAGTGGGATACAAGATTCTATTGTGGGCGTGGGATTGTGAGAGAGCGACAATCCTTGTAATCTTTCTGAAGGTGCTTAATAGAATTTTGCGATCTTCTTCGCCAACATTGTTCTCTTATGGTAATTTGCTTGGCAGTTATTGGGTCCGTCGACTGGGATCGTTCTTGTTCTTCTCGTGCATGTTCAGACTGTATCTCACATAATCGGCTTTTCTTGGGTTTGAAGCTTCCGCGTGAATCCTATCAAGTGGTATCAGAGCAAGGTTGTTGCGAGACGACTAGTGAACGGTTGCACATAAAGCATGACGACATCGACGAATACCATGGAGAGTCATCATATTGAGAAATTTGATGGCAAAAGTAATTTCAGTGTGTGGCAGAGCACGGTGAAAGATGTCCTAGTACAACAAGGGCTAATCGAAGCGCTTGAAGGAGAGAAGCCGGAAAAGATGTCTGATAGAGACTGGAGGATGATGAAGCGCAAAGCGGTCAGCACAATTCGTCTAAGTCTTTCTGCAGAGGTTAAGTATTCTGTGATCAATGAAGACTCACCGAAAAAATTATGGAAAGTCCTAGAAGAGTTGTACATGGCGAAGTCGCTGACGAACAGATGGGTGCTAAAAAGGCAATTGTACAAATTGTGCATGGAAGAGGGCACACGGTTCGTTGACCATCTCAATGTCTTCAACAAGCTTGTCACACAACTAGTTAGCATGGAGGAGACGATTAGTGAGAGCGACAAGGTAGTTCTCATAGCTTCATCTCTACCATAATTATGGGAGCAACTGGTGATGAATATTCTTATTGGGAAAACTACGCTCAATTCAACGAGGCGGTTGCATATCTTTTGGAGGCAGAGTCTTTGAAGAAGCCCTCGAGTCTTCCTCAGGTGGTCAAGCTTTGGCTGTTACAGATGAAACCAATAAAAGCAAGGGTCACGGAAAGAAGAATCAGAAAGGCAAGGGAAGACGCACATGCTATATATGTAACGAGGAGGGTCACATATTAAAAGATTGTCCAAAGTTGAAAGAATTGAAAAGTGGAGTTTTCTCATTGGCAGAAGAATATTCAGAGGCACTAGCTGTTACAGAATCAGGTACTTGTAATGGTTGGATATTTGATTCAGGCTCTCGCTACATCATATGTCCAGTGAGAGATTTATTTGATGAAGGATCTCTGCATCAGACACGTGGGACTGTTCAACTGGCAGATGAAAAACTCTACCAAATTGCCAAAATTGGAACAATTACATTTAGGATGCATGATGGAGCACATCGCACATTGTCGGGGGTCTGATATGTCCCCAATCTCAAGAGGAATCTAATATCTGAGAGGGCACTTGAATTCATCGGTTGCAAAATTTCAAAGCAAGGTGGAGTCGTGCAAGTCACATGCAGGGGCAAGTGATCATGAAGGGTACCTGGTCTAGTGGAGCATATCGCTTGGTTGGAGGTGTTCTAACCAAAGGAGGAGTAGTTGATGGGAGTTCTACACATACTGGAGGTGTGGATGAAGCATTGACACATGAAGCGAGCGTCATGAACTCGAAAAGTGCTACATGTTATCAACTCTCAGGGGATGTCAGGTGCGAGGCTGCAAGATCGACTACAAAAATCAACAGATGTAGAGGCGAAACTGTCAATTGTTGGAAGAAGAAAGACGTGGCAAGACCAACCATGCAATACCAGTGAGCAGGTGGAGCTCGGAGAAGGTACAAACCAATGGCATGGAGGGCCAAAGGTGTGAAGGATGTGGTTCCAACCGCAGGTGGAGGCAGTGAAGTTTATCAAACTGTACATCTTGAGGAGCTCTCACATGATGGGTTCAGGCAGCCATGCTCGGAGATGCACTCCGCATAGGCGTGCATGGTAGAGTGCTTCCGGTGACGGAAGAAACTTCCGGGGGAGGAAGCATAGACGAAGAACGGAAGCAAAATTCTTGAAGGAGAAGACACACTTCAGTTGATAAGATCCAATGTGGAGATTGTTGGGATATTGTCTCTTATCCTATTAGGATAATGAGAATTATCTTAACAATAGGAAAGTTCTAATCAATGTAGACTTGGAGTCCTAATATTATTTCCTTATCCAATTCTCTTTCCTACTTAGTTGGAGTTGTATTGACATTATCCTATTCCAAATAGAATAGTTGTATCCTCTTGTCCTACTCCTATTATGGGGTTGGTCTATCTTTGGGTCCTATAAATAGAGTAGTAGCCATGTGTTGTGAGTAGGCCTAAGAGGGAAGCTGTTACAACCCCAATTTTTGGGTTCCTTTGGTGAGAAATGTAATTTCTCATATTAAAGATATTGGAACAAATAATGATATAATTTGTTTTGAATAAATGGATTTCGTTTACAATAGCATTGATGGTTGTGTTGTGGGATTTATTGTCTATTGGGCCCAACAACAAGGAAATTCAATTAATTAATGAATAATTGAGAATTTGAGAAAAGAAAGATGTAGAAACCTCTAGAAGGCAAAATAATATAATCCAAAGGTGGATTTTGTGCCACATGGGTTCCTTGGGTTACAAGGAGTCCAAAGTTGTAAAGAAAAAGCAATAAGAAAAGAAAAGATTAATTAAGTATTTCTTTATTAAGAAAGAAATTGAAAATAATGGTAAAATGTGGAAAATAAGTAGAAAGATGTGTAATTGGGAAATCCTTAGAGGAATTTCGTATCCCAAGGATTCCTAATGATAAAAGGAATACTAAGGAGGAAAATAAAAGAGAAATAAAGAGAAATCCTCAAAAAGAAATATTGTAATAAGAAATGCACATGATAATGAAGAATAATGCATTTAGATGCATCTAGAAGGATAATGAGTATCCAATAAAAAGATTTCAAAATAATAGAGTTTCTTGGGATCCAAGGAGTCCCAATAAAGAGGAAAGAAAGAGAAAATACCAAAATTGCAAAATAAGGAGATAATGTGAGTATGCAATTAATGTATTATGTGGTATTTCTAAAAAGAAAGTAATTGCTATTAAAGGGAAATAGGATTTCATTCCTATGGATTAAAAAGGGCAAGTATAAAGAAGATGAAAGAGGAATTTTGAATTCCTAATATCCATATAATAGGGGATATTCAAAGGAAAAAGAGGAGAGAGAATGTTTGCTTTCTAATGAAGGAATTGGATTCCTTTTGGGACAAGATCTTGCATCTTAGTGGATGCACATCTTAGGGTGCGAAAACCCTCCCCTATATAAGGGGTAGAGCTCAGGGACGAGTTTTGGGGAGTTTTCGCGTATCCCTCCCTCTCTTCTTCTTCTTCTTTGCATGAAAACCCTAGTGGAGAGAGAAGCTCGTATCTTGGTGCTATGAGAGACCGTGGAGGAGGTGTGATGTGTGTGTGTTGCTTCCATGACAACCTAGGAGGGATCTGAGATCAACCCGCACTCCTATTCTCAAGCAACTCTGCCCGAAGGACTACAGCACGGCTGCAGGTAGCAGCAGGGTTGCGGCCCCGTTTGCTTCAAATACCCGCCACCTCGGTGGTGGCTTGGAGAACCTGAAGGGGCGGCAGAGACCTACATAGCAAGGGGACCAATCCCCGGGGATCGTCGCGGTCCAGGAGAGGAAGAGGAGTGCCGTCCATGGTGCCTAGGGCAGCAGCCGCGGCGCTGCGGGAGGTAGAAGTTGGGTGAGGTCGCATTGGATGAGTATACCCCTCAGCGGGCTGAAGAGGAACCCACTTAACCAGGGGTAGAATCGACATTCAGCTATGTTCCCAAAAGCTAGCGTTGCATGGCAAGGGTGACGTGGCACTCTCGGATTGGCTCAAGTAAGTCAAATTTGCAAAATTCATATCTAATAATCGGTAGCTCGGATGGGTATGAATAATATGTGCATTTTGCTCAAAAAAATGAGCGGAATCCATTAAAAATATAATTGAAGATTGATTCCTTTTGCAATTCGAAAAGTAATGGAAGATATCAACTTTAATGTGTTAATGTTTAAAGAACCCTATTTTGAAATGAATAATATATTTATAAGGGTTTAATGGATGATTAGAATTGGTATTAACCTGTTAATGATGAAAGGGCACATTAGGAACAAAAAGGAAGCAATTTGCATGTAATTAGTTTAATTTTGAGTTTAATGTGCATGGATAATACTTGAATGGGCCTTAAAGCCCTAATGTTGGTAAATTCGACTCTTAATGGCTTTACTTATTCGATTTCATGTATCAAACTGAGTTTTCATGGTTATAAGCTATTTCAAGCATTAAAGTTCCTAATTTGTGGATAAATACCCTAAATGTAGTAATTAGGGTTTTCTCATGAATAAAAGGTGGAATTAATGGCAAATCGAGTTCATATGAGAATTGGACCATAATGAACTATGAATTGATGATAAATGTGTATAATGATCTTGTCATGGATTAAAGGGATAAAAAAATAGCTTTAATGTAAAAGAGCCTTAATGAACTTAATTAATGGTTAATTATGCCTTTAATCTGAAATTGAGGATTAGATGTGGAAATTATTAGGGTTGGTGATCAATTGCATTAAATTAGGGTTTAAAATAGTAAAAGATGAAGGTAAACCCTAATTGCAATAGAAACCCGAAAAGTGAATTAGAAACCCTAGGAAGCAAGATAGGTTTAATGGATCTTGATGACATGAATAATAAAAAGGGAATTACGTGATTATTTTAGGATCTTGTTGAACATGCTTGCTTGCTTGGATTCTTATTTGCATGGATATTTCTGTTCAAATCGTCAGATCAGGTATGTGGTCAATTATGATTAATCACATTAGTTTCCTGAGGGTTTTCCGAATGTTTCCTCACATTGAATACAATCTAAACAGTTTGGATGTTCATACTACAATTATAAAGTCACAATGGCTATCACAGTTAAATATATACATGTGAATTCTCGCACCTACATGCCACCCTGATGGAAGATGCCATGAGGTCAGGCCCAGATGGGTAGACCAATGGGCACCATGAGAGGTGACCCCAGACACCAAGCTCGGGAATGAGAAGGTGGTCTATGATGTATGACTATGGAGCACCGTGAGAGGTGACTCCCAGGCACCAAACTCGGGATTGAGAAGGTGGCCTTAAGTCAATGGCAAAAGAGAAACCCTAGAAGGGTATGTCAGGGTTAGGGCAAAAGCGGTGGAGAATGACACATTGAAAATGTAAAGTGGCTTGTTAGATAATTTGATTGCGATTATTAAATTGTTAGCCATAATTGCAAGATTTTAGTTGTTCCCACATACCAGTATATTTCGATATACTGACCGATGTTTTGTTTGTCGGCGTTTTAGGAACAACAATTGAAAGAACAAACAGTAAAGTGACACATTGTGGAAATAAGAAATAAAGTGCAAGGAGGATTAGATAGAATAATTCAAGCTCTAGATAGATAGATTTCCAAAGTTATCAAAGGTAAGTAAAGTTTTAATTTTATACCAAATTCTAGTTAGTTAGTAGAATTTCATAATTATTATTGATTATTTGTTGAACCTTTGATCCGGGTTATTAGATAATGACTTTGATCTCTTGGTCTCCCTTAAGTGGGGGGTTACCGGGAGACGGGGTCGTTACAATTGGTATCAGAGCGAAGGTTCCTCACTTAATCTTTAATAATTATTAAATTTTACAAATTCTGTAGAACCCAAGGGAGTTATTAGAGGATTATCCGAAAGACAGAGGTGTCTAGAAAAGGATCACAACTGGGGGCTGGCAATATTTTCCTCTGCACCGCTAGTCGGAATATGAGGACTCCCGGATCCGTGTGACTGCCTGGCCAAAGTCTTAGGGTATGATTCGAAATAAGATACCTTTAGGACTCTCTCCTCTTTTTCATCCCTTCTCAACTCAAATTCTATTAAGGACCCTAAGGATTAGGGTTTCCTCTCTTCTCCTCACCCTCTTGAGATATGGGTAAGGTTAATAAGGTCTAAGGAATCCTCCATCAAATTAATGAAAAGCATGTAAATAAGATGTCATGGACATAAGCTTAATAGATTAAGCGCAAACTAAAGAATAGATACATGTTTAGGTCGTATGACACGAGTTGTCATTGCCCTCAGGAGAGACCTGAGGATAGACCTCCTTATCAGGGGGATGAGTAGAGAGAGTTAGTCTTAAAATTAGAGACCTGGCTCATTCTTTGAGGATGATGTTAACCCTAACCCTAAGTGAAGGTTAGAGAGAGAGATGACATGATGAGTTAGAAGTCATGGTAGACTAGGTGTTTGGATAGACATGCCTTGGATGCCATACGAGCCATGAGAGGTTGGATGACCTGGCACCTTTGGCAACCCAACCCTAGGAAGGGTCGTGCATGTGTGAGAAAAGGATAGCTCCTTCATGGATGAAGTTAGAGAAGAACCTATAGAACCCTATGGGCTTGTGCAAGTAGGGTATAGCTTGCACCCAGAATACGTCAGTAGTGCTGACAGTAGGATGAAACCATGGAGAAGGGATCAAGATGGATGGATTATGAGATAATCATAAGGGGTTATGGATTATCTTGAGTAAACATAGGCTTCACTCAGGTAGGGCATGCTCATGAGCTTGATCCTTCATGGAGAGAGGACCTCTCGTAGTAAGGCTGGATGTGGAGTTAGCCCTAGAGAGAGAAAGCATGACTCAGGCATGAAGTTTGGAAGCTTAAATTCCGAGACACGATGGGAAGTAGAGGATGATGCGACCTAAGTGGATGATAGTGGTTGCCCTATGCTTAACCCTGGAGGCTAATGATATCTTGGTTATCTTTAGAGGAACCAAACCCTAGAGAGAGGGTGATGCTTCTGGTACCTATGGTATAAGTGAGTACCTACTAGATGAGATAAAGAGTGCTTTAGACCCTGAGGAGGTTTAAGCAACCAGTTGTGAAACGGTATACCTAGTTGGTTGTCCTTGAGGAGGACCCAACTCTGAGGTGCTGCTCATATAAAAGGATCATGGGAGTACATGACATACCTTGGACATGCTTGATTCATGGTTAAGAGATTGAGCATGCAGTTGGACACCCGAAGGTGAACCTAGGGTTCCTAGGCCTAAGAGGGGAAGCAATATATCTGATGCTCATGATGAGATTTGAGTCTCTATAGTTTCGAGCATGGTACTCCTCATGTGTAGAGGTAAAGGAAATCCCTTAAGTTAAGGGTATGTTTGATGAACCCCTCACAACTAAGTTGGTCTAATGTTGAGGACGAGAACAAGTGTGACCTAGCATGGTTTAGTAGGTACGCTTGTGCCTTAGTAGTTTCTGGATTAAGCATGCTCATGTGGATGCAGACCCTAAACATAAGGACGGTTGTGACCTTGTTGTCAAGAGTTGTAGTTTCCTCCCATCCCGGGAGAGGGACCCTTTGGTAGGGTGTATACCTATTTTGTTGGTTTTGAAGTAACCTAAGGAGGTTTCATAGGATCTTGAGAAGCTAAGTGAAAGGTACATGGTATGAGAATGAACTTGTAGACCCATAGATAACCATCTCTAAGTGCATGTGGATGTGTTACCATCGAGGTAACCGGTATGGGGCCTGACCAAGGTAGGCAGGTTGCCATGACCCCTATGAAGGGATGAAAGTCAGTCGTGAATGCAGAGAGAGATGATGAAGGCTTGGGTAAGGTTCTAAGCTAGACATGTACTATAATGGAACCCTAAGTCTGTCCTAGGGTCAGGTAGGGATAAGACCGATGGAAGAAGGAGTTACCTAATTCCCTAGTTGCACATGACCATAGGGTCGGGAGGTAACAACTATCATTGTCTGAAGGCCATGGATTAGGAGATTGAATCACCTTCATGAACTCATGGGACCCAAAGGACAGATGAGTAGGGCACTCTCTGGATGCATAAAGGAAAAAGGGATGACCCCAAAAGTGTCAGCACCCTATAGACCTAGAGAAGATGACTAAGGATTGTTCTTGGACCAAGTAAGTTCGAGACCAGTTTTCCATGGAAGTAATGTAGATATCAAGATGATGGCACATTTCAACTTAGATTTGAAGGTGTACTGGTAATGTGGGTTGTACCATCTCTACTCTTGGAATAGGAAGAACTATGTATTTGGACGGCCGCCAAATGCTTATTTCTTCTTGTTATGGGAGTGAGAGATAGGACAGTACGCATGCCATACACCAAGGGTAAAGATGATGTGAGTTGGAACATTGCTATAAGGAATAAGGACAAAGATGATAATGTGCCCTGGTGGAGTGAATGATGCATGGACAGGTACAAACGATAAAAGTATTAAGATAATCACCTTGTAAGGATGTTCCTAGTAGAAGCTTTGTGGAATTTGCAAGTTATACAAGGTTGAGTTTGATCACCGGGTGGATGAGCTCAAAGTTTCTTGATGAAGATAAAACTAGAGTTTGAGACGAGATGATAAGTATAATACATGGAGGTGTATGTCCTCAACAATACTTAACACCTAAGGATAAGAAGTGGTAATGAATGCTCTGGTTGAGATATAGCTGCCTAGTTTAGCGGGAAGCTAGAAGAAGTTGAGGTTGTTAGGCTAACCTTCAGTTGAGAAAAAGAGATAAGTTTGGATAACACCCAGATGTATCAATAGTGGTTAATCAAGTAAATGATTGTTTGGTTAGCCAGTCAAGTCCATGATATAATGAAAGGATGGTTGTCGAACCTCAGATGTACTTCTTTACAAAGGAAAGTGATGAAACCCTGATGAGAGTGGTTTCGGGTTTCTGAGGTATCAATCTTGAGGAATCATGACATATCGGGAGTCATGGTTTTAAGATCACCAAAAGATAGTAAGTGATAGTAGCACTTAAAATAAAGTTGCAAGCAAGATAGGAAGTGAAGGATGAACACCAATAACCCAGTACATGGATATAAAGTATAAAGAGTCCCAGGAGGGAATGGGAGTTCTTCACTATGGATGTTGTGAGTCTCCCCTGGACCAAGGAAGGTCGAGATCCAATATGGGTTATGGTAGATCGCCTTACCTAGATGACATAAGAAAGGAAGAGTACTGTCACGAGATAGATTCAGTTGAATTACTTAAGAGAGAAGATGGTTCAACCACACCATGATGTGAGTTCAAAATTTCTTGGGTATGACCAAGGTTCACTTCCATAAGGTGGAAGTAGATACATGAAGAACTCAAAAATAGTACAATTTATCACCCCTTACTAATGGTTAGTATGATCCAGACTAGAGGGTCTGATGAGAGCATGTGTGCTCATTCAGGGTGATACAAAGAGACAGTTCTTAATATGTAATGATAACCACCATAGCCTTTATCGGGATGAAAGAAGCAGGGTGTGTCGGTCACCACTTCATTAAGATGATGTTGGTGAAGGAGGCCTCATGAAGGTTAGAAAAGAACCACAGTGGGTGTAGATGAAGTCACTTTGATCGTGTAATGGCTGAGAGAGAGAGCCCAGAGACGACATGAGTCGTGAGCTGATGCAAAGAAGACTGACATGCAGTTCACTATGGGAGAACATATAATGTGAAAATCCGACCCCTTTAAGCTACAACTGAGAAAGACGAATCCTCGATATATGGGTCCATTTGAGATGGATTGATGGAGATGGTTGTGGTTAGCCTTTCCCCTCAGGATAACATAATGTATAATGTTTTCCATGAGTCCGATCTAGAGCACTATGTGAGGTACCCAAGCCATGTGCTGAGCCCTGAACCTATTCAGCTTTTGAGAGGCTGAAATGTCCTGAGTCACCTATGAGGGTATGATATGCCAAGGTAAGAAAGAACTTAGATGGAAGAATATGAGATGATGAAGGTTCTTGGGAAGCTACATGGAAAGGGGTGAAGCCACATGGGAGCCCTGATGGACATAAGAGAGGCTTATCTTGTTTGTTTGTTTGCTTGATGGAATTTTGAGGACAAAATTCTTATAAGAGGGGAAGGATGTTACAACCCCAATTTTTGGGTTCCTTTGGTGAGAAATGTAATTTCTCATATTAAAGATATTGGAACAAATAATGATATAATTTGTTTTGAATAAATGGATTTCGTTTGCAATAGCCTTGCTGGTTGTATTGTGGGCTTTATTGGCTATTGGGCCCAAAACAAGGAAATTCAATTAATTAATGAATAATTGAGAATTTGAGAAAAGAAAGATGTAGAAACCTCTAGAAGGCAAAATAATATAATCCAAAGGTGGATTTCGTGCCACATGGGTTCCTTGGGTTACAAGTAGTCCAAAGTTGTAAAGAAAAAGCAATAAGAAAAGAAAAGATTAATTAAGTATTTCTTTATTAAGAAAGAAATTGAAAACAATGGTAAAATGTGGAAAATGAGTATAAAGATGTGTAATTGGGTAATCCTTAGAGGAATTTCGTATCCCAAGGATTCCTAATGATAAAAGGAATACTAATGAGGAAAATAAAATAGAAATAAAGAGAAATCCTCAAAAAGAAATATTGTAATAAGAAATACACATGATAATGAAGAATAATGCATTTAGATGCATCTAGAAGGATAATGAGTATCCAATGAAAAGGATTTCGAAATAATAGAGTTTCTTGGGATCCAAGGAGTCCCAATAAAGAGGAAAGAAAGAGAAAATACCAAAATTGTAAAATAAGGAGATAATGTGAGTATACAATTAATGTATTATGTGGTATTGCTAAAAAGAAAGTAATTGCTATTAAAGGGAAATAGGATTTCATTCCTATGGATTAAAAAGGGCAAGTCTAAAGAAGATGAAAGAGGAATTTTGAATTCCTAATATGCATATAATAGAGGATATTCAAAGGAAAAAGAGGAGAGAGAAAGTTTGCTTTCTAATGAAGGAATTGGATTCCTTTCGGGACAAGATCTTGCATCTTAGTGGATGCACATCTTAGGGTGTGAAAACCCTCCCCTATATAAGGGGTAGAGCTCAGGGACGAGTTCTGGGGAGTTTTCACGTATCCCTCCCTCTCTTCTTCTTCTTCTTCTTCTTCTTTGCATGAAAATCCTAACGGAGAGAGAAGCTCGTATCTTGGCGCTATGAGAGACCGTGGAGGAGGTGCGATGTGTGTGTGTTGCTTCCATGACAACCTAGGAGGGATCAGAGATCAACCCGTGCTCCTATTCTCAAGCAACTCCGCCCAAAGGACTACAGCAGGGCTGCAGTTGGTAGCAGGGTTGCAACCCCATTTGCTTCAAATACCCGTCATCTCGGTGGTGGCTTGGAGAACCTGAAGGGGCGGCGGAGACCTACAAAGCAAGGGGATCTATCCCTAGAGATCGTCGCGGTCCAGGATAGGAAGAGGAGCGCCGTCCAAGGCGCCTAGGGCAGCAGCCGCGGCACTGTGTGAGGTAGAAGATGGGTGAGGTCGCGTTGGACGAGTATACCCCTCAGCGGGATGAAGAGGAACCCACTTAACCAGGGGTAGAATCGACATTCAGTTATGTTCCCAAAAGCTAGCATTGCATGGCAAGGGTGACGTGGCGCTCCCAGATTGGCTCAAGTAAGTCAAATTTGCAAAATTCATATCTAATAATCGGTAGCTCGGATGGGTACAAATAATATATGCATTTTTCTCAGAAAAATGAGAGGAATCCATTAAAAATATAATTGAAGCCTGATTCCTTTAACAATTCGAAAAGTAATGGAAGATATCAACTTTAATGTGTTAATGTTTAAAGAACCCTATTTTGAAATGAATAATATATTTATAAGGGTTTAATGGATGATTAGAATTGGTATTAACCTGTTAATGATGAAAGGGTACATTAGGAACAAAAAGGATGAACTTTTCATGTAATTAGTTTAATTTCGAGTTTAATGTGCATGAATAATACTTGAATGGGCCTTGAAACCCTAATGTTGGTAAATTCGACTCTTAATGGCTTTACTTATTCGATTTCATGTATCAAACTGAGTTTTCATGGTTATAAGCTATTTTGAGCATTAAAGTTCCTAATTTGTGGATAAACACCCTAAATGTAGTAATTAGGGTTTTCTCATGAATAAAAGGTGGAATTAATGGCAAATCGAGTTCATATGAGAATTGGACCATAATGAACTATGAATTGATGATAAATGCGTATAATGATCTTGTCATGGATTAAAGGTATAAAAATAATAGCTTTAATGTAAAAGAGGCTTAATGAACTTAATTAATGGTTAATTATGCCTTTAATCTGAAATTGAGGATTAGATGTGGAAATAATTAGGGTTGGTGATCAATTGCATTAAATTAGGGTTTAAAATAGTAAAAGATGAAGGGAAACCCTAATTGCAATAGAAACCCTAAAAGTGAATTAGAAACCCTAGGAAGCAAGCTAGGTTTAATGGAAATTGATGACATGAATAATAAAAAGGGAATTACGTGATTATTTCAAGATCTTGTTGAAAATGCTTGCTTGCTTGGATTCTTATTTGCATGGATATTTCTGTTCAAATCGTCAGATCAGGTATGTGGTTAATTATGATTAATCACATTAGTTTCCCGAGGGTTTTCTGAATGTTTCCTCACATTGAATGCAATCTAAACAGTTTGGATGTTCATACTGCAATTATAAAGTCACTATGGCTATCACAGTTATATATATACATGTGAATTCTCACACCTACATGCCAGCCTGATGGAAGATGCCATGAGGTCAGGCCCAGATGGGTAGACCAATGGGCACCATGATAGGTGACCCCAAACACCAAGCTCGGGAATGAGAAGGTGGTCTATGATGCATGACTATGGAGCACCGTGAGAGGTGACTCCCAGGCACCAAGCTCGGGATTGAGAAGGTGGCCTTAAGTCAATGTCAAAAGAGAAACCCTAGAAGGGTATGCCAGGGTTAGGGCAAAAGTGGTGGAGAATGACACATTGAAAATGTAAAGTGGCTTGTTAAATAATTTGATTACGATTATTAAATTGTTAGCCATAATTGCAAGATTTTGGTTGTTCCCACATACCAGTATATTTTGATATACTGACTGACATTTTGTTTGTCGGCGTTTTAGGAACAACAATTGAAAGAACAAATAGTAAAGTGACACATTGTGGAAATAAGAAATAAAGTGCAAGGAGGATTAGATAGAATAATTCAAGCTCTGGATAGATAGATTTCCAAAGTTTTCAAAGGAAGTAAAGTTTTAATTTTATACCAAATTCTAGTTAGTTAGTAGAATTTCATAATTATTATTGATTATTTGTTGAACCTTTAATCTGGGTTATTAGATAACAGCTCTGATCTCTTGGTCTCCCTTAAGTGGGGTTTACTAGGAGACGGGGTCATTACAGAAGCCAAAAAGATAGCCAAAGGGAGAGAGAGTAAGAGTGGGATATGAGATTCTATTGTGGGTGTGGGATTGTGAGAGAGTGACAATCCTTGTAATCTTTCTGAAGGTGCTTAATAGAATTTTGCGATCTTCTTCGCCAACATTGTTCTCTTGTGGTTATTTTCTTGGTAGTTATTGGCTTCGTCGACTGGGGTCATTCTTGTTCTTCTCGTGCATGCTCAGACTGTATCTCGCATAATTGGGTTTTCTTGGGCTTGAAGCTTTTGTGTGAATCCTATCATAGCATAGGTTTGTGGATGATAATCCATCACGAACCAACCTCTCAACTTCCCTCCTTTTTCGCATGCCCAACCTGCAGGTAGTTGTGGAGAGACGACAAATGTGGTGTGTTCGGCAAAGAGGATGTGTGGGGAAGACAAAGCCAACTGCTCGTTTAGATCTCCCACTGCCCCTGACGAGGGTGCTTGACATTGTGGCAATTTGCTGCTCTAAGACTGACGGTAACTGCCATGAATGAGATAGTCTTCATATCCATATAAAGCATCCAATGGTCACGAGCAGATCCCTCACCAGGTCGATCTGTGGGCACCCTGGTTGCTAACGGGTGTGTGCTAAGCATGTCAACCAAGAAGAAACTTAGGCTAACTCATGTATCGAACCTTAGTCAATCTACCATCAAAATCTAATCAAACTTTGACCACCATTGTATTAACATATAAACATCATCCCATCCAACCCACTTATTTGACCATCCAACCACTCAATGCAAAAAGCACATTAAAGTTATTACTCATGCTACTAACATCAAACAACTTTCAACTTCTTCCAAACTGGAAGCACCTTCCTATGATCAAAACACACATATGCATATTTGAATGTCAAGTCCATGAACATGGTTATCCTATTGGGTAATCAAGAATACCAAAAGTCCACTCTATCACAGATAATAACCCTAATTAATATGTAGAAAATACATATATGCTCAATAAATGTTGGAATATTCATTATAAGCTCATATCAGTATATGGACCATCGTATTTAATTATGAGATTATGATGATACACATAAATTATATTATACTATGATGTTTTCCCTTAATGTGATATAAACCCTAATAGGCTTAATGAATGACTTAGGGTTAATACATGCACACAATAATGTGAAACTTGACTATTGGATAATGAGACATAATCTAGAAAATGACATAGGTAAGATAATTCTATGACAAGAATGCAAGTGATGATGGGAATATCATAAGGCTTAGCAAAACCCTAATGAACCATAATTAGGGTTAAGATGAGATGTAAGATGATGAGAATCTGATGATAGTACATGATCTTGTCTTAATCAGGGTGTGACCAAGAGTGATAGTTGACTCAGGAATATGTGATGATTAGGATATCTCTAGATCTTAGGTATGCCATTAACTCTTACTTGGCCTACTTGTCAGTATTCTTGTATTATATGTGTAGTAAATACTTGTCATATGGTATTGGATGATATGATTGTTCTTGAATGATATGTTTCTTGATGCTTTTCATACTTATTGTTATGAACACATGAAACATAATATATCTGTTTCATTATATCTAAGCACTTCAACTCTTTGGTAGTCAAGTACTTGAAAATAAAGTACTTCAACTCTTTGGTCGTCAAGTACTTAGAAGTGATCCAACTCTTTGGTAGTAGATCACATTGTGAAATGATCCAACTCTTTGGTAGTAGATCATAAAGGCCTTAATGCATTCAACTCTTAGGTAGTAAATGCATGGATGATATAATGGAAAATATGATTAAAATATGTGTTCTCTTTTGTTAATAAACATCTTTGTTCAAGTATATGCCTTTTGTTATATTTGTTTACTACTGCCAAGTATTAGTTTTATCTTATTTCCAAGCTTTTTAATGAGAGGTATATAAAAAGACACATAGACATACTCAGTACAATATTCTTGAATATTGTGTTGATGTGTACCACATGTAATCTTTTGTTTAGGTTGTGAACATGTGTTCTTGAAGATCCAGGATAGTTGAGAGTTGTGTGGTGAGCTGATGTACAGATGGACCTGTTGTCTTAAAATCCTATTGTTTAGTGGTAGTACATGTATATGTAAATGTTTGATGTTCAATGTGTAATATCAAATGTTGTAACAATTCATTATGTAATTATATGTTGAACGGTGAACATGTGTTGTATGGTTTTATTATTATTCATGTGCATGTGTTACTGCTTGTTTCCTTCTGACTTCCTCTGATTTTCTTCTTCTTATCCTAGTATGGGGTGTTTAAATTGGGATGCTCGCTGAGGTGAGGTTTCAATTTAGACGTCACACATCAAATTAAGTTTTAGAAAATCTGGGGACGTCACAATAAGTGACTATGTGTCCTTGATATCCTAGTCCCAAGTGTTTTGAGAATGACTACAGTTGAGTCTCTGTGATGATGAAAATGTGATATGATGTGATAGAGGACAACTGTGGTTTTACCTCAGTGATTGGGTTATATACCCTGATTCTAGCAATGGTCAGTTGGATTTGGGTGGTATGACTCATATACTCAAGGCAAATAAAAGACATAACATAGTCGTGTAGTATATTTTCTTAGGGTCAAACACGATTCATGTTGGATGATCCCTTTGTCTTATTTCTTATACTGTTTATCTTATAAAGGTTATACATGTTCTTCATATTCCTTATAAAAGTATAATACGTTGTACGGCTCAGTTGTAGATTCTTAAATTGCTTAAACAGTGTTAGATGCTTTACTTATATCATTTAGCTGAATCTACTCATCCTGATAATAATGTTATCTTCCTACCTTAATATATATGTGTTTATAATAATTGTCAGCAAAGAGTTATATCTCTTGTTGGGATGTTGGTCTCACCTTTTGGGTTTCCACATCTTTTAGGTGGAAGTGCATGATGAGGTAGAGATCGTGTGGTTGAGGTTGAGCAGCAAGAGGAGCAGTAGTTGTTGAAGGTTGGATATGCTGCTAATGTTTTGTAGTAGAGTCTTATGTGTCATCCCTATACTGTTAGGTCCTTGGGGTGTTTTGTAGATGTTTTCATCAATACGAGTTTTTGGTAGTATGCCATAGTTGTATAGATATATCTTGTATATGTGAACATATTATCATATGTAATAGGCTTGTGGCAAAATAGCCACTGAATAGTGATATGTAATATCTTTTGGCATGATATATGATACAGGTGGCATAGTTTGTGGAATCATATGTAATATATTTCTGCTTTTGTGGTTATATGGAATCAGTTTTAATTTACCCTACTTTATAGTAATTTGGATATTTGGTGTCAGCTCCACGCTTTATTTTGAGTAATCTCGCTCATGTGGTGATGGTTTGTCACACCGTGGACCTCCCATGACCACTCATCGATCTCCCAACTTGCAATCAGAGATCTACCAAAAGATTCAGAGGAGATGCATTTCTACGTGAGTGACAAGTCAATGCAAGGTGCCCATCCGTTGGTTTTTGGGTCGATGATCGTCATTCATCACAACTAAGGGTTCTTGTCAGTCTATCTAGGATGTATGTTGGTGTTGGGATCCTACGTCAAAAGTCTTGTGGACCTCTAGAATCATGTTCAAGCTCCAACACATAACTCATCAATACAATGACTTCCAAGCCACCATCAACCTACGATTCCCTTGATCTTACCCATTAGAGCATCATCCCAACTTCCAATCAAAAAAATCCATCAGTTTGATGGTTCCTTGATTCTCTTCGACCTACAAGCATGTAGCTTTGTCGTGAACCAATGGCGATTCGATGAACTATCATGGTCTTGTCAACTTGTCCTCAAATGTTCCAAACATCAACTGCACTCAAAGACACCACTATCTATTTGACGGTGATCCTACACCAACCACTCTATGAAAATCTGCATGGCTAATCGATCTAAAGGTTGATCAAGTCACCAAAGACCCAACCAGGATATTGTTACTGACTTAATTTTGAAAATTAAAAGGGGGGTTGGTTCCCCAAACAATAATTTTGATGAATATAAAAATAGATGTAGAATATCTCAGTATTTTTATGTCATAAAATTGGGTTCACAATAACTTTGTCCATCGTTGGACTTGCATGAATCACCACTTGCCACTCATGTTGCACCTTGAGTTGGCCTACTGCAGAGGACATGACAATAATTTGTCTTAGGGGATTGTTCCCCGCTTGTGGCTATGAGATACACAACCATGGAAGTAAAACTGAGGGTTGAATCTCCACTTTGGACTATGAGGGTTGTTGCCTATGCTCTAGTTGGATGTTCCACATCTTGGTAAGGCTAAAAAACCTCTCTGCGAGTCATGGGGTGGCCAGAATCATGAGAAGAGTTTGTGGTCATGATCTTCAAGCAACAAAGTCCATATATGGTGGATGGATTTCTGGGCTTCCTCATGCCTCTCTGGGGTTGGATTACCTTCGTGGACTCCTAGCAAAGCTCTAGGCCAAATTTATTGACTGAAGGTTCATTGAGTCCATGAGACAAGGTGTATCTTTCCGACGATGGTGGTAGAGTTTGATGTAGAGTATCATGGTGTATTAAGATCAATTGGAAGTTGCTCTTTGTCACGTGAGTCACAGTCATTATTAAGGTGGACATATCAAGGCATGGGGATAAGGAGTAGCCCTCCATAATTTCTAGAATATCTATATATTTAGGCATTATCATATCGTGTGGAGAAGTGTTGATGTCTAGATTTAATGCAATTTGGTTTTATCTCCCAAAGCCAATGGTTTGACCATCGGGAGTCTCCATGGTCTAGATAGAGAGAGAGGCCATGTCAGAGGTGCTTGTTGATGGAGTAGGACCAAGATTGAGTCTGGGAAAAGGAGAAGATCTCCTTGATCATGGATCTAACCGACCCAATGGACTTCGGGTCCAACAAGGATCCTCTCTTTCTTTGATTTATAATTTCTTTATATAAAACCCCACATCCAATAAATTATTCTGTTGGTCACATCAAAACCATATTTTCTCTCAAAGTTTGGAATAATTCTCACTTAGCTATTATCTTCCCATGGCCAAGAGATTAAACCCCAACTAATATGTTAGTTAGTTGGAACTTCGTTTCCAAGTAATAAAAGACTAAACCCAAACTAATATGTTAACTGCCCTATCTACAACCCCTCACTCTGCATCTATCTTAGCAAACATCTAGGTACCAACACAACCATCAACTGCATTTACACCTTTGTTTGCAACTCAATTCAAAGCCTCAACTTGGTTGTTATGCTAATAATAAGGAATAGATGTCTCATTTATGCTCTAATGTGGAGATATAATCTATGCTACTCAAACACTTTTAGTCAATCCTTGATGAAGAGGCGCAATATCATTGTATAAGGATTGGACACCAATTCCATGGATGGGAAGCATATATGAACTATGAAAAATCATTTGCAAACATGGCATGTTAGTCCTTACATCTGTTAACAAATATGCATCAGAAGATAATGTTTGGTAAGCACATAGATAAAGGCCCAAATGCTTCAAATTTTGATACTTTTATAATTCAATTAGACCTTTCACACATCATCACATCCATCAAACATAGGATCCCATCCTTTACCATCCAATAAGCCAATACTTATAATTGACTTGACCATGGAAAACATGAGGTTGTGGCCAATCACTTCTAAAAGCAAATCTATTATAAGACATTGTAGGGCATCTAAACTTTATGTAAACTAGGATATAGGATCTAACAAATAAGTCTTGCTAATAGTTGTTATCTACTACAAATTGTGACAACATATAGATCATACTAAAAACATGAAATGAGACACACAAAATAATCTCGATACTCACTAAATTAAACTTATTCAAATATTGGCCTATTACAGTTGTGTCTTGCATTCACTTCTTCTTCTATAAGTTTATTTAAATTATTTTTGCTATCTAATTTCACTTTCATATGGTTGATCAAGTTCATTGAACTTTTGAAGTTCTTGTTCATGTCATATTCATTAGAGGCAACCACAATAAACCTTCCACAAATGAAGGTACTATCAAACAAGGAAACCCAACTCGACCAATTAATTCTAGTAGTATATAAGTTGAACTAATGATAGAAACAACGAATCAAACTAGGCTATACTCGTGTCTGTTAAATTTTTTTTCTTTTGCAACCAAATTCTTTGACCATCTCGTACAATAAAAAGATTCTAAAATTTCATTTAACTTTTCTTCCATACTTCATTAATTAATAAAATCTGAAAGTTTATGTGAACAAACTTTGACATCCGACAAAAGATATAAGAACTCCCAAAGAGTAAAGTGATGTGAAAATAAGTGAATGATTGTCTATGGAGAAAATAAATACCTATAAAAATAATCACATTGCATCCATACAAAATGGCACAACATAAAACTAGCAAGAAAACACACGTTCTTTTGATCTCTACACCAATAAATCTTAATAAGCAATATAAGTGTTGGTCAAGGTGAACATATTGAGGTTTATTTAGAAGAATCATGTGAAAATATGGTGTTTGGAATTTTAAACCTTCAAAACCAACATTTATTGCTTGACATAAAAGCAGAATTGGCCAATAATCTTGTGAGATAATATCGAAGTTGTAAAGAACGAGAGCCATTAACTGACAAAAAAGTACCCTACAACAATTGAAAATTTTTAATTATTGAAAAAATATATACCGTACTTCCTTCTTCCGGCTCTATCTTTCGTCCACTGATATCCTCACTATTATAATCAACAACTGAAGTCACCCTCTCCAATATCCTTCCTACAAGTTGCCTCCATCTTCTACATCAGCTATTTTTTATTTTTATTATTCACCCAACTTTTTTATTGACTAGTCGCTGCCACTAGCTAGAAATTAACAAAATAGATGTTTTCCACGACGTATGCATGTGGGTTCTTGTTTGAAACACTACTGAGATTATTTGGTCTGTATTTAGAAGCATAGGTAACCATTTGTATTACTATAGGGCATGTTTGGTTCATCAGAAAGGATTAATATAGGATGTTGAATGGAAAATGACAAAAGGGTATATGTACAAAATGACATTTTAACTCTCCCATCTAATGTTTGGATAAATCCAAGAATAGGATTACAAGACAAAATTCACTCCTGCTTTTATATTTTTCTTATCTTTAAAATGAATCATGGCATCTTGTGTTTCCCTCGCAGCGAAGCAAGGAATCGCGGAGCTGCCATGTAGAGAGAGGCCACCCTAAAGCTTTAGGCAGCTCAGTTTTTGGTCCCACGAGGCGAGAGCAGCGAGGTGCAATGAGTTACCACGTACGTACTCTAAGGTTGAATGCGTTTCGGCAGCTTTTGCCTTCGCCATATCGCCATATTGGTACCACAACAGCACACACGTATGAAGAGTGCCAGCTTGGTGTGAGCTAATAAGGCCAACATTACTGATCTCTCTAGAGCGCGCGCACCTACTCTACTGCCTGCCGGTCCTCCACCACATGTGCCAGCTCGCCTGCCTGCCGAACGCGGGGACACAGACTGGAATTCTGGCGAAGAAGGGGAAGCAAAAACCCTCACGCAGGCCACAGCTATTTATAATGAGCAACAACACTGCCCCTCCGCCCCATCCCTTCTTCTCCTCCTCCTCCTCCTCACATCAGAGGCACCACTGCCCCCGCCGACACTTTCAGTTTCAGCACACCATCTTCTTCCACATTCCCCTCGAAATCCCCTTGTTCTTGAATAAGATAACGAGGAATGGCCAACAAGCTCCGCCTCCCCTGCCTCCTCCTCATGCTGTGCCTCCTCCTCGCCACGCACGTGCATGTCAGTTTTTTTTCAATCCCTATCATCGTCTAATCTAAAATCAAATCCTCATGTGAAACTTATATCGTAAATTCTGATCTGCTGACATAACATTGTCCTGTTCTGTTCTGTTTCGTCTAGGCGCTTGTAGGAGCCGACACCGAGAGAGCCAGCACCGGCGGAAGCAACAGCCTCTCCTCCGACGTACGTAGTGGCTGCTCTTATATATATAATCACCTCTCGTCCCTCCTGATCAATAAGGATGCATGCCTCTTAACTAACGGTCTGCTTCTTGATTTGTTGTTGACATCTGCAGGCCGACTCCAAGATCTACAGACGGCCCAAGATTATTAGTAAGTAGATACACCCCTCCATCCGATCCCCACACCTCCTCCTCTTTCTTAACTAACTAAGGTAACTTATTAGTGGTATCTTGAACTTGCTGTTTGGTGTTGAAATGGTAAAACTGAAGCCAGCTTCTTCTTCTTCTTCTTCTTGGACTGGACAGATATCATATATTTTGGATGTGTGGCATGGGATATGGACACCCCTATCTCAGCTGTGAATTCGTTACAATTAACATGAACCGGATTATAAGATGTGTACAAATGACAACTAGAATATATCAAGCTCCACACAAATTCTGAAGAATCATGTCCAACTTTTTCATTTAGTTCCCGCGATCGTTATACTAGAGAGGGCAAAAAGTGAAACCGAACATACATATCCATGGATGGATGCGTGGTTAATGGTTATCTTTCCTTTTTCACTCCAAAGATAAAGAAAACAGAGATAGCGGAAATTTATAATTCCAATCGCTTCCTAAAATTTTATATTACGTGCTTAGTGCGAAAGAATGTACTCATGCACTAGTATCGCTAACCTTGGTTCTTTCCGTATGCTTCGATTGAATCATTCCCACAGACTGCAACTTCGCGTGCTCCCGGCGGTGCAAGGCGGCGTCACGGACGGGATTCTGCAAGCGAGCCTGCGGAACCTGCTGCGCCAGGTGCCAGTGCGTACCAGCAGGAACATATGGAAACCACCACATGTGTCCTTGCTACGCCAGCCTCACCACCCACGGAAGGAGGCCCAAGTGCCCTTGAAAATAATTACACCACGCCTGGGTCTGGCCCATGTTCCATGCTGGTTTATTACAAACATGTACGTCCAACCAGGCCCACTATCGGCACCCAGTAGTGGCTAGATGGCCAACAAAGAACAGTAAAGCGACAAATTGAAGAAAGAGAATGGAGAAGAAACTTAATTCAATGTCAATAACCAAGGGCAGCCCGCTGCATATGCCTGCGCCTCGGTTTGTACTGTGATGTCTATGATACAGCGGGGTGTGAATCATTCGTGTTGTTTCCACCGTTTTGTATGCAATAAAAGCGTTTTGTATGCTGTCTGGACCGCCTAACGTTAGACGGAAATAAATATTTTATTTTTCTTAAAGTGTGCAAAATATATTATTATTGTTGTGGTATATTATGCCAATTGCAGCAACTATTATTTTTTCTCATTTTATTAAGTATTCAGACATTGTCTCTTTTTCTTTCTATTCTATGCTAAAATATAGTAATAGGTGTTACATTATGGATGGTTTATCTATTTTTTTTCTATGTATGCGTCAAATTATAGTAATACAATATTTACTAGTTATGTTTAACGTCAAAATGTCATAGTTCTATAATGCACATATATTACATTGGCACCACCAGCTCCACCCACAAATTGCTACGTCAAGTTGAAGTAAGTTATTTTTCCACTTTTTATTGCTAGGTCAGGTTGATGTAAGTTATTTTTCCACTTTTTAAATAAGGCCAGATAGCTTTTAACACTGCAATGCAAAAAGTCCACAAGCATGGTGCAACATGTGAAGTAAATCATCACCATTTTCTATCTTTTGCTTTTTGATAGTTTTGGGGTGCTTGCTAATGATGTAATTTTCCTTCTTCGACGTCTTTAAAATATAATAAATAGGAATCTTATAATTTATCCATCTACGTCTAATAACTTTGTTTTTAAATCTATAGGTTTCACCATTCAGAAAGAACTGCCAAAGCAATTCATTGCCCATACTTCTGTTAAGGAATTTTTGTAATTGATGGATGAGACCCAACATTTGTGTATTTCGAGTCTATTTAACCTATGTCAGTGATTTGAAGTCTATACTGCCAAAGCAATTCATTGCCCATGCTTCCATGGCCTCTACTGCAAAAATCATATATATATATATATATATATATATATATATATATATATATATATATATATATATATATATATATATATATATATATATATATATAGACACACACACACACACACACACATATATACACACACACACACACACACACACACACACACACACACACACACACACACACACATATATATATATATATATATATATATATATATATATATTTCTGTGTGTGTGTGTCTATATATATATATATATATATATATATATATATATATATATATATATTTGTGTGTGTGTGTGTGCAGTGGAGAAGCCAGAATTATCAGCTTAGAGGGACACAACCTAAAATACATGTAATTCATGTTAACATACATCATATTAGGGGGGGGTACAAAGGAGTTTAATGTATATTTCCTACTCAAACTAGTGAATAATACAACATATTTTAAAATTTGGGGTAGGGCACTTGCCCCCCTTCAACTCTATTTGGATCTGCCACTGTATATATGTATGTATGTACATATGTATATATATATATATATATATATATATATATATATATATATATATATATATATATATATATGTGTGTGTGTGTGTGTGTGTGTGTGTGTGTGTGTGTGTGTGTGTGCGAGATTAAGAGAAGGCATTCTCTCCTCCTCTCCCATGCCTGTGGCGGCAGCCAAACATCCAAAAAGGTGGTGAACTAAGACAATAGTTGGAATCTGAATGCGAGATTCTTTGTTAAAAGACACCATGCTTGATCACTTGAGTCAATCCTTATCGGTGTGTGTATGTGTGTACAATTGGGTTAAATGACACATGGGTCTAAAAAATAATAGTTAATTCTTGACACCATCATCTCTCTCCTTTCTAAGTGGCATAATTACATTAATGAAAATAGAAAATGTTAGCATCAGACTACATTAATGAAATAAAAATATTCCACCTTCTTCACTCATAATACTTTTTGTAACCTTCAATACCCTCTTTCCCTTATGATGATATTATGACTCTCAAAACAAGGCGCAAAGATTTCAATGAGTATTATAAGCTCTGCAATTAGAATTTTATTTGATTGGTTTCTCCTCTCAAATCTTTCTAGGACAATAGATCCATGATATAATGTCAACTAGAGAAAGAAATCATGACGTAAGACTATTATATTTGAAGCACCAAAGGACCATCATCAAGAACATGACTTAAGGAGGAAGAGGATGGTGGATCTCTAAGACCAAGGAAGTAAAGAACTTTACTCACACAAATTTGGGCAAACTCCTTTCCATCAATTAATATCATCAATCTCAACCATAGATCCATTCACCTGGGAGTTCCATAGGTAGATGCACCTTGAAATATCATTATCTCTCAACCATCTATTATCTCATCGGTTGCCATCTCAAAACTTATCCTCAGTCTAACATATCATCAGTTAGTATCCTCACCAATCATTGTCATTAGTCCTCACCTAACAAATTTGTCAACTAAAGAAAGTATAGAAGTTCAGAGAGGCTGGCCAATCCCATTGATACTCAAACAACAGAAATATAGAACACCCTCATCAATACTCAAACAATGTAAAGGCAAAACACTTCCATCAGTTCCTAAATGATAGAAAGGTAGAACACTTAATTAGGTGATCAAAGTTCACCCAAGGAAGTCCAAACAATAGGGAGAGAAAGCTTTGTGCAAATAACAAGAAAAACATCTGATCATGGAGAATTTGAACACACACCCTCATAAAAAAAACATCAACCCACCACTTTCATAACAACAAGAATGAAGATAAGGAATCCAAACACTCAAATAAGCTAACAAAGCATGATTATGAGGTTAAGCTAGGTCAGGGGTCTTACAATGGGTGTGTCTGTGTCAAGTCTAAGAGTGATTTATTCCCTCATTTTGTACGTATCCCTAATAAATCCCTTGATTTGGTCTTCTTCTTGTGTGATATTTCCTATTATTTACATTTAGATTTTCCACAATGCGAGTATTCCCCAACAACATGTACTTTATATGAAATGCACTTATGGATGTTATTTGCATGCTTTTCAGATACTTTGACCACTACTTGATGGAAAGGAGAGAATGATGTTTGATTGTAGACTCTAGGCTTTGAGGAGTCCCAAATGAAGCCAATATCACTCCTAACCTAAAACATCAAGTGATCAAAATTTGCATTGAGGAAAAAAGATCCATGAATGACCAAGTTCAATATAAAAGTGATATATAATTCCCCAAAACGGTCATGGTATCTAGCCACAAATTTTCTACAAAACTAAAAATCATAGCCTCAACTACATGTTTGAGGAAAGTCAAGAAGTGTAACCACCACGGTCGTTCTCATAGCATAGTTGTGGTGCTCACTGACTAACATGATCGTGTCAGAAAGCTCTTAGGATGGTCATTGTACAAGTCACGAACCCTCAACCCCTCCACCACATCCATAGAATGGGCCATTGTTGTGCTACCTCAAACCCACCACGGCTGTGGTGCCCATCATAGTCGTGCTACTTCAAATCCAATACATAAAAACCATCAAATCATTTTACGTTCATAACATTGTTGTTTTCCACCGCCACATTCATTCTTACTCTCACCGTCCACATCGTGGTTCCCAACATAGTTGTTTTACCCACCTAACCCCACTACTTTCCATCTATCATTGTACTACTTCACCCCCACTTAATCCTACACCCCTAGACAACCATATAAACATTTGTGGTGGTTGGGAGCACAAGGTTATCTCCCTTTGGGCACTCATTTCAGTTAGCTACAATACACCTACCATTTTCCACTCACATTTCACCACATTCCACCCCAAAACTATAACTTTTAGGGTTTTGGCCACTATGCATTCCGTTTCCATGTCATTCCAGATGGAAGTGCTCAAGCTTGTAGTTGTTGAAGAAGGGGAATTCTTCCACTACATCAAGATCCATTGATTCTACTATATGTTGCTTATCCATTTTTGCATTTTACATTATCATGAGTAGCTAAGCCCCCTTGTTGGGATGTTGGGGGGAATAAATGTGACTTTGTTATCATATTGCAAAATTATCATTACAAAAACTATATTTTTGTTGGGAAGTGTTATCTTAATTCTTCTATCTCATTTCTTATCTATCTTCTATGATGATTGATGCTTGAAACCACCTAATCCTAGGATAATGATGTGTATGTGATTTTTTGGGGAAAAGATCCTAAGTCCAACTAGTGGATCCTTAGCTAGGCATCCTTCTTCCTACATATCCATCTACTCCTATACCGTTAGGTGTGATATCTAAGTGGCTTGTGCCTCACTTAATGTGCTTAGAAAAGAGCATGTCTATAGGTTGGATGGAGTGTAAAAGTAGGTTACACCCTTCTCATACACTCCATGCGACCCGTTTCCACTAAGTACATTAGGAGATCCAGTCCTAGAAACCTTAACTAGCATGTTTTGATTGAACTATACATATTCCCTAGTTAATTAAACCTCATAATGTCAGATAGGGGGTAATATATACTAGTTCCTCAATGTACCCCCTATACAACCCTTGGTCAACTAGTAGTATAAGATAATTCACCACCATCCCACTATGTTGTTTGGCTAGATAACATGTTTGGATTAAATGTGTTGTATGATATGACCCTAACTAGGTTGATAGTCACATTTACTGCCAAATGACACACTATCCTAATTAATTGCTAGAAAACTTAGTTGCTCTTTCCTTAGATAATGTTAACTTTATTATCTTCCTTGATTGTTTAGTTAGTTAATTTACTTGTTCATGTTAATCAAATTTTGCTAGAGAGTTAGTTCTTATCTAGTATATTGTGATGGATTTTTCTATTATATCTGTCTAATTTTCTTCTTAGTGTAATCATTGATTGCTTAGAGTAACTAGTTGCTTCCTTGTGCCTTGATTAGTTAGTTACTCCCTTAGTTTCTAACTAGGGTTGTTCTTGGTAGTGGAGTGTTATTTGCTAGTCTTTAGTTGCTTGATCTAGTATAGTTGCCATCATTGTTTAGTAATATAGCATTAATTGTGTACAATTCATTTAGATTTGATTCTCATTTCCATTTCTTGTTCACTTAGAGTAATTCAAACTTCAAAGTGAAACCCTTACAGTCCTATAGTTCGTAATAGGAACCTAGTAGAGAAAACATAAATTTAATGCCCCCATCTCTCCCTATGGATCGACCCTTAACTTTCTTACTCTAAACTATACTCTAAACTCGTATGCTTCTGGGAAAGTGTTTTGCGTATTTGAACGTGTTGATTGGCATCTATAATTTTTTTTAGCTCAAGTGTGTGCATCTCACAGTGTGCACCAATCTCTTAACAATTAATCCATATTTGTACTATCTAATAAATCAACTTAGATTTAGTTTATTTTTAAATATTCATTTGCACCCAACTTTAACATCAATGGGAGGCAAATCCATTGCAAATTTTATTTAAAATAATTGATCGGATTTCATCATTAATGACTTCCTTACAAAACTTAGTTCAACAAGCCAGAAAATGTGAACGTCTAACATAGTAAGTAACAAAATAACTTCTAAAATCCTCAAATGTCCATGTATGTGTACTACTTCGAGGGTTAGCTATATATCCATAAAGACATGAAACAACACACTATGTAGATAGGTAGGTCATATATTGTTCAAGATAAATAAATAAAATAATCAATATCCTATGTATAAAAAACAACGAGACTTAGACACATCATAATAGGATTCTTTTTAACCAAACAATCCTTTATACATGTTCACCTAATAAAAAACTAAGGCAAGGGTGGGAGAGGGTATAAGAGGAAAAAGCATCTCAAGCAGGAGAAAGTTGGAAGCTTTTCTAGCAGATGGAGCATTCACAACGACATCGGAGGAAGTAGCAAGGTGTCGTTGGAAGTAGAGAAGTTGGTGGCAAGAACAACTAGCAGAGGACAAAAACATCAAGGAAGGGCAATGATGGAAGATACCAGTGATGCCAGTAACAATAAGAAAGGAAGGAGGAGGCAACAACCAGTGACGGCGACAACAGCATGAATGGCAGGTGACAACAATGGGGTACAAGAATAGGGATGATGAGAAAAGGATTCTAAAGGTGTATATTGTTATATATATGGGTGCTACAATCATGTATGTGCATGGTTTAAGCCTAATGTAGTGCAGCTAGAACATAGGAGGATATGTAGTTTTGTGTCTAATGCAAATGGGGAAGAGTTTTGTCCCACATTATTCACTCCTAGAACTTTTTTGTGGTTCTTATATGTAGGATCACATGTGACTCTTATATCCAAAGGTCCTAGGAAAGAGTATGCTCACCTCCTTGGTGGGTATGGTGACCACAAAACATTCTCACATGCGTGCGCCAGGTCACGCCATGGCTCGCTTGGCCTAGCCTGGTCAAGCAAAGGCTAGGGCTTGTGGATTGTTGTGATGACTCGACATCGAATCAAGCCAAATCGCCACCAGTAATAATTGTAGAATAACCATAAGCAGCGGATTAACAAAAATAACTAAAACTTAAAATCATTTTGCAAAGAGATCCATTAGCAGGAAACTCTTAAAGAAAGAACCAAAACTTTAAATACATCATGGTTCACATTGTACATACATTGTACCATCTCATCTCGAGGATATAATATAACAGTTGCTTTGTCCAAACATATACATAAGCAATATAAAACCTCGAGGCATACAAGCCAAAATCTCAGATCGTTCATAAAACCATTACGTACTGACTCCAAGGACCTGGGAGTACAGAGATGACACATAGGACTTCTATCTACAAGACACGATCGACAGTACACTCAACCTGAGCTATTACTGCTGCCCCTGTTGCTGTTGTTCTCCCTCTGTAGTAAGGTCTCTACCTCCTCGTCTGTGTCTAACTAAAAATTGTGGATCCCACAAGGTGAGACAATTGTCTCAGCGAGAGATATAACTCTCTGCCAATAATATTATTATCACAGGTAAATAGTATAAAATTGAGCAGAGCAAGATTAATAACTATTTATCAGCATAACAGAGCAATCTCATCTTTTAAAGTAATGCAGCTATCTATGATAGAGCAATAAATCATCTATTCACTTTACAAAGAATGTGAAGAACATATATAGTATCTATTCATTTAAGATGTGTAAAAGAAATGTACATCAAGCAATATTTTCTATATTCGATTCTAAAGCAAATATGCTACACAGCTGATTACATATTTACAATCACACTTATGCCCTAAGGATATGAGGTATACTTCTCATGCTCCAACCGACCACAACTACGTAAAGCATCGATACCATACAAGGTCAATGGAAGAGCTGTCTGCTAAGACCTCACCCGTCTCGATTAGTATGAGACAACTGGAAAGACATCTTGTGTCAACTACAATTAGCTTACCAAGATATACTGGTATCTTTGCTATAGAGCTACAGCCGCAACATGCACTCTCTTCAGGGAGATTTCAATTATCCATCCCCGGATTATAATAAATAAGGAAGATTATACATCAATTCCTTATTTGGTCAGGATATTTATATATCAATCTTGATAACACTTAATGAAGAAGAATTTACACATCAATTCCTCATTTGGTCGGGAGATTCACATCATCCCGATATAAAATAAATAAGGAAGGTGCTACATTAATTATTCATTAGGATGTATGGATATATGTCGTCCTTCACCCCCACATATTCAAAAATATGTTCTCTGAGTTAAACACATTTCACCATTCAACAAATTCTGACATTGAATGGATCTATGGTCAGGGAAACTACATGATGAGATTCCACTTGATTAATTAGGTGCATTACATTATCTTTTAGCATCAACCAAGTTACAAACATGAATTATAACATATGCTACAAAGAAAGATGTAATGTGTTTATCGAGTACTTTCATGATCTTTGAAACACATTGAATGTATAACATTTGGGATCTCAATCCCTTATCACATTACTAGGGATTCTTTTCCCTTAGCATTATCACCATCATGATTACTAGATATGGGTATTCAAACCCTTAGTTCATCATTGAACATTGTCACCTCTCATTAGGTAACTGCTACCTCTAGGTCCTCAGACCAAGCTTTACATTATACTTGTTGCACAAGTATTTCACATGGCTCACAAGGCCCATTCAAACATCTTGTTAGTTCTCACTAGCAAACAATTATCTTTTTAGGTCATCAGACCCTATAAGCATTATACTTGTTGTACAAGTATATAACATGGCTCACAAGGCCTATTTAAATCTATATTATATGAAACATCATAGCTCATACCTGTCTATGCTTGTCATCTCATGATTCCTGCATGGTTAGCACTTCATGATAAAAATGATAGAAAGTACATAACATCACCATGCAATACAAGAGAAATACAACCTTCCCATTATTAGGTTTAGGGTTTCCCATTCTAACCGATTAGGGTTTGTAGTACATATCATCACCCTTTATTATGGTTAGGGTTTCAAATCATATTATCACTCTTCTTAGGTTTAGGGTTTCCCCTTATTAACCAATTAGGGTTTCAAGATCATATAATCAAGAATCAAACCTTCATTCATACTCCACTCATATCAGGAGTATTAATGTATGCCCATTACATGAATATCACACAAGTATGAGTTTCTCTCTCATCCTTACTAGGATGTTGATTACATCATACTTTATTAGGTTGGCTCAACCCTTTATTTAAGGTACATTGGCCTACTTAATCAAAGTGCATTGAACTCTTTACATCTTAATGTATCATTTGACCTAGAACACTACATGTGTTACGCAATCAAGTATATTAGATTGAGGTGCTCCCACTATATCAGGCATAGGAGTGTATATGTACTTGACACCATATCGTTCTTCTATATCGTGTTCGAGGTATATCTTCATCACCATATCATGCTCCTATATCATATTTTAGTTATATCCTCATCATCATATCGTGCTCCTATATCGTGTTTGAGGTATATCCTCATCACCATATCGTGCTCCTATATCGGGTTGCTTCATCATTAGGGTTTGCATATCGGGTTAAATCATTATGCTTATATCCCATAAAACCTTCATGGTATCATCCTACCCTTCATCATGTCATAAGTGATAGGCTAGATATTAGGTTTGTCTTAACCAAACCATATGTACAAACCAATAGGGTTTGGGGTTCCAATGTATATCGAGTTTCACATTCCATGTTAGGCCTCATCACCATATCGGATTAGGGTATCTACTTGACACCATATCGTGTTCAAGGTCAATGCTTGACCCCATATTGTACTCAAGGTGTATGTATGTATTACTCATATCTCCAATGAGGTACAAACTCATTACTATCTCGTGTTTGAGGTGGGCACTTAGATCACTTCATATCAAGTTACTCATAATTTAGGGTTTGTCATCTCAAGTTAGAGATACTTAGCACCATATCCTGTGTAGGGTGAGTGCTTGACCTCAAATAGTGTATAAGGTATATGCTTTATACCATATCGTATACAAGGTGTGCACTTCATCATCATATCATGCATAAGGTATATGCTTCATCATTATATCGTGCTAGTGATATGTTCATTTCACCATATCGGGTTAGGGTATCATCTTGACATCATATCGTGTATAAGGTGAGTGCTTGACACCATATCGTGGACAAGGTGAGTGTATGTGTCACTCATATCGTCCATGAGGTATAACTCATCACCATCTCATGCTTGAGGTGGGTACTTGGATCACCTATTTCGGGTTGCTCATAATCTAGGGTTTCTCATCATCTCGGGTTTAGAGGTGCTTCAACCTGATATTGGGTTGTACCTTGATGATGTCATCATAATCAACCTCTAGACTCTTGCTATTACTGTTCTAGTTCATAGACAACAATCTAAACAACTTTTATAACTCATAGGATCATCAATTATAATTAGATCAACAAGTATAACAGAATTGTAGGTGAATAATAACATAATTGAGTTCAAGTTATATATCTCGCCTCAAGATCAACTTCAAAGCTCCAAGCTCCAAAGCTTCATGTTCCCAAGGTTTAAGATGATCTTCACCACTCCCATTTGGGTTAAAACTTGAGCTAATTAGCACTATGCATGATACCTCACCACTTGTGTCTGATATCCCTCATTTGTGGTCGATATCCCTTCACTTGATCGATATCACCTTGCTATGGCTGATACCAAGGCTCTATGAACGATACCCATTCACCTATGCACGATATTAAGACACTATGAGCGTTATCTAAAAGAAAGAGGGTGGTAATATTCAAAAAATTTCACTAATAGGTGAAAGGAATGGTATATATAGTTGAGGTTCATGAAAAAGAGTGAATATGAGGTGTCATCACTTTAAGATACTAGTTGCCACATGTTCATGCATGGTTGACACATTTAAATGCATGCAATATTATTTATCTTGACATGAAAAACACTTGAGGATAATCTAGAGATAATATCTTGGCCATCACTTATCTCTTTGGATAAGATATATCAACTCAATCACCACTTTATTCACAACCTGATACAATTTTTCCAAGGAAGTTGTAAACGGATACACTTCACATCCTTGAGGTGCTTATCCCATCTTGGACAAGGACAATAGTTCATAAACTGATATGAGACTCCCCCTATGGCTCCTTGGCTTATAGGCACTCTCATATGAACTCTACAACCCGATACAACTCATGTAGGAGCTTCAACTATTCATCATCTCTTAGTCTTTTCATCACCAAGAGTATCATCATTAAAAGATGATTCAACATGGTGTATCCTTCTTTATCTCTCCTATAAATGATACATAGAGTGATTAGGGACACTCTAAAGGTGATAATTTGCATATCAACCCTACATTTTGGGTAAATTACAATTTGTACCAAAATTGGTACACAAGGCACTAGCATTATTCAAACAAGCTCAAACTTGGAATTTAGGATTTCCACAAGCCACAAATTAGCATCATTCTCTCTCTTATGATGCTAAAACACTTTAAGGCACATTCAACACGTGACATATTGCAATATAACCCCTCATCTTGGGTAAATTACATTTTGGTCCAAAATAAGAGAACATTTCTCAAACATTATTCAAATAGGACCAAACTTGAAACATAAGTTTGTCACCTGATAAAAAAACACTTTAGAGAATTATATTAAAGTTATAAAAAAATTATTTAATCCAAAAAAATAGGGTTAGCCCTAAACCCAGGTCAGTGTTGTTATAAGTTATAAACCCCTAACAAGGATTTCGTCCCCAAAATCCCAGATGAAGGGAGACAATTATTATTCATGCATTATATCATTAAACCTCCACATAACATCTTGATGTCATGGAGATGCCATAGAACTTTGACCTTCACAAAGTCCTTCCATTCAGGGTCATCATAGAATCTGTCATACAAGACACATACTCGACTGCCCTTTTCATTAATGATTGTAGTGTCAATTCTGTGTCAAGTAACACTTTCTAAGTCAGAGAAGTACTATACATACCTTGAATGATTCGGGTGTCAAACCTCATTGACTTGTCATCTTCTCAACTTACATATTTTATGTAATAAGATTATTGACCTTGGGATTCTTCCATACCCCTCACTTAGTTTAGCATTTCTCCTCTAAGGAAAGACTAGAATTACATTCTGTCACCCATTTGGGACTACAAGTCTTATCATTCTTCTGTTGTGCCATTCTAATATGTTGACACAACACTAACTTTCTTATGACTTGTACCAACTATCCTGTTAGCTGTTTATTTTCTTGTCATAAGGAGAGGCTACTTATCAAAGAAGAACTATCTCATAGGTGACTCTATATGTTATATATATAAGCTTCCTTAACAGATCTAGATAGGGATATTCTAAGGAATTATATTTAGCTGATAAGCTTTTCCCAGGACGATTCTACAATTGTTCCTTCAATTGATACACCTGTATCTATGTTATGTTTATGTAGAGTATAAACCCCTAACATATGATATCCGTACTATAGTTATCTCAAAGTTGGCCCTTCTATGTAACCAAACATTAATCATCTTATCAGGAGTCATGTTCTCATTTTCTCATATTATTGAAAGTTCTAGGTTACTAGGATTCTTTACCTTGGTATCCGTTACATGTGCCAAAAACACATCACATCCTCATCATTTCCATCTCTCTATTGTTATTACCAAATCCAAACATATAGTAGGACCTTTCTTTCATCTTGGGACATTACTTATCACATATAATCTTTGCCTTGGAACCAAAGTCCAGGACTAGCTGATACTTTTCAAAGTACTCATCTATAGATTACTTCTAATCCATGCTCATCAAGTGTCATAAGAATTACTTAATTGTCATGTCCCTACAAGGAAACATATTCCTTTATATCGTCCCATAATTATCTAGGGTTGTTTATAAAAGAAAGAGATTATCACCTTCTTTGATTTTTGCATGAACTTTCAACTGTTCATGTGTCATTCAATCTTGTTTCATCTTAGGTTCCTTGCCATCATCATAGGAATTATACAGATGATTACATGTCATCATTCCTTTCTTTGTTATTGTCTAGTATGTTCATCAACATTTTCTGATTTTGTTTATATTCACATCATGGAAAGATCTTTATTCTTCACAAATTCTTTATTGAATAGTGATCATCTCCCTTGTTCCATTTCTCTTATCATGAGAATTGTACTTTTTACTTTCTCACACTCACAGATTGGTTTGAGATAAACTCAGTTTCTATTTCATTACAGTTAGGATGTGATAGAAATATCCATGCCATATTTTCAATTTCATTATGCTCTTTATATTGTCTCAAAATGACTACTTGATCAGAGTAATCAGAAAGATAACAATCTAAGAGTCCCATACTTACCTTGCCTTCAAGTAGATGAATACCTGGCCAGGGTATACAAGTACTAAGATTAGGTAGTATGCACCTTGTTTTATATTATATACTTTACTTTTCATATCATCCATATCATAGGACTTAGTATCCCTGGATTTCTCTAGGCATCTCTCTTACACCTCATCCTCTTCTATACAGACAAAAGTAATTATAAAACATTTTAAAGATTATTGGACAGAATGTAAGTTCTCATCCTTTTTATCTCTACCTTATGTCCTCATAGGAATAATCAAAGGAAGCTCAACAACAACTACTTTTCTTATAACTAACAGATAAAATCAAGAAAAGACATCAAAATGAAACAATTTCATCTGACCTGTCTCGAATCGTGGATTGATTACTGCCTCCGGATGATTCATTGCATAGAATCTTATTGTTGTATGTTTCCAATGCCATGCTCTATCATTTGGTGCAGATGGACCTGTTTGGGATGTCTTTCCATGTCTTCGGGTGCCACTGCTAAACTGTTGCATTTGATAGCCTTATTGACTCTGCCTCGGTGGTTGGGTCATTCATTCCTTTCTTTTCAGACAAAAGGATCTAATATGCCCAACCTATCCACATCTATGACATGTCTTATACGCACTCCTTGGTCTTTTCGATCTTATAACCAATGTAGAAGCTAAGTTATGAGTTCTAATTGGTGGAACATTAGGTCCTTTTTCCCTTTCTTGGTAGCCACTTCCCTAGTGCACTAGGTGTTTGTTGCATTGGTGGTGCCAAAAACTTCCCCTTTTTAGAGGTACTAGGCATCTGTTCCTGAGTTTGGGCATATATTTTCTTAATTTCTACCTCATTATCCTTTCCTAGGAAGTCCCTTATAAAATGTCATGCTTGCCTACACTTGTAGCAGACTCTGATTCCGTGTCGTATCCTAATCTTTTCGACATTTTCTACTGCTCCAACATAACTATGTCGATCAGAAATCCTGCTAGAGCCCAATTTTTTTTTTGGTGACCGAGAGAACCCATCTCAGATGAGTCTGACATGGTAAACTCTCGAGGCATGAGAGGGTGTGGTCCGGTCACCCCCCCCGGTGCCAAATCAGCGTGAATTTCCATTCGCATAGTGCCTTTGGTGAGGTTCGAACCCTGGTCCTTCATTGGGACTTACCGAGCTCTTACCACATGGGCTGGTAATCTAGGTTGTATTCTTAGTATTTGATCCTCTATACGTGTCAATATTATCATAACCAGTCCAGTGAGAGCATTAAAAGCAAGGTTCTCTATCATGGATGGATCAACCTGGGGATTCTCAGGCAGTCGTTCTTCTCTCATATGATCCCTTGCACCTTCTCCTGGTGTAACAACATTGCACTCAGCAATGTGTTCCTCGTGCTCTCCAGACATCTTTAAGCTTTACTCTTTCTTCTGCATAAGAAGAAGTCACTATAAGATATACTAGGGGACACTAGAACAGACTCAACACCTTAGTTCTATGTCTCTGTAGACTCAGTGAACCTTAGGCTTTGATACCAAAATTTTGTGACAACCCGACATTGAATCAAGCCAAATCACCACCAGTAATAATTGTAGAATAACCATAAGCAGTGGATTAATGAAAATCACTAAAAATTAAAATCATTTTATAAAGAGATCCATTACTAGAAAACTCTTAAAGAAAGAAATAAAACTTTAAATACATCATGGTTCACATTGTACATACATTGTACCATCTCATCTTGAGGATATCATATAATAATTTCTTTGTGCAAACATATACATAAACAACATAAAACCTCGAGGCATATAAAATAAAATCTTATATCGTTAATAAAACCATTACGTACTGACTCCAAGGACCTGAGAGTACAGAGACGACACATAGGACTTCTATCTATAAGACACGACAGGTAGTACACTCAACCTAAGTTGTTATTGTTGCCCTTGTTGTTGTTGTTGTCCCTTTGCAGTAAGGTCTCTACCTCCTCATACACGTCCACCTAAAAATTGAGGATCCCACAAGGTGAGACAATTGTCCCAACGAAAGATATAACTCTCCGCCAACAATATTATTATCATAGGTAAATAGTATAAAACTGAAAAGAGCAAGATTAATCACTATTTATTAGTAGAACAGAGCAATCTTATCTTTTAAATTAATGTAACTATCTATGATAGATCAATAAATAATCTATTCACTTTATAAGGAATATGAAGAACATGTATAACATTTATTTATTTAAGATATATAAAAGAAATGTACATCAACCAATATTTTCTGTATTCAATTCTCAAGAAAATATGCTACATGGCTAATTACATATTTACAATCAAACTTATGCCCTGAGGAGATGAGGTATGCCACTCATGCTCCAACCGACTATGGCTACGTAAAGAATCGGTACCATACAAGGTCAATGGAAGAGCCAACTGCCAAGACCTCACTCGTCTCGATCAGTACGAGACAACTAGCAAGACATCTTGTGTCAACTGCAATTAGCTTACTAGGGTATACTAGTATCTTCTCTATAGAGCTACATCTGCAGCATGCACTCTCTTCAGGGAGATTTCAATTATCCATCCCCAGATTATAATAAATAAGGAAGATTATACAACAATTCCTCATTTGGTCGAGATATTTATATATCAATCCCGATAACACTTAATGAATAAGAATTTACACATCAATTCCTTATTTGGCCGGGAGATTCACATCATCCCGATATAAAATAAATAAGGAAGGTGCTACATAAATTTTTCATTAGGATGTATGGACTTATGTCGTCCTTCACCCACGCATATTAAAAAATATGCTCTCTGAGTTAAATTTGTTTCACCATTCAGCAAATTCTGACACTGAATGGATCTATGGCTAGGGCAACTACATGATGAGATTCCACTTGATTAATTAGGTGGATTATAGTATCTTTTAGCATCAATCAAGTTACAAACATGAATTATAACAGATGCTACAAATAAAGATGTAATAAGTTTATCAAGTACTTTCATGATCTTTGAAACACATTGAATGTATAACATCTGGGATCTCAGTCCCTTATCACATTACTAGGGATTCTTTTTCCTTAGCATTATCACCATCATGATTACTAGATATGGGTATTCAAACCCTTAGTTCATCACTGAACATTGTCACCTCTCATCAGGTAACTGTTACCTCTAGGTCCTTAGACCAAGGTTTACATTATACTTGTTGGACACGTATTTCACATGGATCACAAGGCCCATTCAAACATCTTGTTAGTTCTCACTAGGAAACAATTATCTTTTTAGGTCATCAGACCCTATAAGCATTATACTTGTTGTACAAGTATTTAACATGGCTCACAAGGCCTATTTAAATCTGTATTATATGAAACATCATAACTCATATGTGGCTATGCTCATCATCTCATGAAACCTGCATGGTTAGCACTTCATGATAAAAACAATAACAAGTACATAACATCACCATGCAATACAATAGAAATACAACCTTCCCATTATTAGGGTTAGGGTTTCCCATTCTAACAGATTAGGGTTTGAAGTACATATCATCACCCTTTATTATGGTTAGGGTTTCAAACCATATTATCACCCTTCATTAGGGTTAGGGTTTCCCCTTATTAACCAATTAGGGTTTTAAGATCATATAATCAAGAATCAATCCCTAATTCATACTCCACTCATATCTGGAGTATCAATGTATGCCCATTACATGAATATCACACAAGTATGAGTTTCTCTCTCATCCTTACTAGGATGTTGATTACATCATACTTTATTAGGTTGGCTCAACCCTTTCTTCAAGGTACATTGGCCTACTTAGTCAAAGTGCATTGAACTCTTTACATCTTAATGTATCATTTGACATGGCACACTACATGTGTTACTCAATCAAGTATATTAGATTGAGGTTCTCCCACTATATCGAGCATAGGAGTGTATATGTACTTGACACCATATCATGCTCCTATATCGTGTTTGAGGTATATCCTCATCACCATATCGTGCTCATATATCGTGTTTGAGGTATATCCTCATCACCATATCGTGATCCTATATCGTGTTTGAGGTATATCCTCATCCCCATATTGTGCTCCTATATCAGGTTTCTTCATCATTAGGGTTTGCATATCGGGTTAAATCCTTATGCTTATATCCCATCAAACCTTCATGGTATCATCCTACCCTTCGTCATGTGATAAGTGATAGGCTAGATATCAGGTTAGTCTAAACCAAACCATATGTACAAACCAATAGGGTTTGGGGTTCCAATGTATATCGTGTTTCACATTCCATGTTAGGTCTCAACACCATATCAGATTAGGGTATCTACTTGACACCATATCGTGTTTAAGGTGAATGCTTGACCCCATATCGTGCTCAAGGTGTATGTATGTATTACTCATATTGTCCATGAGGTACAAACTCATTACTATCTTATGTTTGAGGTGGGCACTTAGATCACTTCATATCAGGTTACTCATAATTTATAGTTTGCCATCTCCAGTTAGAGGTACTTAGCACCATATTGTGTGTAGGGTGAGTGCTTGACCTCATATTGTGTGTAAGGTATATGCTTGATACCATATCGTCCACAAGGTATGCACTTCATCATCATATCATGCATAAGGTATATGTTTCATCATTATATCGTGCTAGTGATATGTTCATTTCACCATATCGGGTTAGGGTATCATCTTGACATCATATCGTGTATAAGGTGAGTGCTTGACCCCATATCGTGCACAAGGTGAGTGTACGTGTCACTCATATCGTCCATGAGCTATAACTCATCACCATCTCGTGCTTGAGTTGGGTACTTGGATCACCTATATCAGGTTGCCCATAATCTAGGGTTTCTCATCATCTCGGGTTTAGAGGTGCTTCAACCCAATATTGGGTTGTACCTTGATGATGTCATTATCATCAACCTCTAGACTCATGCTCTTACTATTCTAGTTCATGGAAAACTGTCTAAACAACTTTTCAAACTCATAGGATCATCAATTATTCAAGAGAATTCGAAATTGAAAGTAGATCAACAAGTATAACAAAATTGTAGGTGAATAATAACATAATTGGGTTCAAGTTATATAACCCGCCTCAAGATCAACTTCAAAGCTCCAAGATCCAAATCTTCACATTCCAAAGTTTGAAGATGATCTTCACCACTCCTCTTAGGGTTAAAACTTGAGCTCCTCAGCATTATGCATGATACCTCACCACTTGTGGCTGATATCCCTCATTTGTGGTCGATATCCCTTCACTTGGCGGATGTCACCTTGCTATGGCTGATACCATGGCTCTATGAATGATAACCCTTCACCTATGCATGATATCTAAGAGAAAGAGGGTGGTAAGATTTGAACAATTTCACTAATAGGTGAAAGGAATGGTATATATAGTTGAGGTTCATGAAAAAGAGTGAATATGAGGTGTCATCACTTCGAACTACTAGGTTCCACGTGTCCATGCATGGTTGACACATGTACATGCATGCACTATTATTTATCTTGACATGCAAAGCACTTGAGGATAATCTAGAGATAATATCTCGGCCATCACTTATCTCTTTGGATAAAATATATCAACTCAATCACCACTTTATTCACAACTTGATACAATTTTTCCAAGGAAGTTGTAAATCGATACACTTCACCTCCTTGAGGTTCTTAGCCCATCTTGGACAAGTACAATAGTTTGCAAACCGATATGAGACTCCCTCTATGGATCCTTGGCCGATAGGCACTCTCATATGAACTTTACTATTAGATACAACTCATGTAAGAGCTTCAACTATTCATCATCTCGTGGTCTTTTCATCACCAAGAGTACCATCATTCAAAGATGATTCAACATGGTGTATCCTTATTTTTCTCTCCACTAAATGATACATAGAGTGAGTAGGGACACTCTAAAGGTGATAATTTGAATATCAACCCTACATTTTGGGTAAATTACAATTTGTACCAAAATTGGTACACAAGGCACTAGCATTATTCAAACAAGCTCAAACTTGGAATTTTGGCTTTCCAAAAACTACCACTTAGCATCATTTTCTCTCTTATGATTATAAAACACTTTAAGGCACATTCAACATGTGACGTATTGCAATATAACCCCTCATCTTGGGTAAATTATATTTTGGTCCAAAACAAGAGAACATTGCTCAAACTTTATTCAAACAAGACCAAACTTGAAACATAAGTTTGTCACCTGATAAAAAACACTTTAGAGAATGATATTAAAGTTCAAAGCAACTTATTTAAGCCAAATAAACATGGTTAGCCCTAAACCCTGGTCAAGGATGTTACAATTGTGGTAGATATCTTCCGTCTTCTTTTTATACTAGGACACAACTACATAACTAATTATTAATTTAATTAATTATTTCTTTCCGAACTGAATTTATTAATCCTAACTAAAAAGTGTTTCCTCGTGGATTTTTTCACAACGTGTACAAGAGTGATTAAGTGATCATGTCTTAATGGAAATAGGATTACGGGGCGTCTAAGGCTATAAATAAGCCTTGAGTTTTTAGAGTTAAACACAACTTTTGAACATACAACCGTCGACGTTCGAGTTCGTGTTTAGGAAATCCTAAATCTAGAGTCTTCTGCCACCTTCGCTTCCGTAGTTCTATATGGAGATTCTCTCCTAAGCGTGACGAGTTTGTCCATCCTCTCCCTTCGAAGACGTGATCTGTCAGGTAGTGGTTGCTGCGGTCGTTGGGCTACACCGGTAGTGTAAGTCATCTTAGTCTGCATCGTTTGTTGGCAAAATGAGCGAGGCGATATCTTCTCCAAGTTTGTGACCGGTCGACTAAGAGAACGTCGCTTATCCAGAAGGGTTGCAAGGCGTTGATTTCAACACAACATTGGTAATTTACATGAAGCTGGCATTGCACGAAGCATCAATGACCTCAATTCTTTATAATGATCTGACACTAAGTTATACCTGAGTTTTTAATCAATCGACATCTAGAGACATAATGTTCGTTGTTTACCTAATATTGGCAACAAGTAATTCGTCAGTTCAGCTCGAGACACTGACGTTGTTAGTAAGCGATACCAGACTTTCAATCAAGCGACATCCAACAACGTCCCACAACATTTGCCTTTCAATAACTAACTTTGTGTTGTATAATGCTGGTTGTTTCAAATAAAGCTGAAAAATGTAATAGGATCAATCTATGTTATCTTTCAACTGTTAGTGTCCCTACGAAATTTAAAAAAAAAATTTATTTAAGTAAGTATATGTTTGATTATGCTAGAAAATCACATACATCCAAGTTAAGAGTTGCATTATAATCATGATTATCATATAAGCATGCTTGCCGATGTGTTTTTCCTAGTAATGGAAAAAATATATATAACTTTGGTCCCACTCAATGTCAACTGTTTTATTCTCCTAAGTTCATTTTCGTATCATCTCTCGATTCTATACCCACACACCAAATATCTTGTGGTTCGTTTGCCTTGTATTCGGGATGCTTTAATATAAGGATGTTTTGTTAATTAAGAATAAGATTTTGCAATTTGAAAGAACCATGCCAATGGAGATCCTGCTGATAGTTGACAAATATATTCTACCGTGCAAAGTTGCATATTTTCCAGAATTGGTAGGCGATGACGCAGGAGGGCTACAATTTTGAAGATAGGCTAATGAAAACAACTCAAACATGTTTGCTAGAATCTGTCCAGGATCACGAAGGAGGGCAATAAATCATGATGGTTCATTATACAACTACAATTTTGAATATAGGCTTATGAAAAACAACTCAAACCTATAATTCCGGAATCGGTCCACGATCGCGAAGGAGTGCGATAAATCATAGTGGTTCATTAAACAACTACAATATTGAAGATAGGCATATGAAAACAACTCAAACATATTTGTCAGAATCGATCCACGATTTCATAGGAGGGCGGACATCTTGTTGGTACATTAAACAAGTATAATTTTGAAGTTAGGCTACGAAAACCACTCAAACATATTTGCTAGAATGGATCCACGATTTCGTAGGAGCGCGAACATCTTGGTGGTTCATTAAACAACTGAAGTTTTGAAGGCAGGCTTATGAAAACGACTGAAACATATTTGCCAGAATTGGTCCACGATCGTATAGGAGGGTTGGCATCGTGGTTGTTCATTAAGCAACTACAAAATTAATATGTGCTCCGAACACATTTAGAGTTTCAAATAAAAGAATGTCTTGCACAAATGGATAAGCTTCTACTGGGCAATGACGAGCACCATATCAATGCTAATGATGTAATTCTTAAGGTGCGTTATTGCACTTTTGCCTGCTTGTGTTGAAATCATCGCATTAAACTGTAAACAATTACTTGTTCCATATTATTGTCAACTTGGGGTTCGGCATTGTCAATGATCATGACCCAATTAGTTCATAAAATTCATTTTCTTGACAGTCTTTGCAGTTGTTGTTGCAAATCTAGTGAAGGATTGCAGAAATTTGATAGGAAACTGTTATGGACATTGAGATAATAGTTTTCTTGTTGTTTTAGCTTAGCGATAAAGAGTAATGGTAGATTTATTAGTCTACTAGATATAACCGCAAGTTTGACAATATTTGATGCAATTCTAACACCATTTCACTTCTTTCACTCCTTCCTTTGGCAAATCGAATTACTTGTTAATAAATGTCCTTTTTTTTTTATTGTGAGCATGTGATCTAATTGTGATTGTGCAGAAATAGAACACATACATCTACTAAAGAGGAACATAGATAGGGTATATATGTTTTTAGTGGATTCTTTTCAAAATTTCAGTATCTATTTATTTATTTGAAGTCGAAGTTCTACCCCGCAAATGTCTCAAGAGTTAGCTCAGATTTCCACGACCTTCCAAGTTGTCAACGCATGTCGACACAAAGTCATCGCCCTATACCATTGCTAGCTAGCTAGAACCGAGGAAGAATCGACCAAGGGGGGCTTCACTATAAATTGGGATGGTGGAGTATATGATTGAAACACAACCAACCCCAACTGTGCCATTGCCTTCATCGTCCTATACGGTGGTACTTGTCGTGCATTCAACATGGGTCGAGGGAGTCCCTCTCTTCTGCTCTTTACAACGATCAGCGTTCTTTTTGTTGTGGCTACCACCGCTGACTTCGTTACACTATCACCGTTCCTGGAGGTGCCAGAAGTCAAGCGAGAACGCATTGCCGCAAGGCAGTGGATTTCGCCACCGCCGATGCCACCGGCGGATCTGAATGGAGGGCGACGTCTTTGCAGTGACTACAAACTGACGTCCTACATAGTGCATGTCCAGCCCTCGACGGCGACCACTTTCTCCACCGCAGCTGAGAGAGAAAGGTGGTACAGCTAGCTCCTTTCCTTCCAGACGATGGCGTGGGAACCATCTCGTCCAGGCTGCTATACGCGTACCACGAAGTGATAACCGGATTCGCGGCAAGGCTGACTGAGGAGGAACTCGAGGTGATGAGGGAGAAGGAAATTAAGTTTTGTCCATGCTTACCCGGACAGAATCATCCAGCCCCAGACCACCAGGACACCGTCTTACCTGCAGGGACTCGGCCGTGATTATATCCTCCCGAGTCTATGGAAAGACACCAACTACGGGTGTGGGGTTATAGTCGGGGTGATCGACACCGGTATAACGCCCGGACACCCTTCTTTTGGAGATAATGACATGCCGCCTCCACCGTCTACATGGAAGGGCAACTGCCAGAGCCCAGTCATCTGCAACAACAAACTCATCGGGGCAAATTTTATATATTGTTCTTTTTTTAAGGCAAATTTTATATATTGTTCTTTTACTGTTCCTATTATTCTTCGTCTATTTACATATATAATTTGAATAAACAAACCGTGTCATGTCTTATATACAACCGATTTCTGTTATATTGTAAGAGGTTTGCTATGCAGACTTATTTTAAAACTTAAAACGAAACCTCAAACAATCTCCACCACATGTTACACGGTATAATAAATAAAATACATTGTTTTGTTTGTTATACCTTGTAACATACGGTTGAGATTACTTGAAGTTCTATTTTGGGTTCCAAAATGGTGTCCGCCTAGTATTTCTGATATTTTATACCAAAACTGGTAGTATAGGAGGCCTCCTATTCTTATTGTATAGGACAACCAATGAGAACACCTCTCAGGCACGTCCCCATTCCCACCCCACCCGGGTACCTACTTGCCTGTTGCGCCTTGGTGACGGAATTATTGATGGGATTGGGAGCCATGGGGGTGGGGCGTGGTGGTAGGGCCAGTGGTCGGAGTGGAGGGACAAATTATTGACGCAGACCACCACTCTCTCCTCTATTGTGAGCTACCTATGCGTATAACACCTACTATGCGGCGGCTGACGTCCTTCCAACCTCTATTGTGAGCTACCCCAGACGGATCAACGATCAAAGCTTATGCTACACAAGCTCCATCAGCTACGGCATCCATCCAATTCTTGGGCACTTCCATTGGTATCTCTCCACCAGCTCCCATGGTTGCCTACTTCTCCTCTCGTGGACCGAGCTTGATTAACACGGACATCATCAAGCCCGACATCCTAGCAGCATGGCCTTCCCAAGTCCGGCCTGCACTTGCTTCAACACCATTTAACATCATCTCAGGCACGTCTATGTCTACGCCACATCTTTCTGGTATTGCTGCTCTCATCAAAAGCGCACACCCTGATTGGTCTTCAGCAGCCATCCGATCTGCCATGATGACGACCTCTACACTTCTGAACAATATTCGAGAGTACATCACTGATGAAAATCGAACCCCAGCATCCTTCTTTCTCACAGGCTCCGGTCAGGTTAACCCACAAAAAGCTACAAGTCCTGGCCTCGTGTATGACCTCAACCCGGAAGACTATATACGATATCTCTGTAGCATCAAGTACACAGACACACAAATCACCGTGATTACCAACCAAAAAGTCACTTGCTGGCCCAGCAGACCTTAACTATCCATCCATATCCAACACTATTGGTCGTGCAATCAGAAGCGCTGTCACAGTCACAAGAGAGAGAGGCCATCAAGCCAGTAGACCTTAACTATCCATCCATATCCATCACTATTGGTCGTGCAATCAGAAGCGCAGCCACAGTCACAAGAGAGAGAGGCCATCAAGCCAGCAGACCTTAACTATCCATCCATATCCATCACTATTGGTCGTGCAATCAGAAGCGCAGTCACAGTCACAAGAACAGTCACCAACGTCGGTGACTCCACCTCCAATGCTGAGGCTCTTCTGATTTGGTCTTCTCCGGCAACGGGCATAACGGTACAGAGCCCCATTATGGTTAAATTCCTGTGATTCTATCATCCATCTTATATCACTACTATCTATTGTGTAACTGTGTGTAAAGAATAAATAAGCTTGACCCATGTAAAAATGTATGGAACTGTTTGGGATGCTGCATGTCAAAAGTTTTTCTTGATAATAAGTGAGAAAATTGTGTGAAGATTATATTTGGAAAGATGTGTTCTAGTTAAATTAATGGGAATGGGTGTTCCCCAAAGAATGTGAGCAGTTATTGTGTTAACCTTCTGCCGCATTGCACGAATTGTTCTTTTAATGTGATGAAAAAATGTCTCCTTTTCTTGTACTTCACTCCAATATTACAATGTACAACTTTAAAAAGCAAATAAAATTTTGATCACAATTGTTTTGTTCCAGACATCACTTTGTTCAGTGTGAATACCAACAATTTTTGTACTAGAACTAGTACGTTAGTCAATTGCACAATTGTTAGATTTTACTACAAATCTATACATTTTATGTAGAAAATGTTACGCCTCACCCCACACTAAGCAAGATTACTCAAAACAAAACCACGAAAGTGAGATTAACAAACTTATTAGCAAAAAATACTAAGAATTCAAACCTTTTTCACTAAATAGCCATATAGAAAGAACTTTTACACATGAGTACTTTCATGTCTCAAAGTATTCACAAGGCATGTTGTCAACCTGTAACGAAAGTATTGTTCCAGAACATATATATACAAGATTCCATCATATCTGATCTATAGAAAGCACATAAAGATAGCGCGTCTGCAAAACATCTACAAAATGCTTCCAAAGACTCGATGGTACAGGGATGAATCTATGACTCTATCAACAAAAGACATTCAACAGTACTTTCAACTTTATCAGCTACTGCTCTTCTGGCTGCTGCTCAACATCCACTGCACAATCTCTACCTCGTCGTGCTCGTCCACCTAAAAAGGTTGTTAACCAATAGGGTGAGACACACATTCCCAATGTTACAACCCATTCCTAGTTTTGCTGGTAATCCTAGAGTTTTAAGATAATCTTAATGCTTGGCATACTTTTGTTAGTAATATTATATATTGTACTTTATCATAACTTTGATAACCTTATATACTTTTTTGGACAACTCACAATCATAAGTTAAGTATACCATAAAGATCCGAGTTGGGGTTAAGATAACATTAACCGATACATGTATGCAAGAAGATAGTTAATGACATTGGAGGAAATAATTAATAAATGATTTTTTAATGATAATATTTTCAAAATAATATTTTATAATTATATATAATTCAATTATGAATCCAATAAAAGAAGAATGAACTAAATCGGAGTTAAAATGAGAGAGTTATGCCCTTTTTAGTAAACATATACAGAACAACGCGACCGACGTTGCGTCGACATCGCGACCCGCAACGCTGCACTGACACCTCGACCGCGGTCTACACTGCGATCGCGACGCTGCGTCGACACCACGACCGCGACACTGCGTTGACACCGCGACCGATGCCGTCCTAAACAGTAAATCGTAAAATGATCATATCTCGAGCAATACTTATCCGTTTTCAATAAAACAAAGTGTGTTGGGACCGAGATTCGATCCTCTATCTTTCCAAGAAAGTGCTCTATGAGAGGGCGATCTGGAAGGTGATTTCTGGGATGATTTTTGGAGAAGAACATTAAGAACAACATAAATAAAAAAGGGTTGTTATAGATTCAACTTGATAAGTAGGGTTAACCATTGATTCTTCCTTCTTTCCATTTCCCCTTGCTTGGAATCCCTGATCCAATGAATTTGAGGTTTGGTTTAACCTCTGGTCTTCTTCTTCTACCTACAACAGATCTCATTTAGGGTTAAAAGGAAGAATAAACTATGGATTTTTCTAGGATTTGGATATAGATTCAAGATCTTCATAGACGGTCTACGTTTTTAAAGTGTTTTCACACCTTAGGATGAGTGGGTACTTCTTTTAAATAGTAGATTACATGAAAATGAATTAAATCATCAATAATTTTCAATTTCTTGGTATGCAAGTACAAACACTAAGTTGCCTTTTTCATTTAGCTTTTGTTAGATGATATGAAATGGATTATTTATCTGTTGTGACAAATTTTAGATGATGAAATCACATTAGAAATGATTGCAATCCATCTAAATGATAATTCTTAAAGTATTTGCAGAGGTTATAAGAGTAAACTAAAATTTAGGGTATTCGACTATTACTGAAATTGTTGTATAATTGAATAAAGAAGTTTTCCTAGTTAAATCGTGTTGGTTATAAATGATTGTTTTATCTGTATGCATATTACATGTATGTTAGATAAGATCTTGGATTTTATTCAATTATATGTGAACTGTTGAGAGCAATTCTTATTGAATGTTGTTATGATGTATTCAATACTTAAGCGAGTTATGTGATAAGTAAATGAGGTAAATGAAACCCTAATAATAGGGTGTTCATTGAAACATGTATTGTGATATTAATGTTTCTCAATCTGAGATGTGGTGATGCTTAACAGTTCAGTTGTGGTAAATGTTATCAGATGGTTTATGAAATGAATGGTTTACAAAGTTGAATAAAGATATGTTGATGTGATGATTGAATTGTGAATTTAAAAGAGTGAATTAGACATGTAGATGCCCTGAACACTGTAGAATCCTCACAGGATGAGGCATGCGCTGTGAGGAGGAAACATTTTCTCGACTGGAGGTAGTCCAGATCGAGGTAAGCCAGAGCGCATCAGTAGGGTGTGGGGGTCTTCACCAGTAGGGCATACTCCTTATAATTGTGTGGTACCCAACACCAATCGGGGATGCCCGTGGCACCTGTGCTACATGTTGAGTGATAAGTGGTCAGTAGGTCCACTGATGCACAATAAGCCTGAGGGCTTTGACTCACCGCCTGAGTACCCAGGTTGAGTGGTGGAGTCTGAGATATCCGCCCGCTCTCATTAGCCACCGAGAGGCAGACGCCGAGGCCCGCTGCAGAAGGGGTCTTACTCAAGTGATAGGCTTAGGAACCTGGGCATGCTTCTAAGCCTTGTACAGTGAGATCGTAGCTTTCTGTGATTCTTTCACATGTTGTCGTACACCTCATGTGCATTCAGGAAATAATAAGATGAATGAGAGGTTAAACAAGTGTGTGCAGTTATTCAATTATTCTTTGTATGTTTCTGAATTATTAATTCTCTTTATGATCAATCAACCATGTTCATATATTGATTCACTCTTGTAGATGTCTAGAGTATTGTGCCATATTTATGATTGTTAATGATTAGACTCTTTAAATCTTATTGTTGTTATAATTGATATCAGTTGCTCGACAATATATCTGTAATTATATAAGTGCTTTAAACTGTTTCTTTGAAGTACTCATTCACTGAGCGAGTAGGCTCACCCCTCTACTCACAATTTTTAGGGAAATCATGTGGACTTGAAGAAGGTCAAAGCATCAGAGTAGATCTACCACATGAATTAAGTATGAGATTAGTTAAGTTCAGTCGGTCCCTATCACTCTAGGTCCTTGTATAGACGTGAGAGAATTGTAAATGATGTTTTGTATCTTTGTTTGGCTAATGAGAGAGAATGTATCTGATTGTCATGTCGTATGTACATGGAAGTGTGAGAAACAAAATGAATGTATGGATGTGTATCATTAATGTTGAGATCATATTAGAGTAATAAAAGTTAAATTCTCTTATCACTAGTATAGAAACATCATTCAATGTTACTTTTCTGGGCGTCGGTTATTTAGGAAATCTGACGCCTATAACATTCAACGTCGGTGATGTAGGTAAACTAACGTATATAGTCAAGACACGAGTACCGCTTTGTATTTAGCGTTGGCTTGGTAATAGAAAACTGACGCCTAATATCGCCCGCGAATTCCAATTTTCGAGTGAAAAAAAATTGGCCCCAAAGTGTCACATACAGCGTCAGTTTTTTAACATCTAACCGACGTCTATATAAGATGAAAATTTGCGCGAAAAATTCCAACTCAAGTGTCAGTTATCCTTTGATAGCCGACGCCGATAATGGTTCCCGCCAAAATTTTTAGGGAAAAATTTGTCTAATTGGACGTCGGTTTTTAAAGAACAACTGACGCCGAAGCGTTTAGGTGTCGTTTGTTTTAGATAACCGACGTTGTTTACCAACTTAATATACCCACGAACAACAACTGTTCCCCTTTCTTCTATTTCATCGTGAAGCAACTATTCCCCTTTCTCTACTCTTGCTACGTCGCCACCCGCCCGCCCGCTGCTGCTCGCCACCTGTTGCTTTCGCTCGCCACCGACGCTGCCTGCTGCTTGCTCGTCGTCGACGCCAGACGCCGCTACTGCTGCTCTGCATCGCCGCCTCCATCCTCTTTGCCGCCGCCCGCCGTCCTCCTTGCCGTCGCCGCTTCCTGCTCCGTGCTCGTTACCGTCTTCCCTGCCGTGCCGCCTGCCTACATGCTGCCCGCCATAGCCTCCAGGTAGCCGTAGCCTCTGTTCTTCCTTCTCCCTAGCTCCTTACCTATAGCAAACACGGCCGTGGCTGTGTTGGCCTACCACGGCCGTGCTGCCCAGAACGACTGTGCTGTCCAGCACGACCGTGCTGCCCAGAACGACTGTGCTGTCCAACACGACCATGCTGCCCAGCACGGCCGTGGTAGGCCAACACAGCCACGGCTGTGTTTGTTGTTGGTAAGGATATGAACAAATCTTTATGTAATGCTTTATGTAAATTCTAGGATACGAACAAATCTTTTGCTTGCATATATTTGTGCTTCTAATCCTAATGTTTGACCTAATTTAGTAAATTTTGATGCATGTTGAAATAAGATTTAAACTTGTCCATTCTAGCATCTGAATTTGATTTGATTAAACCCTAACATCAATTGTGATGAAACCCTAACATGTACATATCTATTATTATGTTTGTTGGCCTAGAAACCCGTCCAAGATTTACTCATTAGGAGTAAATCTTGGATAGTCCCCTGTTTGGGACTATTCTTGAACACCTAATCTCACTTAGGATGTAAGTGTATAATGTGTATTGAGTTTTCGAGAAAATTTTAGTAGCATTTCCCTGTTTGTTCTCTAAGTACATATGTACTTAGAGAACAGCGGGGAAATACTGCCGAAATTTTTTTGAAAACCCAATACACATTATACACTTACTAGTGAGATTAGGTGTTCAAGGATGGGATAGGTGGTACATATTTATTATATATAAGAATGACATCACATGTGTTTGTTGGCCTAGAAAGTGAACAATCATTGTTCTTTATATTACTTGTACATTGGTATAAATTAGAATGAACAATTACTAAATTATATACTATTTGTATGGAGTCCGGCTTCATTGTACCTCCTAATCTGACAATATTTTCCATGTAGTGCATCACATTCTAGCCGCAGGCCCAATCGTTATTTTGTATTGGACACTATCAAATGTTACCACCATAGAAATGCTTAATAAAGCACTTTCATTTCAAGTCCCGCACTGTCTACTTCAACATCGGATGGGTCTAGATAATATACAGTTAGCATGGCAGGGACGATTACCATCAGAATCCAGTGTCTACCCCTAATTGCAAATAAGCCAAACAAATAGAAAACCAGATGGGTCTAGATAATAGGAGTAAATCTTGGATAGTCCCCGGTTTGGGATTGTTCTTGAACACCTAATCTCACTTAGGATGTAAGTGTATACCCTAATATTGTCCTAATATATACTTGTTTTCTCTTTGATCATAGAATGGATAGATCATGGATGTCCATTCGCAATCGCTGCACCCCAGATTTTATATCTGGTCTTGACCAGTTTATTAGATTTGCTGAGGAACATAGGAAACAACCTGGAGATAGGTTATACTGTCCATGTAGGCATTGCGGTAACAACTTGAAAGTCAGCACTGGTGACAAAATCAAAAGTCATGTCATGTGCAACGGGATTGTACAAGGCTATACATAATGGCACTGGCATGGAGAGATTTCAAACCCGAAACCAGTGGATGTCGATAGCAGTGCTTGTGTGGAAGAAGAAATTGCCTACGATGACGTAGATGTGAATGAACCAGTTCCAGTAGACATCGTTGATGCAATGCTGGATAGTTGTAGGGTAGAGCACACCGATCCACCTCCCATTTTCAGAAACATTGTGCATGATGTTGAGATATTGTTATACACATGTTGTACTAAGTTTACAAAGCTTAGCACTGTGTTGAGATTGTATAAGCTGAAAGCTAACAATAGATGGAGCGACAAAAGCTTCACGTCATTGTTGTCTTTGTTGAAAGAAATGCTTCCTGAAGGAAACGAGCTGCCAATCTCAACATACCAGGTAAAGAAATTGTTGTGCCCAATGGGAATGGATGCCAAGAAAATACACGCATGCCCAAATGATTGTGTATTATTTCAAAAGGACTATGTGGATTTGAAAGATTGTCCAAAATGTGGTGCGTAACGGTATAAATTTTTGACTTCGGGGGAGTCCAAAACTGGTTCTCCTGCCAAGGTGATGTGGTATCTACCTATAATATCACAGTTTCAACGCTTGTTTGCCAATCCGATAGATGCGAAGAATTTGAGGTGGCATGCAAATGTTAAGAAAAATAATGATGGGATCCTACGACATGCGTCTGATTCCCCATAGTGGAAGAAGATTGATTTATTGTACCCTGAATTTGGTGAAGAAGTCAGGAATCTAAGACTTGGGCTTTGTACAGATGGGATGAATCCGTACGGGACATTGAGCAGCCAACATAGCACTTGGCCAGTCATGCTTGTTATATACAATCTTCCTCCCTGACTGTGTATGAAAAATAAGTACGTAATGATGTCGTTGTTGATATCGGGCCCTAAACAACCTAGAAATGACATCGATGTTTATCTTGAACCTCTGATTGATGACTTAAAGAAACTCTGGGGTGAAGGTGTGATGACCTATGATGCTTCACGAAGAGAGACATTTCGTTTGCATCCTATGTTGTTTTGCACTATTAATGACTTTCCAACATATGGGAATTTGTCTGGATATAGTGTCAAAGGAGCTAAAGTGTGTCCTATATGTGAAGAGAACACTGATTCAACAAGGCTAAAACATGGCGGTAAGACTATATATCTCGGTCATCGAAGGTTTCTTACAAAATTCCATCTGTATCGTAGGAAGTGTAATACATTCAATGGATTGAATGAGGAACAGAGTGCACCTAAACCTAAACCTAAAACTAAACCTAAACCTAAACCTAAACCTAAACCTAAACCTAAACCTAAACCTAAACCTAAACCTAAACCTAAACCTAAACCTAAACCATGGGAGGTTGTTTATGAAAGAGTAAAAGACTTTGTCAATGAATTTGGTAAGAGATCACAATGTACTATGGCCACACGGAGTGACAAATCTTTATTCAAGAAGAAGTCAATGTTTTGGGATCTTCCTTATTGGAGTTCTTTGACAGTCAGGCATTGTATCGATGTCATGCACGTTGAGAAATATGTCTGTGATAGTATTATTGGTACTTTGTTGAATATATCAGGTAAGACTAAAGATGGGATAAAATCCAGACTGGACCTACGTGAAATGGGAATAAGGCCAGAATTAACAAAATTTCATGAAATGGAAAATCGAAGAACATACTTACCTCCCGCTTGTTACACATTGTCTACAAAGGAGAAGAAAGCTTTTTGTGAATGTTCGGTAAATGTTAAGGTGCCACAGGGTTACTCATCCAACATCCGTAGATTGGTATCAATGAAAGATCTGAAGTTAATAGGTTTTAAATCTCATGATTGTCACACTCTAATGCAACAAATATTGCCTGTGGCAATTAGATCTATATTGCTGAAGCATGTAAGGTTTGCAATCACCAGACTTTGTTTCTTTTTCAACAGTCTGTGCAGCAAAGTTATTGACCCTGATACTCTCGATAAACTGCAAAGAGAAGTGGTTGTTACCCTATGTCAGCTTGAGAAGTATTTTCCTCCGTTGTTATTTGATATCATGGTACATCTTGTTGTCCACTCGACTAGGGAAGTGAAAATGTTGGGACCAATTTTCTTGCATTGGATGTATCCCTTTGAACGATACATGAGCATTTTTAAAAGTGATGTTCGAACCCGTTATCGGCCTGAAGGGAGTATTATCGAGGGTTATGTGGCGAGAGAGGTTATGGATTTTTTCAATGACTTTCTCAGTGGTAATGACACTCCTGATAATGACAAGAATATTGACGAGTAATTTGGCAAAGGAATTTTGGGATCACGTGTGAAAGTAATCAGCCGTGAGCAGTTGGAACAAGGTCACTTGTATATTTTACACAACATGGACAAAGTGAACGTTTATATCGAGGAACATACCAATTTCATCAAGAGACAATATCCTCGAGCCAATACAATGTGGCTTGCTAGAGAGCATAACAAGACATTTATTAAGTGGCTTGAAGATAAAGTCTTACATCAACTATCTCAAACACTAGATGATATTACTGAAACTATCAAATGCCTCACCTTTAAACCAAAATTGACTGTTATGTCTTATGAAGGGTATGACATTAATGGATACACATATTACACAAAGCGCCGAGATGATAAGAGTGTCGTCCAAAACAGTGGGGTCACCCTTCAAGCATCGACTATGTTTTTTACAAATGCAAAGGATAAGAGTCCACGTGAAGCTAAAATGTCATATTACGGTGTCATTGAAGACATATGGGAGTTTGACTACATAGATTTCAAAATTCCGCTCTTCAAATGTAATTGGGTTGATAACACCAAAGGAGTTATAGTGGATGAATTGGGTTTCACTTTAGTGAACTTTGAAAAGATTGGCGAGAAGGGTGAACCATTCATATTGGCATCACAGGTGAAACAAGTATTTTATATCGATGATCCTGCAAATGATAAATGGTCGGTTGTTCTTCATGGTAAAAGACAGTTCATTGAAGATCATATAGATGAAGAACAATACTATAATAAGTATGATGATTCCAGTCCATTCTCAGTTGGGTTGCCAACACCAACAAATATTGAAGCTAATGATGACTTGTATGTGCGCGGAGATCACAATGAAGGATTGTTAATTGATAAAAAATTGCAATATTAGAGGCATGTTTATATTTTTTTATATGTTTTATTTTTATGAATGTGAACTTTACAATGTGAATTACTTTACAATGTGAATGTGAACTTTACAATGTGAATTTTACAATGTGAATTATTTTACAATGTGAACTTTACAATGTGAATGTGAACTTTACAATGTGAGCTTTACAATTTGAATTACTTTACAATGTGAACTTTACAATGTGAATGTGAATTTTCAGATGGCTGAGCATTCTCCTGATGACCGTGCTGATGATTACCGTGAGGGTGAGGACATCAATGCGCCGCCTCACAATGTAAGTTTTAAAAATATATCATATATTTATATCTATATGTCCATTTATAGTTATATCTTGTAAATGTGTTTATTTTGTCAAATTTTAGTTTGATGATGCACATGTACCATTTGAAGCACTTGAGGCACTTGATCAGTAGCACCAAAAAGTTGACAAGAGAAGGGGCATCACTATGATGAAGAAGTTAATAGCGTAAAAGGGCAATGGACCCAAACTTGTTGTGGATTTTGATAATGCAGGAAATGCATCTGGTGTGAATCGCAATTCGTTTTTTTCATATCTTGGGTATGTTACTCGTAGCCATTGTGGTTGTAAGATAGATTCTTGGCATAAAGTTCCTAAGGAGAAGAAAGACGTAATATGGAAGGATTTATGCGTGAGTTATTATTAATTTGCAATTCTATTTTGTAGATTACTAATTTTTTGGATACTAGTTAATAGCAATTCTATTTTGCAAAGTATATTTGAATTGGATGAAAAGTTGCATCATAAATGTGTGATCCAACACTGTGGGAGAGTCCTAAGGAACTATAGGACAAATCTCACTCGAGAATACATAAAAGAAGGTGACAAGAGGAAGAAGACAACCACTGAACAGTGGAACTTCCTTGACCAAGAAGAATGGGACGCGTTTGTTGCTTCAAGACAAACTGATGAATTCAAGGTATTAGGCATCAGTCCCAATCTCATTAATATATGTTGTATTCACCTATTCAAGATTAACATTTAGAGTTACTAACCAAATCATTAATGTGCATACTAACTAGGCCCTCAGTGAGGCACAAAAATCAAGGCGTGCACTGAATGTGCATGACCACACAATGGGTCCAAAGGGGTATGCAGGCATTCGCCAAAGACTACAGTCTGAGGCTACTGCTCAGTCTGCTACTACTCAGGAGTCCTCTACTATAGGTAGCACACCTCTGCCTCGCCATGATGTCTGGATAGTTGGGAGGAAAAATAAGAAGGGAGAAATAAGGAAGCCCGCAACTGCTGAGGCGGATGCAAAAATGGTAAAATACAACTCTTACAGCAATCGTTCGAATATTGATTATTTGTGGTGTTTACTTAATTACAAATTTTTGTTTTGGCGATTAGCGGGAGCTGCACGAGCTGAGGAAACAAGGTAAGTTCATCCCTGAGGGCACAAGGGATGAATTGACAGTTGCTCTGGGTAACCCAGAGCATCCTGGACGTGTTAGGGCTGCAGGCGTTGGTGTGGGCATCAAAGCTTTTTTTGGGCCATCCCAGCGCAAACATATCCCAAAAGTGGGACTTTCACAAGAAGAGGTAACATATTCTTTCTTTATAATGTTTCTGTAAAAGAGAATTCAATAATTAGAAGCTAACATTTCTTTTATCCATGTATAGGTAGATAAGCTAGTTGATAGGAAACTCAAAGAAGTACTAAAAAAGTGGTAGGCATCTCAGACTGCCACTTACCAGACAGTACCTATGGCGTCTCGCTCTACTCCTACTGCAGAGGTTGAGAGTAATCCTGTAGACCCACCACCTAGCACATCCAATGTAAGTATTTTTATGACATAGTAACTAGTTTTTTAATTCAAGATGATATATTTTCAAGATGATATGTATATATGAAATTGTAGTCATTTCAAAAAAAGATGATATGTATATATGTATATAACATTCTTTACACAAAAAATTGTAGAGGTTTAATCTATGTCGTCTAAAAAGTAAAGAATATGTCGTTGCAGAGGCGTCGGCTTACCCATCCCTACCAGGGGAAATGTTTTTCGAGTCTCCATTACCAGTTGGTTGGATTCGTGTGAGCCTGGTACATATATTCTCCAAGTGGATGGATCTTCCATTGCCATATGCCCACTCAGATTGTGAAATGCTTTGTGAGGCAGAAGGCGGAGTGATATTGTGGCTAAAAGTGGATGTCCTCTTTACTGAAATTGTATGGTAAATTTACATTACGTTAAATTGTTAGTGTGTGTATATGATGTCAGTTGATCTGAAATTATATATATATACAGGTTAAAAATAAGACACCTACAACATCTAGGCCTCCACCTCCACCTCCTACATTACCCATTTGGGTTCCATAGGACCTACCTGTCCCGTTAGGTCCTAACTGTAGGGGTATGGCAATATGGTTAGGAGAACATGATATAAATTGCCCTATAACTATTTCTATAGATTCAGATGTTGCAGGTTAATCATACGAAAGCAACCTATTTATACAAGATATTTTGGAGTTGTTTCGATATGATTGGATAAATATATCTGTGATAGAGCTATGGATAATGTGAGATCTTCTTTATACATCCATATACCTTGTGTAGGATCTGGTGATCTGGTTTCTTATTTATTAATGCATGCGTAATTAATACATATTTTGCAGCTACTTAGACAAGATATGTGCAGAGTTTGCTTTCGAACATGTAGGATTTTTTATTCCATCTTTGATTAGTCTAGTAGCTAAAGACCCTCTGTCAGCTCAACAATACTGCTGTGATGCTTTTACAAATTTTTCTCAAAATAAGAAGACGGTGATAATAGCTCCATTCAATGTAGAGTAAGTTTACTTTGCTTATTATAATTTGGACTTAAGAAAATTACATTTTTATTATGGATTTTGAGTTATTAATTTTTAACCTTTTTACCTCTAGTGGTATGCATTGGGAGTTACTAGTTATTATCCCCGAGACGTTCACTGTCTATTATCTAGATCCTAAGGGGAGTAAATTGAATTCAAAATATGGACACATAATAAAAATGGCATTATTCTGGTGAGAAATATTTCATTTTCATATCCGTTAACATGTTATTACATTACTATTTAATTATGCAATGTATTGTGCTACATTAACATGTAGGGGTTTAGATGAGTTCAAAAAGGCGGGAGGAAAGGTCCCCAAGAAAAAGAACCAGCAAATAACTTGGAAGAATGTGGAAGTAAGTTCCTGACTGCAATGTTTATAGTATTTATGTGAACAGTGCTTAATTAGTTGTATTTTTTAATATTTTGTATGTTTGAATTTATAGTGTGCTACACAAGACAACGGATGGGCGTATGCATACTATGTGATGCGATTTATGCACATGATTATCAAATATGCCGCAGTGGACATCGATACTATTCCTGAGGTATTATATAGTCTCATTAGATAATATGAAATATATCAATCTTATTTATAGCTCATTAATTATATATATACATCATTCTCTTTACATGTGTTTAAAACTGACCACACTACAGGAAATGCCTTACCATATGTACATGCTCCCTATACGATGGGAGAATTAAATGAAGTAAGAGAAGAATGGGCAACAACCATACAAGTAGTGGGGGTTTTAACATATAATTGGGATGTTGATAGTGAATAATGACTAAAGAATGATATTTTGTAAATGAATTTCTGAATTATAATATATGTGTGAATGTTTCTACATGTCTGGATGTTTCTACATGTGTCTGAGTGAAAATGAATGAAACGGTTGGTTTCTATATGAATGTTTCTACATGTGTGAATGTGATAATGAATGGAACTACAGATTGCTAGCTACATGAATGTTTCTAAATGTGTGAAAATCAAATGGAACTGCAGGTTGCTAAATGTGTGAATATTTTTGTTGTTAATTTTGCAGGTTTGTGGCCCGTTGTTGGCTGATATCAATGGATGTCGTAAAACCTACAGTTCATAACTGAACTGCAGGTTTCTCATCCTGCGACCAGCCACAACAGGTCTGCAGACTGACAGAAAAAAAAACAAAACAATAGGCGTCAGTTATTTGTATAAAACTGATGCCACATAGTTACAGTGTCGGTTTCCCTACTCGTAACCGACGTCTATTTCCTTAACACCACGGCCGTACTGGGGTATATGGCGTCAGTTTCGTAGCTAATAAACTGACGCTGATGGTTCTGGCGTCGGTTGTCCTACTAGTAACCGACGTCGATTTCCCTAATGAGACCAGACACCAACGTCGTACTGGCCAGCATGGCCGTGGCAGTGTGCCGGACAACACGGCCGTGCTAGCCAGCACGACCGTGGCAGCGGGTGTGATGGTGTCAGTTATTACTAATAAACCGACGCAGATAGTGCCTCAGATGGTGCCCTTTCTGTGGCGTGAAGGTATATGGCGTCAGTTTCTTATCTAATAACCGACATTGATAGTGCCCCAGATGGCGCCCTTTCTGTGGCGCGAAGGTATATGGCGTCGGTTTCTTATCTAATAACCGACGCCTATAGTCCCCTACTGGCGCGTTTTCGGTGGCACGCGAAGAAACCGACGCGTAACGGTTGGGCTTTTAGTGTCACCCACATAGGTGTCGCTTAGAAACCGACACTAAAGGCCTTAAATAACCAAAACTAAATTTCGGTTATGTACTAGTGTGTATAGTTTGTTTATGTGATTGAATGCGAGAAAATAAAGAGTTTGAAATAAAGGAAATCAAAAGAAAAAGTTAGGAGTGAACTTTGTATTAAGTATAATCCTCAAAATTATGCCCTAATCTCATGATTAGTGGTAATTGTGGAATGTGGGTGTGACAGCTTTGGTATCAGAGCTTAGGCTGACTTGTCAGGGACCATTAGGATAGAAAGTTAGAGTGGTAGATAGGAGGTGACGTGTCTATAGCTCTAGGAAGTCTGGCTATTTAGATACCCTGGCCCGGTTTCTGAATACTTAAGTTGACCAGTATCAAGCTACTCTGTCTATTCTTCTCTGGATGCCCTGGCCAGGTATGCAGAGGAAGGAAGGGCTAGAGAGAAACCCTAGAAATATTAGGGTTAGGAGACCGGAAAGTAATGAAATAGTAAGAGATTAAACATAGAATGTGATACAACTCTTGCTTTATATTGCTTCTTTGATTGGAGATAAATAGAAATGCTCTTATATGTATGAATTCAGATTATCAGTTTGTAGAATATATATGGTTCTTTTATATTGTTGTGTATCATGAAGTTGATTTAGTTATTCTTTGTATCAAGTAGACCAGAAGTTATATTTAAATGAGTTTGCCCTAAGTGGATATTCTTTCAACATGTTTGAGATTAATAGGAGTTGGTTAATCTTGAGTAGGTCTTGGCTTCAGGACTACATGTTCGGCATGGTCCGGCTGGCAGGATGTGTTACTGGGATCTAATGACTCCTATTAACAATATAATAAGAGTAGACTCTGGATAAATTAGACCCACATCATAGTGAGAATGTCTATACACTAAGATGTTGAAACATATGGGAAAGATTAGAATAGCTAAGAATGAGTTGGAACTGATATCTGAGATACAACTTTGGGCCTCATATGAGAAACCATTAATTGGGAATAAAGGAACATGACATAAGGTTCAGATTAAGTTTAATGATTAGTATTATATGAAATCTAAATATGAAATATGGAAAAGGTATGAGAAAAGTATGTAAGGTCCAAGATAGTAAGAATCAATCATGAGGAATGGATCATATAATCAAGTACAATGCATTTATGTACCCCAAAGCAAAGGGAAAATAAAAGAAAAGAGTTAAGTATACAATAAGTACATAGAAGTGAAGAGTCTTCAGAAGAGTTAAAGTAAAGAGAATTGGATGAACATGTAAATCATAAAACTAGAATAACAAACTTAGTTGAAACAAAAATAAATGTAGAAATGATGATATTGAATAAGGAATGAGGGTTATGCTATAATTGAGAGCATGGAATGCATACCTTTATTGTGAAGTTAATACATTCATCCGTACAACCTTTGGATTCCAAGTCTCTATAGAACAACAAACTAGTTTCTAAAATAAGAACAAAAGTGTAGCTTAACCAATGAATAAGTGATACAAAGGTAGACTATATTCAGGAAGGAAACACTTGATTTAAAGAGAAACTAAGTTTGGCCCATGCATGAGCCTTTTGATTTAAAATGAAGGATATGTAATGTATTAAACATGAGGTGAAACTAGTAGAGAGAATATTGATTCAGAATTTCAACTTCACATTAGTAGAAGGATAAAAAAAGAAATATATGCAACATGGTATACATGATCATACACATGAATAAGTAACATGATCATAAGAGAAAAGTAGAAGTTAAAGATGACAGGTGGAAGAGTAGTATATGATAAGAGGATTATGGAAAGTAAGGAAGGGTTTGAAACATGATGGACTAATATAGATTATAAAATAAAGAGGTTGTGAGATTCAATCAAGCCCTAATTAGTCAACTATCCTTGTTGATAACCAATTAAACTTACATACAAGAAATGGAATAAGGGAATGCTTGAAGATAAGCATTCTATGTCTTAGAATCATTTTCTCTTTCATATCTTCCTTAATGAGAGCAATGTGGGAATGAAGTGATAACAAAATGAATCATATATGATGCATAACCACCATGGTAGGGACATCTAGTGAATGTAATAGTGGCACATAATATGATGATGAAACCCTAGCAGGGTAAATTGAGAATGTAATATATCTGAATGGCCAAGTAAGATAAAGGAAATTCAATTGATAAGATAAGGAAACTTTAGTAAAACTTGTGAGATCCAAAGTTTGAATTTCAAATTCAGGGAGCAAAGTCACATCACAAAAATGTCATGATACTGATAAGGACCAAACCCTAGAATATTTAGAGTTGTAGTAGTTCAAGGGATGTCACTAGTGATTTGACCTTGAATACTAGCATCTCTATAAAACAAGATCATGAGATTTGGACTATGAGAAGTAAACTAGTACTGATAGTAATCCACGTTTTAAAAGTAGAAAATCTGAAAGGTAGATAAACAATATGGAAATGATTTGGAGAAAAGGGTAAGAAATAAATTTGAAATGTAACAAGTGTTTTTTGAACAAAAGGCATGATACATCATGAGTAAAGTGTGATATGAAATAAATTCTTGTAGTAATAGAAAGAATGATGAATAATCTATACATACCCTATATGTTTCAATTTTAGGGATGTTTATTTTACATGATCAAAATGAGAAGGATAAGTAGCAAGAAGTAAGTAGTAATGAATGAGGAGAGAAAGAAGAGAAAACAATGGCTTTCAAGTAATATGTGAATTTGTTATTTTTAGAAGTGTACTTTGTTGAAGGTATATTAATGGATGTAAATTGGTTCTACGTATGATTTCAGTGTACATGTGCAAGAAATATGTTAATTAAAGGTGTTTGATAGTTGTAGTCATTCATACTAGTAATCCATCTTAGTATTGTACAATTGTGGTATTGTGATATGGGTTGAATGATGATGGAACAAATGGAGGGTTACCCTGAATAAGGTAGTCTTACCTATTCGCTCATATGAATAGAAGGGATGATAACTATATTGTATTAATATGTAACCCTAATGAGGCATATCTTGTTATACCTAGCTTGAATATAACTAAGTGATGGTAATTGGGTATGAATAGTCTTTGAATGACAAATACAATCATGGAGTACTCTGTTATTGTTGTTGAAACCCTAGTATGCTATAATACGATGGTTACACCTTGATTTATGTGTGGGTCCATACTTGAGAATAGTATGGAATGTGATGGTGATGCTTCACCTTATGCATCCATGATCCAATGGGGATGACGTGATTAAAGGTTTGGGTATAAGTGTTGATTAGTAACATTAATATAATTTATCTTGTTGAAACTAACTCTATTACAAATAAATAAATCTGAGTATTCATGTTTAACATTCTTATATGATGGAATGATGGTAGAATAACCTCCTTAATATGATCATAACCTTAATATGTTAATTGGTGGTTATCATAGCCACATGGCTGATACTTTCTTATACTAAACATGTGCATTATGTATATGATGAGGGTTAATCATATATAAATTCCTTGCATGTTGATTTGATAAAGAAAGGTTCTTAATGTTAATATAACCCTACTATGATTGTTTAATAATATCTCCTTGCTCATTAATGCAATATTTTGTTGATATGGTGTATTATATGTAAGTGATGTTGTTGAACCTTGTTATAAGGCATGCAAAGATAACGATGATCTTGTAGGGAATAGTATGATGGTCTTCAAGACCTTTGGGCATGGTTAAGCCATGGATGAGGTGTAATCCTCTTGTGTTGATAAGGGTTGATACCCTGTGATATTGTGGAAAGGATTTACATCTTATGATACTATGATGACTAGTGTGGTCTCATGAATGGCAAGTGAATAGCACCATGTGATGATGAGATGAGAAATTATGTTTCACACATTTTATATATTTTGAAAGTTGTGATTTGAAGAGAAACAAATGACTCAATGTTGAAAATAAAATTCTAGACCATAGTATTTGAAAGCTTAAAAGGAGAGAGATACCCCTAGTCAAGGTTTTTCAGAGGAATCATGTGTAGAAGAAGTTACTTAGAAAGTAGAATCAGTGATGTTTAACAAGTATCTTTTCCTCTTTTAAAAATTTGATACGAAATTTTTATTAGATGGGGAGAATTGTTACATCCCGTTCCTAACTTTGCTGGTAATCCTAGAGTTTTAAGATAATCTTAATGCTTGGCATACTTTTATTAGTAATATTCTATGTTGTGCTTTATCTTAACTTTGATAACCTTAAATACTTGTTTTGGCAACTTATAATCATAACTTAAACATACTATAAAGATCTGAGTTGAGGTTAAGATAACATTAATCGATACATGTATGCAAGAAAAGAGTTGATGACATTGGAGGAAATAATTAATAAATGATTTTTTATTTGAGAATATTATCAAAGTAATATTTAAGGATTGTAGATAATTCAATTATGAATAAAAAAAAAGAATGAACCAAATCGGAGTTAAAATGAGAGAGTTATGCCCGTTTTAGTAAACATATACAGAACATCGCGACCGACGTTGCGTCGACACCGCGACCTGTGACGCTGCGTGACACCACGAGCACGGTCTACACCATGACCGTGACACTGGGTCGACACCATGACCGTGACGCTATGTCGACACCGCGACCGATGCCGCCCTAGATAACAAATCGTAAAATGATCATATCTCGAGTAATACTTATTGGGTTTCAACGAAATGAAGTGCGTTGGAACCGCGATTTGATCCTCTATCTTCCCAGGCAAGTTGCTCTATGAGAGGGTGATCTAAAAGATGATTTATGGGGTGATTTTTGGGGAAGAACATTAAGAACATCAGAAATAAAAAAGGGTTGTTATAGATTCGACTTAGTAAGTAGGTTTAACCCTTGATTCTTCCTTCTTTCCATTTCCCCTTGCTTGGAATCTCTGATCCAACAAATTTAAGGTTTGGTTTAACCTCTGGTCTTCTTCTTCTACCTACAACAGATCCTGCTTTGGGTTAAAAGGAAGAAGAAACTGTGGATTTTGTTAGGATTTGGATATGGATTCGATATCTTCAGAGATGGGCTACATTTTTAAGGTGTTTTCACACCTTAGGATGAGTGAAAACTTCCTTTAAATAGTAGATTACATGAAAATGAATTAAATCATCAATAATTTTCAATTGTTTGGTATGCGAGTACAAACACTAAGTGGCCATTTTCTTTTATCTTTTTCTAGATGATATGAAATGGATTATTTATCTATTGAGACAAATTTTAGATGATGAAATCACATTAGAAATGATTGCAATCCATCTAATGATAATTCTTAAAGTATTTGCAGAGGTTATAAGAGTAAACTAAAATTTAGGGTAATTCGACTATGACTGAAATTATTGTATAATTGAATAAAGAAGTTTGCCTAGTTGAATCTCATTGATTATAAATGATTGTTTTATCTGTATGCATATTACATGTATGTTAGATAAGATCTTGTATTTCATTCGATTATATGTGAACTGCTAAGACCAATTCTTATTGAATGTTGTTATGATGTATTCAATCCTTAAGCGAGTTATGTGATAAGTAAATGAGGTAAATGAAACCCTAATGATAGGGTGTTCATTGAAACTAGTATTGTGATATTAATGTTTCTCAGTTTGAGATGTGGTGATGCTTAACAGTTCATTTGTGGTAAATGTTATCAGATGGTTTATGAAATGAATGATTTACAAAGCTGAATAAAGATATGTTGATGTGATGATTGAATTGTGAATTTAAAAGAGTGAATTAGACATGTAGATGCCCTGAACATTGTAGAATCCTCACAGGATGAGGCCTGTGATGTGAGGAGGAAATAGTTTCCTGACTAGAGGTAGTCTAGATCGAGGTAAGTCAGAGTGCACCAGTAGGGTGTGGGGGTCTTGACTAGTAGGGCAGACTCCTTATAATTGTGTGGTACCCAATACCATTCGGGGATTTTGGTGGTACCTATGCTACATCTTGAGTGATTAGTGGTCATTAGGTCCACTGATGCATAATAAGCCTGAGGGATTTGACTCATCGCCTGAGTACCCAGGTTGAGAGGTGGAGTCTGAGATATCCGACCGCTCTCATTAGCCACCGAGAGGCAGACGTGCTGAGGCCCGCTGCAGATGGGGTCTTACTCAAGTGATAGGCTTAGGAACCTAGGCATGCTTCTAAGCCTTGTACAGTGAGATCATAGCTTGCTGTGATTCTTTCACATGTTGTGGTACACCTCATGTGGGTTCAAGGCATAATAAAATGAATGAGAGGTTAAACAAATGTGTGCAGTTATTCAATTTTTCTTTGTATGTTTCTGAATTATTAGTTCTCTTTATGATCAATCAAGCATGTTCATATATTGATTCACTCTTGTAGATGTCTAGAGTATTGTGCCATGTTTATGATTGTCAATGATTAGACTCTTTAAAGCTTATTGTTGCTATAATTGATATCAGTTGCTCGACAATATATTTGTAATTATATAAGTGCTTTAAACTATTTCTTTGAAGTACTCATCCACTGAGCGAGTAGGATCATCCCTCTACTCACAATTTTTAGGGAAATCACATGGACTTGAAGAAAGTCAAAGCATCAGAGTAGATCTACCATAAGAATTAAGTATGAGATTAGTTAAGTTCAGTCAGTCCCTGTCACTCTAGGTCCTTGTATAGACATGAGAGAATTGTAAATGATGTTTTGTATCTTTGTTTCCTTAATGAGAGAGAATGTATATGATTGTCATGTCATATGTACATGGAAGTGTGAGAAACAGAATGAATGTATGGATGTGTATCATTGATGTTGAGATCATATTATAGTAATAAAAGTTTAATTCTCTTGTATAGTTTGTTTATGTGATTGAATGCGAGAAAATAAAGAGTTTGAAATAAAGGAAATCAAAAGAAAAAGTTGGGAGTGAACTTTGTATTAAGTATAATCCTCAAACTTATGCCCTAATATCATGATTAATGGTAATCGTGGGATACAGGTGTGATAGCTTTGGTATCAAAGCTTAGGCTGAGTCGTCAAGGACCATTAGGGTAGAAAGTTAGAGTGGCAGATTGGAGGTGATGTGTCTATAGCTCTAGGAAGTCTGGGTATTTGGATACCATGGCATGGTATCTGAATACTTAGGTAGACCAATATCAAGCTACTCTATCTATTATTCTCTGGATGCCCTGGCCAGGTATGCAGAGGAAGGATGGGCTAGAGAGAAACCCTAGAAATCTTAGGGTTAGGAGACCGGAAATTAATGAAATAGTAAGAGATTAAATATAGAATGTGATATAACTCTTGCTTTATATTATTTATTTGATTGGAGATAAATAGAAATGCTCTTATATGTATGAATTCAGATTATCAGTTTGTAGAATATATATGGTTCTTTTATATTGTTGCGTATCATGAAGTTGATTCATTTATTCTTTGTATCAAGTAAACCAGAAGATATGTTTAAATGAGTTTGCCCTAAGGGGATATTCTTTCCACATGTTTGAGATTAATAGGAGTTGGTTAATCTTGAGTAGCTCTTGGCTTCATGACTACATGTTCGGCCTGGTCTGGCTGGCAGGATGCGTTAATGGGATCTAATGACTCCTATTAACAATATAATAAGAGTAGACTCTGGATAAATTAGACCCACATCATAGTGAGAATGTCCATACACTAAGATGTTGAAACATATGGGAAAGATTAGAATAGCTAAGAATCAGTTGGAACTGATATCTGAGATCCAACTTTGGGCCTCATATGAGAAACCCTTAATTGGGAATAAAGGAACACGACATAAGGCTCAGATTAAGTTTAATGATTAGTATTGTATGAAATCTAAATATGAAATATGGAAGAGATATGAGAAAAGTATGTAAGGTCCAGGATAGTAAGAATCAATCATGAGGAATGGATCATATAATCAAGTATAATGCATTTATTTACCCCAAAGCAAAGGGAAAATAGAAGAAAAGAGTTAAGTATACGATAAGTACATAGAAGTGAAGAGTCTTCACAAGAGTTAAAATAAAGAGAATTGGATGAGGATGTAAATCATAAGACTGGAATAACAAACTTAGTTGAAACAAAAATAAATGTAGAAATGATGAGCTTGATTAAGGAATGAGGGTTATGGTATAATTGAGACCATGGTATGTATACCTTTATTGTGAAGTTAATACATTCATCCATACTACCTTTGGATTCCAAGTCTATATAGAACAACAAACTAGTTTCTAAAATAAGAACAAAAATGAGCTTAACCAATGAATAAGTGATACAAAGGTAGACTATATTCAGGAAGGAAACACTTGATTGAAAGAGAAACTAAGTTTGGCCCATGCATGAGTTTTTTTATTTAAAATGTAGGATATGTAATGTATTAAACATAAGGTGAAACTAGTAGAGAGAAAATTGATTCAGAATTTCAACTTCACATTAGTAGAAGGATAAAAAAAAGAAATATATGCAACATGGTATACATGATAATACACATAAATAAGTAACATGATCATAAGAGAAAAAAATGAAGTTAAAGATGACAGGTGGAAGAGTAGTATATGATAAGAGGATTATGGAAAGTAAGGAAGGGTTTGAAACATGATGGACTAATATAGATTATAAAATAAAGAGGTTGCGAGATTCAAGCAAGTCCTAATTAGACAACTATCCTTGTTGATAATCAATTAAACCTACATACAAGAAATATAATAAGGGAATGCTTGAAGATAAGAATTCTAAGTCTTAGAATCATCTTCTCTTTCATATCTTCCTTAATGAGAGCAATGTGGGAATGAAGTGATAAGAAAATGAATCATATATGATTCATAACCACCATTGTAGGGACATCTAGTGAATGTAATAGTGACACACAATATGATGATGAAACCCTAGTATGGTAAATTGAGAATGTAATATATCTGAATGGCCAAGTAAGAGAAAAGAAATTCAATTGATAACATAAGGAAACTTCAGTAAAACTTGTGAGATCTAAAGTTTGAATTTCAAATTAAGGGAGAAAAGTCACATCACAAAAACATCATGCTACTGATAAGGACCAAACCCTAGAATGTTTAGAGTTGTAGTAGTTCAAGGGATGTCACTAGTGATTTGACCTTGAATACTAGCATCTCTATAAAACAAGATCATGAGATTTGGAGTATGAGAAGTAAGCTAGTACTGATAGTAATCCATGTTTTAAAGGAAGCAAATATGAAAGGTAGATAAACAATATGGAAATGATTCGGAGAAAAGGGTAAGAAATAAATTTGAAATGTAACAAGTGTGTTTTGAACAAAAGGCATGATACATCATGAGTAAAGTGTGATATGAAATAAATTCTTGCAGTAATAGAAAGAATGATGAATAATCTATACTTACCTTGTATGTTTCAATTTTAGGGATGTTTATTTTACATGATCAAAATGAGAAGGATAAGTAGAAAAAAGCAAGTAGTAATGAATGAGGAGAGAAAGAAGAGAAAACAATGGCTTTCAAGTAATACGTGAATTTGTTTTTTTAGAAGTGTAATTTGTTGAAGGTATATTAATGGATGTAAATTGGTTCTACGTATGATTTCAGTGTACATGTGTAAGAAATATGTTAATTAAATATGTTTGATAGTTGTAGTCATTCATACTAGTAATCCATCTTAGTATTGTACAATTGTGGTATGGTGATATGGGTTGAATGATGATGGAACAAATGGAGGGTTACCCTGAATAAGGTAGTCTTACCTATTCACTAATACGAATAGAAGGGATGATAACCATATTGTATTGATATGTAACCCTAATGAGGCATAGCTTATTATACCTAGCTTTAATATAACTAAGTGATGGTAATTGGGTATGAATAGTCTTTGAATGACTAATACAATCATGGAGTACTCTGTTACTATTGTTGAAACCCTAGTATGCTATAATACGGTGGTTACACCTTGATTTATTTGTGGGTTCATACTTGAGAATAGTATGGAATGTGATGGTGATGCTTCACCTTATGCATCCATGATCCAATGGGGATGTCGTGAGTAAAGGTTTGGGTATAAGTGCTGATTAGTAACATTAATATAATTTATCTTGTTGAACCTTACTCTAATAAAAATAGATAAAGATGAGTATTCATGTTTAACATTCTTATATGATGGAATGATGGTAGAATAACCTCCTTAATATGATCATAACCTTAATATGTTAATTGGTTGTTATCATAGCCACATGGTTGATACTTTCTTATACTAAACATGTGCATTATGTATATGATGAGGGTTAATCATATCTAAATTCCTTACATGTTGATGTGATAAAGAAAGGTTCTTAATGTTAATATAGCCCTGATATGATTGTTTATGAATATCTCCTAGCGCATTAATGCAATATTGTGTTGATCTGGTGTATTATATGTAAGTGATGTTGTTGAGCCTTTTTATAAGGCATGCAAAGATAATGATGATCTTGTAGGGAATAGTATGATGGTCTTCATGACCTTTGGGCATGGTTAATCCCTGGATGAGGTGTAATCCTCTTGTGTTGATAAGGGTTGATACCTTATGATATTTTGAAAAGGATTTATATCTTATGATAGTATGATGGCTAGTGTGGTCTCATGAATGGAAAGTGAATAGCACCATGTGATGATGAGATGAGAAATTATGTTTCACACATTTTATATCTTTTAAAAGTTGTGATTTGAAGAGAAACAAATGACCCAATGTTGAAAATAAAATTCTAGACTGTAGTATTTGAAAGCTTAAAAGGAGAGAGATACCCCTAGTATAGGTTTTTTAGAGGAATCATGTATAGAAGAAGTTACTTGGAAAGTAGAACCTAAAGATGTTTAACAAGTATCTTTTCCTCTTATAGAAAATTCTAGATGAAATTTTTATTAGAGGGGGAGAATTGTTACAACCCGTTCATAGCTTTGCTGGTAATCCTAGAGTTTTAATATAATCTTAATGCTTGGAAAACTTTTATTAGTAATATTCTATGTTGTGTTTTATCTTATCTTTGATAACCTTAAATACTTGTTTGGGCAACTCATAATCATAACTTAAACATACTATAAAGATTCGAGTTGGGGTTAAGATAACATTAACCGAAACATGTGTGCAAGAAGAGAATTAATGACATTGGAGGAAATAATTAATAAATAATCTTTTATTTGAGAATATTATCAAAGTAATATTGAAGGATTGTAGAGAATTCAATTATGAATCCAAAAAAAAGAATGAACCAAATTGGAGTTAAAATGAGAGAGTTATGCCCTTTCTAGTAAACATATACAGAACACCGCGACCGACGCTGCATTGACACCGTGACCCGTGACGCTGCGTCGACACCACGACCACGGTCTACACCGCGACCATGACACTATGTCGACACTACGACCGCGGTCGACGCTGCCCTAGACATCAAATCATAAAATGATCATATCTCGTGAAATACTTATATGTTTTCAACAAAATGAAGTGTGTTGGAACCGCAATTCGATCCTTTATCTTCCCAGGCAAGTTGCTCTAGGAGAGGGCGATCTGAAAGGTGATTTTTGGGGAAATTTTTGGGGAAGAACGTTAAGAACAACAGATATAAAAAAGGGTTGTTATATATTTGACTTGGTAAGTAGGTTTAACCATTGGTTCTTCCTTCTTTCCATTTCCCCTTGCTTGGAATCCCTGATCCAACAAATTTACGGTTTGGTTTAACCTCTGGTCTTCTTCTTCTACCTACAACTGATCCCGTTTAGGTTAAAAGGAAGAAGAAACCATGGATTTTGCTAGGATTTAGATATGGTTTCAAGATCTTTAGAGATGGGCTACGCTTTTAAGGTGTTTTCACACCTTAGGGTGAGTGGGTACTTCCTTTAAATAGTAGATTACACGAAAATGAATTAAATCATCAATAATTTTCAATTGCTTGGTATGCGAGTACAAACACTAAGTTTCCTTTTTCATTTAGCTTTTGCTTGATGATATGAAATGGATTATTTATCTGCTGTGACGAATTTTAGATGATGAAATCACATTAGAAATGATTGCAATCCATCTAAATGATAATTCTTAAAGTATTTGCAGAGGTTATAAGAGTAAATTGAAATTTAGGGTATTCGACTATGACTGAAATTGTTGTATAATTGAATAAAGAGGTTTGCCTAGTTGAATCTCATTGGTTACAAATGATTGTTTTATTAGTATGCATACTACATGTATGTTAGATAAGATCTTGGATTTCATTCGATTATATGTGAATTGCTGAGAGCAATTCTTATTGAATGATGTTATGATGTATTCAATCCTTAAGTGAGTTATGTGATAAGTAAATGAGGTAAATGAAACCATAATGATAGGGTGTTCAGTGAAATAAGTATTGTGATATTAATGTTTCTCAGTTTGAGATGTGGTGATGCTTAACAGTTCAGTTGTGGTAAATGTTATCAGATGGTTTATGATCAGTGGTCAGTAGGTCCACTGATGCACAATAAGCTTGATGGCTTTGACTCACCGCCTGAGTACCCAGGTTTAGATGTGGAGTCTGAGATATCTGACCTCTCTCATTAGCCGTCGAGAGGTAGACATGCCGAGGTCCGCTACAGACGGGGTCTTAGTCAAGTGATAGGCTTAGGAACACGGGTATGCTTCTAAGCCTTGTATAATGAGATCGTAGCTTATTGCGATTCTTTCACATGTTGTGGTACACCTCATGTGGGTTCAGGGCATAATAAAATGAATGAGATGTTAAACAAGTGTGTGCAGTTATTCAATTATTCTTTGTATGTTTCTAAATTATTAGTTCTCTTTATGATCAATCAAGCATGTTCATATATTGATTCACTCTTGTAGATATCTAGAGTATTATGCCATATTTATGATTGTCAATGATTAGACTCTTTAAAGCTTATTGTTTTTATAATTGATATCAGTTACTCGACAATATATCTGTAATTATATAAGTGCTTTAAATTTTTTCTTTGAAGTACTCATTCACTGAGCGAGTAGGCTCACCCTTCTACTCACAATTTTTTGGAAAATCACGTGGACTTAAAGAAGGTTGAAGCATCAGAGTAGATCTACCACAAGAATTAAGTATGAGATTAGTTAAGTTCAGTCAGTACTTGTCACTCTAGGTCCTTGTATAAACGTGAGAGAATTGTAAATGATGTTTTGTATCTTTGTTTCCTTAATGAGAGAGAATGTATCTGATTGTCATGTCTTATGTACATGGAAGTGTGAGAAATAGAATGAATGTATGGATGTGTATCATTTATGTTGAGATCATATTAGAGTAATAAAAGTTTAATTCTCTTGTATAGTTTGTTTATGAGATTGAATGTGAGAAAATAAAGAGTTTGAAATAAAGGAAATCAAAAGAAAAAGTTGGGAGTGAACTTTGTATTAAGTATAATCCTCAAACTTATGCCCTAATCTCATGATTAGTGGTAATCATGGGATGCTAGTGTGATACCCAGTGAGAGATATAACTATCTACCAACTCTATTATTATTACTAGATAAGATAAATTGAGTAGCGGTATAAATAACAGGAAGAACAATCATTGTTGAATTATGAAATATCTAAATAATTTAAAAGGAATATATAGAACATGTATATTTTCTATCAACAACATTGTATAAAGATCAAGAAGGGACTCAACTAATGTTTCCGTATTTGATCCTCTACAATTATACTACTCAGCTTATTACTTATTCATTATGCCTTGAGGATTTGAATCATACCATTCAAATCCAACCGACCCCTATATGTTTATAGTCGAAGGCACTTACATACAAGGTCTAATGGAAGAGCCAGAATCCTCTATCTCACCTTCCTCAGTCAACATGAGTAAACATGCAGTGACATCGTGAGTCATCTGCTTCCAGAGTCATTTTAGTCTAACTGTGCATATTTAGCCCACCTTGTTACAGGTCACAACACTAGAGAAATTGAGCTACAAATTATAGTAGTGCTCTTCTAGGTATGAATTATAGTCAATCCTATGATATAATTCTAGATATGACTTATAGTCAATCATGTGATACAATTCCAGGTATGACTTATAGTCAATCCTGTGATACATTTACTTTCAGGATACAAGGTGGTATTCCAACTTGTGCCCCACATATTTAACAATATGTGTTCCGAGTTAAACTCATTTCACCATTCAGAAAATGCTAACACTGAATGGATCTACGGCACAGGGAAACTACACTATTAGATTTCACTTGATTAATTAGATCAATTAAACATATTTAAGCATCAATCAAGTTACAATGTATAACCTCTAAACAAGATCTACATAAATAGGGCATAACTCATCACCAGAACATATTGATTCACATTTAAGTGTGATCTCATCACATCATGTCTCTTTATGCTTACTATTCACCAATGTCCATCACAAGGACCAATGTCCATCACAAGGACCGCATGTCCATCACATGGACCAAAACCACAATAGCTCATACCTGGCTATGTACATCAATCAAAATCACCTGCATGGTCAGAAGCTGATAACAAGAAGACAACACATGATCATCTCATAGAACTCATGTCATACATTCACATCATAACAATTGGGGTTTCACTTTACCCAATTAGGGTTTTCAAGGTCAGATTACCAACCACCCTTAGGTTATCACTTTCCTCATTATTATGAGATATGTTATGAGACATAGAAGCATGTTTCTTATTATCATTATAAAACATTATATGTAGTTTAGAAACATAACCCTCACATCATACAATCAACTACTCCATAGGATACCACACCTTCACTATGAGATACCACATCAACATGGTATGCCTCAACCATCACCATAGAGTATCAGTTAGGGTTAGGGTATCGACCACCACACTAAGATATGGTATCAGCCACCACACTAAGGTAGGGTATCAGTTTAATATCTCTTGCATCGGTTTATCATCACTTTTATCAGGCTCAACACCTCAATGAGAGTGTGTCGGCCAAGGCACAACAAAGGATATCGGTCTATTGGTACAAGAGAAGGTGTATCAGTTATACCATCTCTTAAGGTATCAACCTCACTATCCCTTAGGGTATCAGCCTCACCCATCATCTAGGGTATCGACCTACCCATTCAACTAGGGTATCGACCTACCCACTCGACTAGGGTATCGTCCTATATACTCCTTTGTGTATTGCTCACATAGGTCTCTATATGATATAATCCATTAGGGTTGGTTGTATCAGTTGAACCTCTAGTAAGATGTTTCCCTCACCAACTTTAGGTGTATCGGGTTAGGGTGTATCAGTTTGCAAGGTCTTCCAGATTGCACATGTATCATATTAGGGTTACCCATGTCAACTTCCACACTCAACTAGAAGCATGGAGACTCATCACTCTTCCTCCTAAGGCATCACTAGATCATAAGAAGCCACACCATAAGAGGCATATTGATTACACAAGAGCATATCAGCGTAGCATATTGGTATATATGTATATCAGATTAGCACATCATATCAGTTTAATCATCTTCTACCTCAAGACGATACTAACAAGGCAAAGGAAAAGGACAATTTATGGAAGCAATTTAACAAAGTTGTATCCTCAAAACCGAACACAAGGCTACCAAGAAAAGCTATTAACTAGTAAGAGATAACGAGCTAAAGATAACTAGCAAGGTAACAAATAGAAAGGTGATAATAACAAAGTAGGTTTAGAGTTATATAACCCGCATCAAGAACAACCACTAAACTCTAAGCTCCAAGGTCAAGCTCCAAGCTTCCCAAGATCAAGGTAGAAGAAGATCCTCCTAGCTCAAACTCCACCACACCTCCAAGAAGGAAGATAGAACCAAGGTTAAGGGAGAGAAAAAGAGAAGAAAGAAGGTACCAAGGTTCATGGCTGAGAAGAAGAAAGAAGGTACCAGGAGAGGGTACAAGGGAGTAGGAAAGAGAAGGACGAGTGCCTGAGAATTCCCATCTTGACCTAATCAAGATAGAGAATCCTGCTTCTTATGCTCTTGTTGGGCAGGTTAGGACAACAGTGATGCATATAGTAGACTGGATACTAGAATTACAACCTAGGTTACCAGTCCTCAATATAGAAACTTTGGATTCTGAAAGGGTTTCTAAATGACATAGTCATATTGGAACAGTGGAAAATGTGGGAAGCATTAGCATATGGCAAGAAAATAGACTCTGCCATAAGTATAGACAGATAGTACATCTGTGATGGCAATGCCCAAGGAGGGGAAATAAGATGAGAATTAGGGAAAGGTCTCTATTATTCTAGAGACATTTGCCTAGTTGTTCTAAAAAGCCAAAGTTTTTGGTGCCACCAATGCAATAAATGCCTAGTGCACCAGGACAGTAGTCATTAAGTAAAGGCAAAAGTCCTAACTTTCCACCTGTAAGAACTCCTAGCTTAGCTTCTATATCAGTATTAAGACCAAAAAGATCATGGTATGAGGACAAGACATGTTTTAGATATGGACATGTTGAGCATACTAAACTCTTTTGTTTAAAAAGAAGGGAGGTAATGACCCAACAGCTGAGGCAGACTCGGAAAGGCTTACAAAAGTTACATCCCAATAGTATAAAAAGGCAAAAGAAATAACATGAAACAACTAGACTATATGTTTTGAGTCAACCTGAAGTGGTAGATGACCACAAGGGGTGACAGTCAGATAGAACTTTTTCATTCTGATATGTCTTCTCTTGATTTTATTTGATAATCATAAGAAGGATTGATGTTGTTGACTTCCCTTTGGTTGCCCTATGGGAACATGGGGAAGAAATGATGAGGACTAGAATTTATATTCTATCCAGTATTCTTTTAAATACTTTATAATTGTTCTTGTCTGTATAAAAGAAGATGAGGTATGAAAGATATGCTTGGAGAAATCTAGGGATATTAAGTCATATGATTTGGATGATATGAAAAGTAAGGTATATGATACAAATGAGGTGCATACTACCTAACCTCAGTACTTGTATACCTTAGTCAGGTATTCAACTATTGAAGGTAGGGTAAGTATGGAACTCTTAGATTGTTATCCTTCAGATTACTCTGATCAAGTAATCATTTTAAGACAATCTAAAGAGCATAATGAAATTCAAAATATGGCATGGATATTTCTATCAAATCCTAAGTGCAATAAAATGGAATCTGAGATTATCTCAGATCAACCTATGAGTATGAGAAAGTACAAAGTACAAGTCTCATGATAAGTGAAAGGGAACAAGGAAGATGATCCCTATTTAAATAAATAATATGTGAAGGATAATGATCTCTTCCATAATGTGAAAATGGGAAATGTGATAAAATCATAAAATGTTCATGAACATGTTAGACAATAACAAAGAAAGTAGTGATGCCATGTAATCATCCTTATAATTCCTATGCTGATGGAAAGGAAACTAGGATGAAACAAGAGTAAATAACTCATGAATAGTTTAAAGTTCATAAAATAATCAGAGGAGATGATATCTCTTCTCTTTGATAAACAACCCTGGGTGATGATGGGGTGATAAGAGGAATATGTTTCTTTGTGTTCTTTCCTTTTAGGGACATGGCAATCAAGTGAGTCTTATGACACTTGATGTGCATGAGTTAGAAGTGTTCTATTGATGGATACTTGGAAAAGTATCAGTTCATCTTGTTTGGTTCCAAGATAAAGATATATGTAATAAGTAATGTCCCAAGATGAAAGAAAGATCCTTTTGTATGTTTGGTTTTGGTAATAACAATAGAGAGATGGAAATGATGAGGATGTGATGTGTTTTTGGCACATGTAACATATACCAAGGAACAGAATCCTAGTAATCAAGAACTTTCAATAGTATGAGAAAATGAGAACATGACTCTTGATAAGATGATTAATGTTTCATTATCTAGAAGGGCCAACTTTGAGATCAGTCTAGTTACATACTATAGTATGGATATCATATGTTAGGGGTTTATGCTCTGCATAAACATAACATCGATAAGGATGTATCAATTGAAGGAACAATTGTAGAATCGTTTTGGGGAAAATCTTATCAAGCTAAACATAATTCCTTAGAATATCCCTATCTAGATCTGTTGAGGCAACATATACATAACATCTAGAGATACCTCTAAGATAAGTTCTTCTTTGATAAGTAGCCTCTCTTTATGATAAGAAAATAAATAGCTAACATGATAGTTGGTATAAGTCATAAGAAAGTTTAGTGTTTTGTTAGCATATTAGAGTGGTACAACAGATGTATGATAAGACTTGTAGTTCCAAGTGGGTGACAGAACATAACTCTGGTCTTTCCTTGGAGGTGAAATGTTAAACGAAGTGAGGAGTATGGAAGACTCCCAAGGTCAAGGATCTTATCACATAAGTTGTAAGTTGAGAAGGTGACAAATCAGTAAGGTTTGACACCTGAGTTAAATAAGGTATGTATAATGCTTCTCTGACTAAGAAAAGTGTTACCTGACACAGAATTGACACTACAGTCATAAATAAAAAGGATAGTTGAATATGTGTCATGTATGATAGGTTCTATGATGACCCTGAATGGAAGGACTTTATGATGGTCAAAGTTCTATGACATCTCCATAACGTCAAGATGTTATGTGGAGACTTGATGATATGATGCATGAATGACAATTGTCTTCCTTACTCCGGGATTTCGGGGACGAAATCCCTGTTAGGGGTTTATAACTTGTAATGACCCTGACCTGGGTTATGAGGTATACTTGTTTGTTTTCACTAATTAAGTTTCTTAGAAATTTAATATAATCCTATAAGGTGTTTCTTTATCATGTGACACACTTATGTTTCAAGTTTGGTCCTGGTTGAATGGTGTTTGAGCAATGTTCATTTATTTTGGACCAAAGTGCAATTTACCCAAACTGGGAGGTTAAATTGCAAAATGTCACATGTTGAATGTGCATTAAGTGTTTTAGAATCATAATAGAGAGAATGATGCTAAGTGGTGGCTTGTGGAAAGCCTAAATGCCATGTTTGAACTGGTTTGAATAATGCTAGTACCTTGTGCACCAATTTTGGTACAAATTGTAATTTACCCAAAATGTAGGGTTGATATGAAAATTACCACCTATATAGTGTTACTACTTACTATATGTATCATTTAGAGGAGAGATAATGAATGATACACCATGTTTGAATCATTTATGAGTGCTAGTATTCTTGATGATGAAAAGACCAAGAAAGGGGTTGAATGGAAATCCTAATTTGAGCTTGTATTGAGTGTATCGGGTTGTAGTGTTAAATGGGAGTCCCTATTGGCCAATGATCCAAAGAGGATACCCCCATATCACGTTGTTAACTCTTTACCTTTGCAAAAACTAACTAAGCACCTCAATAAAGCAATGGATATCGGCTTGCAACTTCCATTGAGAAAGGTTGCATTGAATTGTGAATATAATAATAATGTGAGTGGAAGTGGCTTGTCCTAGAAGATAAACAAAGGGGGCCGACCCTTATCCCTTGCATTATCCTCAAGTTTTTATTTTGCATGGCAAGATAAAGACGGAATGCATGCAAGTACATGTGTCAATCCATGCATGGCCATGTGGCACCTACTAGTAGTAAGGTGATGAGACCTCTTACACTCTCTCCCATGAACCTCAAGTATATATACCCTTCCTTTCACCCCTTAGTGAAAATTTTCGAATCCTACCACCTCCTTTCTCTTATATATTGTGCATATAGTCTTGATATCGTGCATAGGTGAAGTGGTATCGTTCATAGGGCCTTGTGTATCGGCCATAGCATGTTGATATCGGCCATAGCAAGTTGATATCGGCCAAATGAAGTGATATTGGCCACAAATGAAGGCGATATCAGCCACAAGTGAGGGCATATCGTGCATGAGTAGTGAGGTAACGTGCAAGGTGCTAAGGAGAAATAAGGATCTCAAGTCTTAACCCTAAGGTGAGGCCATGATCATCTTCAACCTTGGATTGAAGCATGGATCTAGGGTTATGATCTTCCTTTCTTTTCTTCTTCACCAATTCTTAACTATGGTGATTGCTTGTATATGAAGGAGTTGTGAACGAGCCTTGGACTTTTGATAAGTCATCTTCAACCTTAGGAATGTGAAGCTTTGGAGCTTGGAGCTTTGAAGTTGTTCTTGAGGCAGGTTATATAACTTGAACTCAAACATGTTATTACTCACCATCTTTCTTGCTATATTTGATGATCTACTTTCAATTCCAAAATTTTCTTGAATAATTGATATATCTGTGAGTTATAGTAGTTGCTTAGACCTATTATACTTGTACTCAAACAAGTAGAACAAAGGTCTATAGCTTGAAGATGATGGTATCATCTTATAAAGTGATATTAGGTTCAAGCACATAAGCAATCACCTCTAACCTGATATGGTGATGTACCTACACCACTAAAATGATATGGATATGAGTTTATAATTCGTTGCATAATATGGTAATGTAGTATACACCTCTTGGATGATATGAGGTCAAGCATACACCTCTTTTCCTGATATGGTGTGAAGCGCACACACACCTCTTTACCTGATATGGTGTGAAGCACACACAACTCTTTGCCTGATATGGTGTGAAGGACACACACCTGTTGCCCGATATAGTAAGCACACATACACCTCTAAAAGTGATATGGGTAGCAAGCATACACCTCTTGCCCGATATGGTAAGCATAGATACACCTCTAAAGTGATATGGGTAGCAAGCATACACCTCTTGCCTGATATGGTAAGCACACATACACCTCTAAAGTGATATGGGTAGAAAGCATACACCTCTTTCTTAATATGGTAAGAACACATACACCTCTAAAGTGATATGGGTAGCAAGCATACATCTATTGCCCGATATGGTAAGCACACATACACCTCTAAAGTGATATGGGTAGCAAGCATACACCTCTAAACCGATATTGGGTTAAGCATACACCTCTTGGATGATATGGTGTTGAGCACACATTTCTAAAACAATAAGGTGGGTAACCCAATACACTAGATGACAAAAGTGGTAAAGTGGTTAATACCCTAGAACATGTAATGGACAATACACTAAGGTATGGTGTGGCCAATATCTTCAAGTGAGGTGAAGATGTTACACCCATGTATGGTGAAGGTGATACACCATATGATTGGTAAGGTTGATATCTTGATGGGTAAGGGTATGGGGGATGTGATGATGTCTAGCTTAATATACACCTAACCCAATACATGTGTTCAATTTGACATACATGATTCAACCTGATACACCTTGTAAAGGTGAGGTTAAAACACTCTTAGGAGTGATGAGTGTAACACCAAGTAATGGTGTGGCTAATACCTTGATAGGTGAAACACCTATAGTGGTTGATAATGGTCAACCCTATATCAATAATGCCTTAACCCGACATGAGTCCATATCACTTGATGGAAGTTGGGTAATTCAAATGTGTGACTTATGGCCAATACTCTACAAGATAAATGTGATGAGTTAGTGCATAAAGTATTAGGATGGGAAATACCCTAATACAAGATAAGTTGATGAACTTAAGTAAGTTAAAAGTGATGAGGGAAGTGATACATCAAGGCATGATAAATATCACATCCAACACCTCAAGGTTGATACACCTTGATGCACCTTAAATCCAATATACTTGGATGAGTAACTCATGAAGTGTGTCATGTTAATTGTTACATTAAGATGTAATGAGTTTAATGCACTTTGATAAGTGTAGGCTAATATACCTTGAGAAAGGGTTAAGCCAAGTTAATAAAGTATGATGTAATCAACATCCTAATGAGGATGAGAGAGAAACTCATACTTTGTGTTGATACTCATTTAATGATAAATGATGAGAATAAATAAGTATGATTGAATACTTATGATATCAATATATGCTCCTAGATGTGTGAAGCAATGAATTAGGGTTTGGATTGATAATATGAACTTGAAACCCTATTCGGCTATAAAGGGAAACCATAATCCTAATAATGGGAAGGTTGTATTTCTCTTATTGCATAAGCCTTGTGAAACATGTTAAATACTTGTATAACCAATATAATGTTTATGTGGTATGATGACCTAAAAGATATTTGTTGCCTAGTGAGAGGTGACAAGATGTTTAATGGGCCTTGTGAGCCATGTGAATAGTTGTTTCCTAGTGAGAGGTGAAAAGATGTTTAAATGGGCCTTGCAAGATATGTGAATAGTTGTTGCCTAGTGAGAGGTGACAAGATGTTTAAATGGGCCTTGTGAGTCATGTGAAATACTTGTACAACAAGTGTGATATATACCTAGGTCTGAGGACCTAGAGGTAATGGTTACCTGATAAGAGGTGACATTGTTCAGTGATGAACTAAGGGTTGGATACCCATATCATATGATCATGATGATGATAATGCTTAAGGGATAATAATACCCAGTAATATGATAAGGGACTGAGATCCCAAGTGTTATGTATCTAAATGTGTTCTAAAGATTAGGAAAGTACTTGATAGATGTATTACAGTTTTCTTTGTAGCATTTGTTTATGATTGATGATTATAACTTGTTTGATGCTAAAAGAGTATGGTAATGCACCTAATTAATCAAGTGGAATCTCATAATGTAGTGCCCTGACCATAGATCCATTCAGTGTCAGGATTTGCTGAATGGTGAAACAAGTTTAACTCGGAGAGCATATTTTTGAATATAAGGGGATAATGGGTGAAAATATCCTTACGTCTAAATAGGGATTTCTGTGTGGTCTCCGTCATCATCATAAGAGTATGGTTATATGCCATGAATCAATATTAATATACCAAGGATTGTTGTGTGGTCTCCCTAAAGAGAGTGCATGCTGCGACTGTAACTCTATAGCGAAGATGCCACTATACCCCGACATAGCTAATTTGCAGTTGACATGAGATTTCCTGCCAGCAGATGACACAAAATGTCATGCTAAATCTGTATGGTCTCGTACTGATCGAGAAAGGAGAGGTCTTGGCAACCGGCTCTGTCCTTGACCTTGTATGGTACCGATTTTGACTTACTAGTGATCGGTTGGAGCATGAATGGTATACTTCATCTCCTCAGGGTATAAGTGTGATTGTAATATGTAATCAGTCATGTAGCGTATTTGTTTAAGGATCAAATACGGAAAGACATTGGTTGATGTACACTTCAGTTATACATCTTAGTTGATCGATGTTATTTATGTTTCTTCACATTCCTTGTAAAGTGGATAGATGGTTTATTTCTTTACCATGGATAAATGCATCATTCTTCTTAAGTAAATATATTACTTTGTCTGGTTTATACAATGATTCATCCTATCTTTTATCATAAAAGAACCTCTGCTCAGTTTTATATTGCTTAACTGTGATAATAATATGGTTGGCGAAGAGTTATATCTCTCGTTGGGACAATTGTCTCACCTCGTGGGATCCACATTTTTTTAGGTGGAAGTATATGAGGGGGTAGAGACCGTATTATAGAGGAAGTACAACAGTAGCAGGGGAAACATTAACAACTCAGGTTGAGTGTACTATTTGTCGTGTCTTGTAGAAAGAAGTCATATGTGTCGTCTCTATACTCTCAGGTCCTTGGAGTCAGTACGTAATGGTTTTATAACCAATCTGAGATTTTGGCTTTTATGCCTTGAGGTTTTATGTTGCTTTAGTATATGTTTTGACAAAGCAACTATTATATGTTATCCTTGAGATGAGATGGTACAGTGTAGGTACAATGTGAACCCTGATGTATATAAAGTTTTGGTTCTTTCAGTAAGAGTTTCCGTATTTATTGGTGATGGCTTGATTTGTTTTTAGTCGTCACACTTCTCCTCCTCTATGGCCCACCAATGGCCAGCATCCCTCTCAGGAGGTACATTGTATGCTTCACCTTATCCTCTTCAGGGATACTCAAGATCTTAAAAGCCTTCTCAAGATCAGTCAACCACAGATCTACATCTGCTGGGTCAGCTGACCCTGCATACTCAACTGCCCCAACATGACGAAGATGCTCAAAAATCTTCCCAGTACCTAAAGATTTGGCATGGGGAACAGGTGCCCTAGGCTGAGGTGGAGGCATATTGTCTGTCATATGAGTCATTGTTTCCATAAATTGTCCAAAAAGCAATTGAAAGGTAGGGTGTTCTATCATGACAGGGTCAAACTGGGGGACTTTAGGCACCCGATCTTCATGTACCTGGTTCTTTGCACCACCACCCGGTGCAGCAACACTGCTCTCGGTAGCATGTTCTTCGTGTTCTCCAGACATCTCTAAGCTTTACTTCTTCTTCTACATAAGAAGAAGTGACTATAAGACAGATTGGAGGATGCTAGAACAGACACAAACCCTAGTTGTTATGACCACATCTGAGCTTAATTGGTAAATTAGGGTTTACCTGGATGATTATATGCTTAATTGGATTGATCATTTCTTAAATCTAATTAATGATGATAATTCAATTATGATGTTTTAAACCTAATAAGAACGTTAAGTGTTCTATTGTTTGAGAAATTAGGGTTTGAGAAATGTAAACCCTAATCGGAAAAAATTAGGGTTTACTTGGATGATTTTATGCTTAATTAAGTTGATCATTGTTTGAACCTTGATTAATGATGGTAGTTAAGTTTTTATGTTTTAAATACAACAAGAAGGTTTAATCATACTTTGATCCACATAATTAGGGTTAACATTTGAAAACCCTAATCGGCCCAAATTAGGGTTTTGATAGTACATGAATATGGAATTTGATCAGGATAGCAATGTGGTAAATGATTTTTCATATTTTCTACAAATTTTTATTTAATTGAATTTTGTAAAGGATATGGATAACTCAATCATTCATATTGGAGAAAATTTTCATAATTTTTGAGGGTTCTTTGAATGTGTTTCTCGGTCAAACTATACTTCAACCAAAATGCTGACATAGTGCTTTTCAACAGCGTAGTGTTTTATTTTAATTATTTATTGGTAACTCCAAATGATCTAAAATTTTAACTGGAGATCTTAAACTCACTCATAAACAACATATAACATTTTCATAATTTTTGGATGCGTTTAGACCTTATCAGTAGATGAATTACAGTGATTGACATTTCTGTAGAATTTTGGATAGTAGTGCACTATTCGATTTTTAATTATTTAATGGGATCTTTGAATGATCTCAAATTTTAAATGAATCTTAGTACCTTAATTATACTCAACATTATAAATTATCATAATTTTTGTAGTAGGTTTGATCTCTAAAATACATGAATTATAGAAACCTTTTTATGACAGAAAATTCAGTTGAAATAAGAAAAAGTGTAGTGAGGGGTCAATGTGCAATTGACCCAAGCAACTCAATTTCTCTATATGGTCAAGCTAACACACAAGAAGCTCTCATAATTCGTGATTCAAACCAGAGAAACGAAATCCTAGAGAGAGAGGGAGAGTTAGGGCTTGAGAGGAGAAATTGATGGAGATGCTGACGTAGGGTTTTGTGGTCCGAGGAATGATGAAATCATGTAAGTTTAGCTTCTTTGGATATAGTTTCATCGTGAATCTTCTCTCACATGTCAAAATTCCGTCCCTCCCCTGTTTGGATTCGAAATCATATCAAATCAAGTCCTTTTCTCACTCTTTCTTCATAATCCCTCATTTTTAAGGTTTTCGAGTTGAAAGGAAGAAGAATCGGGTGAATTGCTAGGGATTTGATATGGATTCAAGATTTTTAGATATGAGATACCTTTTTAAGGTGTTTTCACACCTTAAAATAGTATATTGCATGAAAATTGGTTAATTCATCCATAATCTTTAATTGCTAGTATGCGACTACAAACCCTGAATTGTCTATTTGTTCTAAGTTGCTACAAAATGATATGAAATGGATTCTTCCTCTATTTGTATGAAGTTCAGATGATAAAATCATATTAAAAATATATACAATACATCCTAGTGATAATTCCCTAAGTATTCACAGAGGTTATAAGAGTAAACTGAAATATAGGGAATTTGTCTATGACTGAAATTTGTTGTATAAGTAGAGAAAATTGCTTATCTAGATCCCCTCGGTTATGAATGATTGTTTATCTAAATTCATAGTACATATATGTTAGACACTATCTTGGATTTCATTTAAGGTGAACAGTGTTTTTTTGATATCTCAGTAAAGAGGGTGAAACCCTAGATGTGAGGAAAGTTGGATATTTGCGAATAGATATCGTGAAACCCATTTGAACAAATTTTCTTGACATGATAGACTTTATTTATTCAATTTTATTATTGATGCATGTTATCTCAGTGAATGGCATGGAAACTCAAATTCAGCTCAGTTCCAAGGTTTCATACATATATTGATTGTATATGATTTGTTGAAAGCAGTCTTTATTCAGTGAATCTTTATGTCATATGAAATCCTTATGAGAGCCATGTGATAAGTGAATGAGGTAAATGAAACCCTAAGGATAGGGTGTACAATGAATCAAGTATTGTGATATCAATGTTCTCAGTATGAGATGTGGTGATGCTTAACAATTCAATTGCATGATTCTAGTATATAAAGTGACAAGTTGACATGTATTCTGTTTATTTAATAATTTTAGTCTGCATGTAGGTATAGTATGATGATTACTCAGAATATTACAGTGTTTTGAATATACTGCTCTGCCAAATTTAAAAGGATATACATGTTGTATTATAAGCTTCAGATGAATAGACTCGGTACCATAGAGATAGCAGAGTCAAGAATAAGTAATAGAGAGATACAATATAGTAAGATCTTTCTAAGAATAATAAAATAATAGACATAGGTGCCCTGAACACCGTAGATTCCCTACGAATGTCTGCACTGCAGGGAGGAAACGATCCACCCTGGAAACGACCAGTATACGGGGATCAGAACGCACCCACAGAGCATGCGGGGAGACAAAGCCCTTGAGGCAGTCTCCTAAGAGAAGATAGGTTACCCAACATGAACCGGAGATCCCGATGGTAACCCAGAAGTACCCACAGAGCATACCAAGATGAGGCTCATAGAGCGTCTCAGACCCTCCACCTGTGTACTCAGCCTAGAGGAGAGGTCCAGTTAAAGGCTAGCTATTTAGCCACCTTAGTTAGACGTGATGGATCAAGTCAAGAAGACCTAGATTCAGTTCTAGGCTTAGCTTCCCGGGTTTTAAGCTAAGTCTTGTACAATGAGATCGTAGTTCACTACGAGTCTTCATATGTAGAGTATGCTGCATATGATCAGGGCATAATAAAATGAATGAGAGGTCAAACAAGTATGTACAATTATTCAATTATTCTTTGTATGTTTCTGAATTATTAGTTCTCTTTATGATCAATCAAGCATTTCATATATTGATTCACTCTTATAGATATCTAGAGTATCTTGTCATATTTATGATTGTCAATTATTAGAATATTTAAAGCTTACTATTGTTATAATTGATATCAGTTGCTCAAAAGTATATCTATAATTATATCAATGCTTTAGACTATTTCTTTGAAGTACTCATTCACTGAGCGAGTAAGCGCACCCCTCTACTAAAAATATTTAGGGAAATCACATGGACTTGAAGAAGATATCATTGCATCAGAGTAGATCTGCCATAAGAGTTAAGTCTGAGTATAGTTAAGTTTAGTCGATCCTTGTCACTCTAGGTCTTAGTATAGATATGAGAGTGTAGTAATTAATGTTTTGTATCTTTGTTTCCTTAATAAGAGAGAATGTATCTGAATATCATGTCGTATGTACCTGAGAATGAATGTATGGATGTGTATCATTAATGTTGAGATTATTTAGAGTAATCAATGTTTAGATTCCCTTGTAAAGTTTATTTATGTGATTAGATGCGAGAAAAGAAAGAGTTGGAAAAAGAAGAAAAAGTTAAGGGTGATCTTTGTATTACGTTAAATCTTCAATTTATGCCCTAATCTCATGATTAGTGGTAATTGTGAGATCTGGGTGTAACACCCTTGGTATCAGAGCCTAGGCTGAGTTGTCAGGGACCATTAAGTTAGCGAGTTAGAGTCATAAGTGTGGCAGATAGGATATGTTATGATGTTAGCTCTAGGGATTTGAGTATTTGGATATGTTGGCCTGGTATCTGAGTACTTGGATCAACTAATATCAAGCTACTCTATCTATTCTTTCATGTATACCCTGGTCAGGTATATAGTGGAAGGATGGTCTAGAGAGGAACCCTAGAAATATTAGGATTAGAAACAAGATAAGTAACATGAATTAAGAGCATAAATATAAAATGATATAGAACTTTCATTTCATATTATTGTTTTATTGGAGATGAATAGAAAAGCTCTTATATGTTTGAATTCAGATATTCAATATTTTGAAATATATATGGGTCTTTAAGATTTGTTGTACACTATGCAATTGTAGAATTTATTGATTACATTCTTTTTATCAAGCAGACTAGAAATGATCTTTGAATGAGCTTTCCTAAGTGGATATTCTTCCACATATTTGAGATTAATAGGAGTTAGTTAATCTTGAGTAGATCTTGGCTTCAGGATGGCATGTTTGGCCTGGTCCGGCTGGCAGGATGCGTTACTAGGATCTAATGACTCGTATTGAAAATATAATAAGAGTAGAATCAAGATAAATTAGACCCACATGATAGTGAGAATGTACAGATAATAAGATGTCAAAACATATGGGAAAGATTAGAATAGCTAAGAATCAGCTGAAACTGATGTCTGAGATCCAACTTTGGGGCCTCATATGAGAAACCCTTAATTGGTAATAAAGGAACACGACATAAGATTTTGATTAAGTTTAATGATTAGTATTATATGAACTCTAAATATGAAATGTGGAAAAGATATGAGAAAAGTATGTAAGGACCAAGATAGTAAGAATCAATCATGAGGAATTGACTATATAATCGACTACAATGTTTTTATGTACTCCAAAGCAAAGGGAAAATAGAACAAAAGAGTTAAGTATACGATAGGTACATAGAAGTGAAGAGTCATCAGAAGAGTTAAAGTGAAGAGAACTAGATGAGCATGTAAATCATAACTAGGATAAGAAACTAAGTTAAAACAAAGATAAATGTTAGAAATGATGAGCTTGATTAAGAAATGAGGGTTATGATATAATTGAGAGCATGGAATGTATACCTTTATTAATAAGTTTAATACATTCATCCTTACTATCTTTGGATTCCAAGTCTCTATAGAACAACAAACTAGCTTCTAAAAAAAGAATAAAAGTGTAGTTTAACAAAATGAATAAGTTATACAAAGGTAGACTATACTCAGGAAGGAAAAACTTGATATAAGAGAAACTATGTTTCACCCATGCATGAGCCGTTTGATTTAAAATGAAGGATATGTAATGTATTAAACATGAGTTGAAACTAGTAGAGAGATTATTGATATAGAATTTCAACTTTACATTAGCAGAAGGATAAAAAGAAATATTTGCAACATGGTATATATGATCATACACCTAAAAGAAGCAACATGATCATAAGAGAAAACTAGAAGTTAAAGATGATATGTGCAATAATAGTATATGGTAAGGGGATTATGGAAAGTAATGAAAAGGTTTGAAACATGGTGGAGTAATATAGATTATAAAAGAATGAGGTTGCGAGATTCAAGAAAGTGCTAATTAGTCAAGTATCCTTGTTGATAATTAATTAAACCTACATATGAGAAATGTATTAATGAATGTTTGAAGATAAGAATTCTATGTCTCAAAATCATCTTCTCTTTCATATATTCCTTAATGAGAGAAATGTGGGAATGAAGTGATAAGAAAATGAATCATATATGATGCATAACCATTGTGGTAGAGACATCTAGTGAATGTAATAATGACACACAATATGATGATGAAACCTTAGTAGGGGAATTGAGAATGTAATCTATCTGAATAGGTTAAGTAAGAGAAAGGAAATTCAATTGATAAGATAAGGAAGACTTTAGTAAAACTTGTGAGATCCAAAGTTTGAATTTCAAATTTAGGGAGCAAAGTCACACAACAATAACATCATGCTACTGATAAAGGCCAAACCCTAGAATGTTTAGAGTTGTAGTAGTTCAAGGGTTGTCACTAGTGATTTGACCTTGAATACTAGCATCTCTATAAAACAAGATTATGAAATTTGCACTATAAGAAGTAAACTAGCACTGATAGTAATCCAGGGTTTAAAGATAGTTGTTCTGAAAGGTAGATAAACAATATGGAAATGATTCGGAGTAAAGAGTAAGATATAAATTTGAAATGTAACACGAGTGTTTTGAACAAAAGGAGAAATACAATATGAGTGAAGTGCGATATGAGATAAATTCTTGCAGTGATAGTAAGAATGATGAATAATCTACTTGTACCTTGTATGTTTCAATTTTAGGAATGTTTAATCTACATGATTAAAATGAGAAGGATAAGTAGCAAAAAGTAAGTAGTAGTGAATGAGGAGAGAGATAAGAGAAAACAATGGCTTTTAGTGATATGTAAATTTGTTTTTAGAAGTATAATTTTTTGAAGGTATATTAAGGGATGTAAATTGGTTCTACGTATGATTTTAGTGTACATGTGCAATCAATATGTTAATTAAAGGTATCTGATAGTTGTAGTCATTCATACCAGTAATCCATCTTAGTATTTTACATTTGTGGTATGGTGATATGAGTTGAATAATGATGGAACAAATGAAGGGTTACCCTGAATAAGGTAGTCTTACCTATTCACTCATTTGAATAGAAGCGATGATAACCATATTGTATTGATATGTAACCCTAATGAGGTATAGCTTGTTATACCTAGATTTAATATAACTAAGTGATGGCAATTGGGTATGAATAGTCCTTGAATGACTAATACAATCATGGAGTACTCTGTTACTATTGTTGAAACCTTAGTATGCTATAACCCGATGGTTACACCTTGAATTATGTGTGAGTTCGTATTTGAGAATAGTATAGAATGTGATGGTAATGCTTCACCTTATGCATACATGATGTAATGGGGATGCCGTGAGTAGTATTGTACAATTGATGTTGAATCTAGTCTTCCAACTCATGACTATTTTGCTATTTGAGTAGCACAATAGTAAAATTCAAAAGGACATGGTGAACTCTCTTTTGTGACTTAGAGGTAATACATAACAATAGTACATATTGAGCCATATGAATTGAGATAGTTGGATCAGATTATCGATGTTGAGGTAACACCTCAAGAGTATGAAAATATTGAAATGGTTGTTTCTCTCTCTATCCTATGATAGATTGTGGCATAGAGAATTTGTTTGTTATCATTGAGCAGTCATGATTTGAACATGTTGTGATTAGAAAAGAAATAAAGGACTTAATGTTGAAAGATACATTCAAGTATGAAATACAAAAATATAATGACATGTAAGATATCAGAAGCTTAAAATAAATCTTGAAAGTACTATGCTTTCATATTTATGTTTCGGGGATGAAACCTTTTCAAGGGGGGAGAATTGTTATGACCGTATCTGAGCTTAATTGGTAAACTAGGGTTTACCTGGATGATTATATGCTTAATTGAATTGATCATTTCTTAAATCTAATTAATGATGATAATTCAATTATGATGTTTTAAACCTAATAAGAACGTTAAGTGTTCTATTGTTTGAGAAATTAGGATTTGAGAAATGTAAACCCTAATCGGCAAAAATTAGGATTTACTTGGATGATTTTATGCTTAATTAAGTTGATCATTGTTTGAACCTTGATTAATGATGGTAGTTAAGTTTTTATGTTTTAAATACAACAAGAAGGTTTAATCATACTTTGATCCACATAATTAGGGTTAACATTTGAAAATCCTAATCGGCCCAAATTAGGGTTTTGATAGTACATGAATATGGAATTTGGTCAGGATAGCAGTGTGGTAAATGATTTTTCATATTTTCTACAAATTTTGTATTTAATTGAATTTTGTATATGATATGGATAACTAAATAATGCATATTGGAGAAAAATTTTAAAATTTTTGAGTGTTCTTTGAATGTGGTTCTCGGTCAAACTATACTTCACTACTACAAAAATATTTATTAGTGGCATTTAGTATATTGGCATTTGTTAAAAAATGCCTATATACATGTAATTCTACAGGTGTATTCTATAGAAATTCCGCTTAATTCACTATTATAAGTGCAACGATAGATATTGCTTTACATAAATTAATTAGCGGCAATTTTGAAAGGACACATCCTTATTCCTTTCTAGCGGTGTCTATTAATGATTTGCCTAAACAGTGTTGATTTAACCTAAAAAAACACGCCGATTACCCATCTCTCTGACCTATGTGCAAAGCCTACCCAGTTACCTCTCCGTCGAACTTCCTTCCAACTCCGCAGTGCGTTTTCTCGCCGCCACATGCCTTCTCATCGTCTTGCGCCTCTTCACTGCCGCGTACCTCCTCGTCGCTTCTGCAGTTCCCCTCCATGCCGACGCACGCATCCTCGCTGCCACTGCGTGCTTCTTTGCTACCACTACACGCCTCCTCTCCACTGCTCCTCCCTCCTACCGAATGCCTTCCTTAGTCGTCGCTACTCCTTCCACTGTGCCTTGCCCACTATATTTGCAAGCCCTCTTTCAATAGCCTCCCTATCAAAGTTTGTGACTTCTACACCATCTTGACGTCATAACCAATGCTAATTTCTAGGTGCTAGGAGTAGCACCGGTCAGCAAGTGTTGTTCGTCAATCCCTAACAAGTAGATATCAACATTAAATAATGGACCATCAAATCATCTTTATGATGAACATGTGATGATTACGCTTACAAATTCTCTTCGAAGTATTCCATTTTTTTATTTCTTAGTGCGGTGGTTAATTATGTAACTACCATCCTTATATCTGTATCGATTCGGAGCTGCAGCGATGATATGGCTACTGATGGTTGAAAATGATATATGTGAAGTTTTATATATATAGGAAAATAGGCAACGTTGGCTGGTACAAAATTCCAATGAATCAAGGATGGATCTTGGGTGCAAAGCTCGAGATGGGTACTAGGCTAATGTCTAGCTAGCTGGTGATGCTCTCCCCGTACCTTAATTTTTTTAGAGAAAATTTACTTAATGTAGTTGACTTTGAATTCTTTAGACTTTGTATCTTGTTATTTAGACTAAAAGCTTATCAAACAGGGGATGCAACAAAGCGTACATATTACCCCACTTAAGTAAATAGTTCCTTCCAAGTAGAAAAACCTCTAGGAGAAAGAAAAGGAGCATTGTTCCTGCCTTAAAACAGTTGTACTGTCATTAGAACAAATTAGATCAAGGTATTTTAGCATGCTGCTCATGCATGTTGGAGCAGTTCAACCATATTTTTCATGTTTGCTAATTAGGTGATAGTATAGATGTGTTGTTTTAACAACTGTGAAAAATCATATTGCCAGAAGAAGAAACCACAATAATCTTTAATACCTGCCCACTTTGCATTTACTTGAATGATATAATACAAGTTATCTACTATGTATCCTACTATGAAGCTTCTGAATCCTGGAGTATTTCTAAATGGTTGTTGCCTGAATCCATTATCATTCATGATAGAATAACATAAAATTGGGTACAAACTAATTGGGGCATGCATTGCTATATCCTAGAGTACTATACTTTCTTGGATGATCTGTATATGTGTACATATCCCAAGACAGGTATGTATATTTTGCTTATAGCTGTCAAAGCTACAAACTACTAGTCCTATTGTTAATCTATGTATTGACTTACATTTTTGTAGATATTTGGTCTTGGTTTGTATAAATGTAAAACTATAGTCAGAAAGCAACAAATTCACTCTTAGAAAATGAAGATTTATCACATCAAGTTTAGTTTTTGTGTTGAAAGTTGGGTACTTGGATTAAATTTGACTCCATTGTTATTCACTTGTTACATTCAATTCCATTATTTGTGGTCAAAATTTATCCAGGGGTAATACAATTTGAATGTTTTAGAAATATAAGCAAACCTTTCTTTATACACTTACTTAGGAGAGACTAGTCCTTATACTTGTTATGGTTTCCATCTTATCCGGTAATATATGATTTTAGCATTAAATAACTCATTACTTCATCATCAATGATATAAACAAATGTGATGCAATCTTCTTCATTTATGGAATAAGGTGTTTCTATTTTCTTTAATCACGCTTGATCTATTCATTTTATCTCTAAGTTGATGGGACAACATGGAACATCTCACTATATGTTTATATTTTTTGCACCTAAGTTAATATAAGGATATATTTTTTAAGAATGTATTTGTTTCAACTCAATTATAGTAGGTTCAATATCAATACATGTATATGGTTTCCATGTTACATATAAAACCATACAACCCATATAGTAAAAGGAAGCACACAGACTCATAAAGAACAATGAAAAATAACTTGCATGGGTCTCGACTGCTCACTCCTTTAAGGAAACAAATTGTTAACTTCAAAAATTCTCACAAATGTGAAGTTCTTAACATAAAAAAGTATATCATACCCACAAGAATCCCATGACAAGTACTTGTATAAAAATCTTGTCATCCTAAAGTGTTATCCATGTCAAATATAGCTCTTATGAAATGCACTCTTGTACTCAATTTAATCTAAGCTCCATCACTCTCAATTTCTTCTATATATCAAATTAAATTGACTAAGACGGGCACACCTTAGGGGAACAAACTTAATGGAGTTTCATGGTTATTGAACAATAGGAAATCAAATGATAAAGTATGATGGTCAAGCTTATTGTCAAATATCAAGTCAAGTAGATAAGATAAAGAAATACTTCAAATTATATCTATTAGAAAACCAAAATTTTAAGCTATATAGGTAAGAAAAAGTACAACATTATTTATAATGACTCTTGAATAAATACTTGAAATGTTGTTTCACTTCAAATCAAATTATGTCATTCGTAAAGCAGACATGTGTCTGCATATAACTGCTATTGCATGCCAATAAATGTCATCGACATCCCTAGCAACACCAATAGTAGTTAGGGAAACATAGTATATTTGTTGCCTACGTTTATTCTCATCATGAACATGAATATAGGGTGAGAGAGACATAATCTAGGCACGCCATCAAATAAATCATCTATTTAATTAGGTTCCACTAACATCACTTATTGAAAACAATATAATATGTATGCATGGTGGTATTGGTGTATCTATTATTCACACCGAACAATTTGAAAACCTTCAACTCCAATTACAACTAACTACATAATATATTTCTTATTTAACTTTAATAATCATATTTTAGTACACTGGAACATATATATGTATTATTTAAAACAACCATCTTCCTAATTTCTAGGTAAATTGTAACGTTGAATATATGTATGATATTTAATTTTCTCTTATATTATTTTAGAACCATCTAATTCATGTTAATTATATCAAAAGTCACTACTCTAGATCATGCAAATGCTTAAGACGTAGTGATTCCACTTTTACTATTGCATGATTATCTGGATAAGAAAGCAAGCATGGTAGTTGAGGTTCTATCTTGGGTTTTGATACTTAAATGGTAAATACAAGAACTGATGATCATGAAGCTCTAGTTATGGGCAATGAAGGTGCACTTTCTCTTCCCTTCTTTATCAATTTTTGTTTATTCATGATAACTATTCTAATTTTATTTATATACTCAACATCTTTAAACATTAAATTACTAATATTTCTCAATTACCTTCCTGCATTTCTATTCATATACATGTTCAAAGACCAAGTAATTTCTCCACATGTAACATACCTTAAATAGATGAAATGATCAACATCATTTGAATATTTTAGAAAAACTAGCTGACCTTCTCACCAAATGTCAACATGCTTGCCCATAACTGCTCTCCTTTTCTTTAAATATGTAATAAAAAGAAGCAAGAAATTGAAGAATAGTGTCTGATCTTAAATTTGTAATGTAGTAAATTTGTCTTTTGATATCATGGAGTAGAATATCTACTATTGGAATTATCACCTAAAGGAATACTTCACTTAGGAAGGACTCAAGAGCACATGCAACACTTCCTCATTGTTGAAGGTTGGGATTAGGGATGGTAGAGCATGTATTGTAGCCCATTAAGAGGTCAAGCTTCAAAGGGGTTGTGATGAATACCTTATGAGGTGTAGAGGTGGGTTTCTGGGTGCTTTAATTTGTCGTGTTTGAAATCCTTTTTCTATTTTCTTCATATGCTTTTCTTTTTTGAATGGGATTCCATTTTAGGTCTTGGTCATAAATACAAAAATATATATTTCATTTGCACTTGTACATTTAGTGACAAAGTTTTAGGTTGGCAATCATAACTCCTTATACTTTATTTTTTGTTAAAAAAAACCATCATAATTAAGTTAAATCAGTATTTTTTTCTTTACATAAATTTATAATAACAAAATATGTATTTTTCATAATTATAATAACCTCTTTAGCTTTCTAGTTCGACCATGATATAGATATCCTTGAGAATTTCATTAGTAAGTTGTGTAGCATTTATGATGCATATAGAAGAAAGCAAAGCATACTAAATTTCTTCACTAGAGAAGAATTTGGGGGTCCAATCCTCATGAATTATTACCCCTTAGTTTGTTACTGTATTGACGCTTCTCTTTGATATAATTTAGACATGGATAACTTATCATTTAGATACTAAAGGAACACGGAATTAATCAAGTGATTGATGTAGTTGTTTCTCTCTTTCATGTTAGATTGAGTTTTAAAGCATAATTATTTTCATTTGAACTTTACTTTGTTCTTACTCAAATGTCTTCTTTTCAGTACTTACATGGATGAAGTATCTACTTTTGCTCGTGTCCCTTTTAAACATGTTTTGCACCTTTATTGTGAAAATTTATCATGATTAATTGCTACTGTTAATCTTTTGTTAGTAGTATCTTATTTGTGTATCATCATACTATTTATATTTATATGCTACATTTTTCATTCAGAAGGTTGACATAGAAATTCCTGAGGTCTTTGTTGGTGGGTTGTTGGGCTCAATGCTTATATACCTATTTAGTGCTTGGGCATGAGCTACTGTCAGACGAACTGCTCAGGAGGTGGAAAATGAAGTACGAAGGCAATTCATTGAGAGGACTGGAATAATGGTATGTATCCCTCTTCCTTACTCAGGGTCCAAAGTTCTTAGTTGACTGAGAGATTATTTTACAGCTATCTAAATGCCTATCTAAGTGCATTAGAGCTATACGGTCACTATCATCTTTTACCTAAACATTATCCTTTTTTTCCAAGTTCCTTTTTGATATAGTTTGATTCAAATGGCATCTCTAGTCTCTCTTTATTGTTAAAAAAAATTCAACTGTGTATTTTCTTTCTGAGGATTATAAAGAAAAACCAGACTATGGTCGTTGTTTTGCAATTGTGGCGTCTGCTTCTTATTTAAAATGCTTTATAGAAAATAGTATTATTTATTTTTTATACGTGATGTTAGATAAAAATAGAGCCAGTGCAAAATTTAACCTTTGAAGTCTAAAAGAAGTTCTCGGTAGCTACAAACTTTCATTGTAGTTTAGGAACTTGTAAGAAAGGGCGTGGCAAGATAATATTGAAGAAAAATGGGGTTTGTAAGCATTATGTTCCAGGTGATATATTTGTAGGATGATAATGGATATGTCTTCCATCCAATATGATAGCCAATTGTGACTAAATTTTTTTTGTAAAAGATAATATGGAATGTCTCTTTTTTTGTAGTATTTTTGTCTCCAGGACTAATCTTTTTCAGTTCGTCCAATTACAAGTCATCGGAATTGCACCAGTTGCAATAGTTGGAACTGTTGCTAACTCAAGCTCAATGAATTATTTATCTACAACTGCTACTCAAGCTGGGAACTTGATGGTTGAGAAGGTTGCAAGCGTGATTGTAATACTTGTCCTTGTTGTTGAAGCACCATCTGAGAAGGTGCTTGCTGAATGGGTTGCTGAAGCAACTGTTCTATACTTAATCCAGGTAATTGTTGTTGATTGGCGTTAGCCAGTGCTCCTTTTATATGTACTGGACTATGCAAAGTAGACGACAACCCTTGAGGCACAGTTGGCTGGGAAGAACGTAACATGGTGCCGAGACTGACAGGTTGTCTTGCAGGTGGAGGTTGGGTGGTTGAGGGGAAACCACTAGAAAGAGACATTTGAAGATGTGGAAGATGTCTTGTAGGCTATAAGTATGGCAGTATATTTTGTTGGTTCTGTTGAAGACAAGTTCCTTCAATCAGAACTCATGCAAGTTGCTATCTATTATTGTTTCCAAAATGGTCTTGAATTTGTTGTTCATGCTAGTCTTCAGGTACAACTACTTATTAAGATTACTCATTTTATTGCATACATGCTAAAATCCAGACAATAAACACCAACTTTTCCCTACTACTCGTTTTATTGCATACATGCTAAAATTCAGGTACACCTAACATGAGTTTGAATCATTTTCAAGTGATGTACATTTTTAACAACTGAAACAATGCATAATCTTTTAGAAACTTCAATTCCAATTCTATCATGGTTATTGATTACTTTAGAATACATAATACTCCGGCTACAACAATGCATCACGTATTATCCAGTGGTTCTGGGAGGTGGTTCATGGATTCTACCAGAAGGTAAAGCTATTTCCTGAAGGAGCTCTGAAGTCGGCATGCTGAAAAGTAGATAGTCATATCAGGGAAGACACATCCAATGATGTAGAAGTTATTGTACTAAATAGAAAATGTTGTATGGAAGTATATCATTGGTGTTGTATTCAATCTAAGGGGTAAGGTAAAATGTCCTCCCCATTTCATTGTCACTTGATTATAAATAAAAAAATATTCATACTTTTGAAAAACTGAGTTCGGCTGTAATTGGCATCCAACTAGAAAACTTGATAATGAATTGAAAATTCAATGACTAAAAACCATGAAAATGTAGTAATACTGAACTACTATGTCATTAGTGACCTTTTTTAAACGCCATTACACTCAATAAGAACCATTTCATACAATAATATAATACAAAATATTGACATTTGTATAAAAGTTAATTGATGGATAGTGACTTTTTTTATAAATGTCGAACGATGTTTAGTGGCATTTATTTGGCATTTATTGGAAGCCACTAAAGACAAATGTTTAGTGGCGTTTACAACTTATGGAACTATCTTTCTAGTGGCATTGATACTATAGGCATTTTTTTAAGTGTCAACAAATGTCACTAAGGCGTTTGTTTTTTTGTGGCATTTTTAAAAGGCCACTAATGGACATTTGTGTTGTAGTGTTTCGACCAAAATGTTGACAGAGTCCTTTTCAGTAGCATAATGTTTTATTTTTATTTATTTATTGGTAATTCTAAATGATATGAAAATTTAAATTGAGATCTGAAACTCAATCATAAACAACATGTAAAATTTTCATAATTTTTAGATGTGTTTAGATCTTATCAGTAGACGAATTACAGTAACTGACATTTTTGCAGAATTCTAGATAACAGTGTACTATTCGGTTTTTAATTATTTAATGGGAGCTTGGAATGATCTAAAATTTTAAATAATAATTAGTACCTCAATTATACACCACATGATAAATTATAATAATTTTTGAATAAGGTTTGATCTCTAAAATACACGAATTACAGAAACCTTTTTATGACAAAAAATTCAGTTGTAATAAGAAAAAGTATAGTGAGGGGTCAATGTGCAATTGACCCAAGCAGATCAATTGCTCTATATGGTCAAGCTAACACACAAGAATCTCTCATAATTCGTGATTCAAACTAGAGAAACGAAATCCTAGAGAGAGGAAGAGTTAGGGCTTGAGAGGAGAAATTGATGGAGATGCTGACCTAGGGTTTTGCGGTCTGAGGAATGATGAAATCATATAAGTTTAGCTTCTTTAGATATAGTTTCATGGTGAATCTTATATCACATGTTAAAATTCCATCCCTCCCCTGTTTAGATTTGAAATCATATCAAATCAAGTCCTTTTCTCACTCTTTCTTCATAATCCCTCATTTTTAGGGTTTTTGAGTTGAAAGGAAGAAGAATCGGGTGAATTGCTAGGGATTTGATATGGATTCAAGATTTTTAGATATGGGATACATTTTTAAGGTGTTTTCACACCTTAGGGTGAATGGGAACTTCCTTTAAATAGTATATTACATGAAAATTGGTTAATTCATTCATAAGCTTTAATTGCTAGTATGCGACTACAAACCCTGAATTGTCTATTTGTTCTAAGTTGTTGCAAAATGATATGAAATGGATTCTTCCTCTATTTGGATGAAGTACATATGATAAAATCATATTAGAAATGTATACAATACATCCTAATGAGAATTCCCTAAGTATTCACAGAGTTTATAAGAGTAAACTGAAATATAGGGAATTTGTCTATGACTGAAATTTGATGTATAAGTAAGTAGAGAAAATTGCTTATCTATATCCCCTTGGTTATGAATGATTGTTTATATAAATTCATAGTACATATATGTCAGACACTATCTTGGATTTCATTTAAGGCGAATAGTGTTTGTTTGATATCTTAGTAAAGAGGGTGAAACCCTAGATGTAAGGAAAGTTGGATATTTGTGAATAGATATCGTGAAACCCATTTGAACGGATTTTCTTGACATGATATAATTTATTTATTCAATTTTATTATTGATGCATGTTATCTCAGTGAATGACATGGAAACCCAAATTCAGCTAAGTTCCAAGGTTTCATACATATATTGATTGTATATGATTTGTTGAAAGCAGTCTTTATTTAGTGAATGTTTATGTCGTATGAAATCCTTATGAGAGTCATGTGATAAGTGAATGAGGTAAATGAAACCCTAAGGATAGGGTGTTCAATGAATCAAGTATTGTAATATCAATGTTCTCAGTATGAGATGTGGTGATGCTTAACAATTCAATTGCATGATTCTAGTATATAAAGTGCCAAGTTGACATGTATGTTGTTTATTTAAGAATTTTAGTCTGTATGTATGTATAGTATGATGATTGCTCAGAATATTACAATGTTTTGAATATACTTCTCTACCAAGTTTAGAAGGATATACATGTTGTATTACAAGCTTCATATGAATAGACTCGGTACCATGGAGATACCAGAGTCAAGAATAAGTAATAGAGAGATACAATATAGTAAGAGCTTTCCAAGAATAATAAAATAATAGACATAGGTGCCCTAAACACCGTAGATTCTCTATAGATGTCTGCACTGTAGGGAGGAAACGATCCACCCTAGCAATGACCAGTATATGGGTAAACATGTAGTGACATCATGAGTCATCTGATTCCAGAGACATTCTAGCCTAACAATGCATATTTAGCCCACCTTGGTACAGGTCATGACGCTAGAGAAATTGAGTTACAACTTACAACTATGATCTTCCAGGTATGACTTATAGTCAATCCTATGATACAGTTCCAGGAATGACTTACAGTGAATCCTATGGTACAATTCTAGGTATGACTTACAATCAATCCTATGATACATTTACTTTTAGGATACAAGGTGGTATTCCAACTTGCACCCTGCATATTCAACAATATGTGTTCCGAGTTAAACTCATTTCACCATTAAGCAAATGTTGACACAGAGTGGATCTATGTCACAGGGAAAATATTTTGGGCTTTGTAGGTCAGATTAGGTAGTGGAAATAAATTTTTTATCTAACCACAAACCCATAACCAGAAGATCACATCAACAACTATGCAATAGGAAAGATGGTTTAGCGAGATATACCTGGTCATGAGGTTTGCTCAGCAACAATACTTCACAGCTAGTGCGGTCTTCAACTACCTAGTCTTCAATGACATCTGTGCAGCTCCTGGTCTTGACTTGGACTGTAACTGACGGTCGTCCTCATAAGTAGTAGAAATCTCTCGCCTCTATAGATAGTCCACACGGACCATCGAAAACTGTAGTTGTCCTGAAGGACAAACTAGAAGGAGTCGTTCCCTTTTGTCGGCGTACTAGTCACCGACACACTCTCCCACCACCAGTTGCTTTTTTGTAGTTATATTTCCCTCGTTGTTCCTCCCTAGATGGGTAGAACTTTCTTGGGATCTCTCAGTTACCACAACTAGAGAGGACAACAAATTTGTAGAGAAACTGATGTTTTGAGTAGTGTGTTATGAGAAGCCCCTTGTAGCACTCTATTTATAGTAGAGGGCAAGGTCAGAGTTCCTAATCTGTGTGGGAGTAGAAGGGTCCAGATTTTCCACAAATTGATTGCACAGTGACAAGTAAACCGATCATTTCACAACTGAACCAGTCATTTAGGAAGGTGAGTCGATCGGTTCACTTAGTGAACCGGTCGTTTCACTTCCCAGACTTGCCCACAATTGAGTTTCCTTATTCGATTATAATTAATGCAAAGATTAATTCTTATCCCAATCGAATTGAACAAGTGAAATGAGGATCTTTTCTCATGAACTGGAAAACCCAACACCTACTCATTTGGTCCATGTGAACCGATCGGTTCATTAGAGTGAACCGGTCGTCTCATTGACCATGAGATGATTGGTTCACACACTGAACCGGTCAGTTGGTGGTCCAGGTTGTGCAGAACTCAGTCAATGCAATTCTCAATCAATCTGACACTCTAATCAGTTGGTTCAACACTTGAACTTGATGATTCTCAGTCAAGTCTATTGATTTAATGTTTAATTGAGTACCTAAACACTTTAGTAATCAATCATTCATGGATAAACTCATCTTCCAGGTTAATCTTATGTGTGTGACCCTATAGGTTCCATTTCACATTGGGAAGTGAATGTCCATAACTAACTTATGACATCACAAGAGAAGAGTGGTGCCTAGTCACACATCAGTGCTACTCAAGTGAAAAGGAAAGTTGGAGAACAACTTTCAACCTACAATCTATTATTGATTTTACAGTGAACGTATAGTTCCTTAGTCACTGATATCCAGATTGAACTCGAGGCATGGACTTGTCATCCTCTACAAACGTTCATTCCATGTTTCTTGAACTAGAACAGACTGTCTGAGATAAATGCAAGCTCAATATCATATATTGACTCGCATGTACATGGCCATGTATTTCTCAGTCTCGCTTATCAAGTGGCCAGGATATCATACTCCCTTAGGAGGGACAAATTCCATATATATCACTCACAATCAAAATTCCATGTATCAAAGTCACCCAATCATCACCTTTATAACAACCCATATTTCAAGACTATGTTTGATAATGCAAAGTGTACCCAACCACATGTGATGAGTATAGTGATTTTAGGTCTAAAAACCATAGTCACCACCAATACTGTAAGAGATGATCCTGACTAACCAAGTGTGGTTTCCATGCATCACTCTTACGATGGGTCTATCTGATACATTGTTCTCTAACATGTATTTGTGTGCTTGGTTTGATATCATATATCATGGCTGATGAGATTGTGTCATCAACCAACATACACTCTAGTCTTTTATGTTATTAATGTCTATGGTTATTTCTACAATAACAACCGACTAGGGACATTAGTGAGAATATGCATACTCTTAACATCTATATGATCTCATTGTTCAAGTCACGTACTTGAAGACATACGTCATTGAGTTTTGTCATTATCTAAACATCTATCATGTAATACTATTATCTCAAAAATATTTAAAACATATAGACGGAAATTGCCTTTAAATTATTCAAATCATTCACAAAGTATGCCATTACAATCATCATATGACTAGCTCTACAGGCATACATACCAACAAACTACACTATTAGATTTCACTTGATTAATTAGATCAATTTAACATCTTTAAGCATCAAACAAGTTACAATGTATAACCTCTAAACAAGATCTACATAAACAGGGCATAACTCATCACCAGAACATATTGATTCACATTTAAGTGTGATCTCATCACATCATGTCACTTTATGCTTACTATTCACCAATGTCCATCACAAGGGCCAATGTCCATCACAAGAACCACATGTCCATCACAAGGACCAATGTCCATCACAAGGACCACATGTCCATCACAAGGACCAAAACCACCATAGCTCATACCTAGCTATGTACATAAATAAGAATCACCTTCATGGTAAAAAGCTGATAATAAGAAGACAACACATCATCATCTCATAGAACTCATGCCATACATTCACATCATATATTTTCACATCATAACAATTAGGGTTTCACTTTACCCGATTAGGGTTTTCAAGGTTAGATTACCAACCACCCTTAGTTTATCACTTTCCTCATCATTATGAGATATGCTATAAGACATAAAAGCATGTTTCTTATTATCATTATAAAATATGTTATGTAGTTTAGAAGCATAACCCTCACATCATACATACAACAACTTCGTAGGATACCACACCTTCACTATGAGATACCACATCAACATGGTATGCCTCAACCATCACCATAGAGTATCGGTTGGGGGTAGGGTATCAGCCACCACACTAAGATATTGTATCGGCCACCACACTAAGATATGGTATCAGTTTAACATCTCTTGTATTAGTTTATCATCACTTGTATCAGGCTCAATACCTCAATGAGAGTGTGTCGGGCAAGGCGCAACAAAGGATATCGGTCTAGAGGTACAAAAGAAGGTGTATCGGTTATACCATCTCTTAAGGTATCAGCCTCACTATCCCTTAAGGTATCAGCCTCACCCATCATCTAGGGTATCAACCTACCCATTCAACTAGGGTATCAGACTACCCACTCGACTAGGGTGTCGTCCTTTATACTCCTTTGTGTATCGATCACATAAGTCTCTATATGATCTCTATATGATATCGGCCATTAGGTTTGGTTGTATCAGTTGAACCTCTAGTGAGATGTTTCCCTCACCAACTGTAGGTGTATCGGGTTACGGTGTATCAGTTTGCAAGGTGTATAGGATTACACTTGCATTGAATTAGGGTTACCCCTGTCAACTTCCACACTCAACTAGAAGCATGGCGACTCAACACTCTTCCTCCCAAGGCATCACTAGATCATAACAAGCCACATCATAAGAGGCATATCGGTTTACACAAGAGCATATCGTCCTAGCATATTAGTTTATATGTATATCAGATTATCACATCATATCAGTTTAGTTTTCTACCTCAAGTCGACGATACCAACAAGGCAAAGGAAAAGAGCAACTTATGGCAGCAACTTAACAAAGTTCTATCTTGAAAACCGAACACAAGGCTACCAAGAAAATCTACTAACCAACAAGAGATAACGAGCTAAAGATAACTAGCAAGGTAACAAATAGAAAGGTGATAATAACAAAGTAAGTTTAGAGTTATATAACCCGCCTCAAGAACAACCACCAAGCTCTAAGCTCCAAGCTTCCCAAGCTCAAGGTAGAAGAAGATCCTCCTAGCTCGACCTCCACCACACCTCCAAGAAGAAAGATAGAACTGAGTTTAAGGGAGAGAAAAAGAGAAGAAAGAAGGTACCAAGATCCATGGCTGAGAAGAAGAAAGAAGAAGAGAAGGAAAGTTAGAAAACCATGGCTTACCAATGAAGAAGATGAAAGAGAGCACCACAAGCTCTTGGCTCACCCACCAAGCTTCAAGGGAGAGTGCTCTTCAAGCTCAAGGTCGACCACCAAGGGGAGAAAGCAAGGATCACTAAAAGGGTTCTCTTACATGGGAAGAGAGGGGTATATATATATATATGGATGATGAGAGAAAGAGAGAGCAAGGGGAAAGTGTTACCACCTTAGAACCCTAGAAGACACATGTCCAAGAAGAAAGGACACATTTAACACCATGTAACAAGGTGATATGACCTATGTCTCGCCCACTTGGCCTCCTTCCTTCACAAACTGATATGGATGAAACCCTAGGTCACAAACCGATATTGCACTCCTCTAGAGTCACCACAACCCGATATGGTGATCCTCAAGATGTCACCAACCGATAGGATGCCTCCTTAAAGACACCCTCAACCGATACCAAGCCTCCTCAAGGCAACTACAAATCGATACAAGGTCTCACCAAGGCTCTCAAGCCTGAGACAACACTATTAAGAGCAAAGCACACCTCAAACATGTGCCCAAAACATCACCAAGGATGTCACCACTCAACCAAGGTCAAAACAAGGTGTCCAACACTTCCTCTCTCTCCTCTAGATGATGTCAAGAGAGAGAAGGGACACTCTAGAGGTGGCAAACTTGCCTATCAACCTCTATCTTGGGTGAGTTGTAATTTGCACCAAAACCTCACCACAAAGCACAAACATCAAGCAACAAGGCTCAACAAGGAGCACAAACTTCCAACATGCCCTAATTACATCTTAGATGATTAGAGTAAGGTACTAAGCAACATGTTTAAACACAAACAAACATAGTTAGCCCAAAACGTGGGCCACGGTCCTTACAGAAAACTTGTTTGAAGGGCAAATATATAAAAGATTCATACTCTATGTGTTTTGGAACATATTGTGACAGATAACATTTTAATGAAAATCACCCAAGTCTACCAATGTATAAAATAATTTGAACGTTGAATCAATGAGAACGAGAATACCATATGCGGCAATTTATAAATTCTTTGTAGAGAGTTTAAGATTTACTTTATGAAATGAGGTGAAATATATCGTAACTTCATTGTATATTTTTTATTTTTTTGTAGTTGTTAATCATGTGAGAACATAAAGTGCATATATATGGTATATTCACTGTTCGTTCGGGTAATTAATTTTTATTGTCCGTGGATCTGTTTTGTAATAGGAGGGCATATAATTGCAACGAGAGAATAAAAATTGTAATACAAATATTCATTTTGTAATTACAATGTGAAATTTTTATTCTCCATCTCAAAACTGGTACAAATGATATTTATAACAACAATTTACCTCGGTGTATAAAATGAATCTTTGTATTATAATTTTAGCGATCTCATTACAACGTTGTCTATCTCATGACAAATATATTATCTTTCTATTACAAACCAGATGCACATGTAACTAACTTTAGTTACCCACACAGACAGTGAATGAATGGCCAATTAATGCATGTAAAAATTAATAATGATAAATTTTATTATATTACAGTCACAAATGAAGATACTTTACAAGAAAAAAGAAGATGATATATCCATAGAAATAATAGAACATAAATGTGTATTACTTTCTAATAGTTTTTACTATAAAAATTGAAAGGAAATGTTTTTTATTTCGAACGCCCAACAAGTAGACAATAAATTAGAGAGAAAATTGGTTAAACAAGACAAAATGAAAAGGTAAGTGAGACGTCTTGAGATTAAATTTAAATTAGAAGAAAAAATATCGTTTGTGAACAAAACAATTTTTTCTCTCGTCACATCACCTATACATATCATTTTTGTATTTTTTTTTATCAAAAATGTCATTACTCTTGTTTGATTGCATTTTTATAAGGAATTCAATAATTTTTATTTCGTCAAAAATTATTACGGTTCAAAAGTTATAACAAATAAATTTATATATCTATTACACAACCACCACTTATCATCCAATTAATATCCACCAAATCACACTGTCAAATCAACTTTTTACACAGAAAACTACCCAACCTGCCGTGCCTGAGGTAAACGATTAAGCCTGACGCGCTTGACCAGCACATTTCTAGCCTCTGAGTGTGCAACTTCTGAAAAGTAGAGCGGATTGTAATATTTCATTCAATTCCACGGACATGATTACCCTTACTAATGGATGCTGCCAGCTCTGTGTCAGCAGTCTGCGGCGCTGCCCTTCCTATAAGTATAGCATCTCGCGAAGTAAACAAACACCACAAGCGCGACTACGCTGAGAGCAGCAAGGAGCCAGTAGAAGTAGTCGAGGTGCCCTTTGTTCAGATCGTCGTCGAACCAGCTATTTCCATCAGCACTCCACTGCTTGCTGGCCTTGTCGAGCACATATACAAGCAGACCGCTGAGCAGGCTTCCGACACCGAATATGCTGAGGTAGAGTGACAGCCCGAGGCTCCGCAGCCCGCCGGGGACCTGGTCGTAGAAGAACTCCTGGAGCCCGATAAGGGTGAAAACGTCGGAAACACCGAACAGCACATACTGAGGGATCAGCCACCACAGGCTCATGGGCACGAAGGGGAGTGTGCCGGTCGGGTCATCAGCAGCTACGGACAGGCGCTTAGCCTCGACGAGGGCCGCGATGATCATGGATGTCAGTGACAGAACCAGGCCGACACCGATCCGCCGGAGTAGAGTGAATCCCGAGGGTGTTCCCGTGAGCCTTCGGGTGATGGGAACTAGTAAGCGGTCGTAGATGGGGATGAATGCCACCACGGACACGTTCATGAAGCTCTGCATCGCAGCCGGTGGTACTTGGATCTCGGCTGAACCAATGCGTATCCGGCGGTCCATGGTGATGCCCTGCTTGGTGAAGAACGTGGAGAACTGCGCGAACACCATGGCGTAGGCGAGGCACGTGGCCCACAGAGGGAACAGCCTCAATACTTCCCGAAAAGCCGGCATGATGCTTCCGGCCGTCCCACCACCGCCGGCGCGGGAGTAATGGTTGTAAAACCGGTACGTCGGGGTTCCTGCGAGGAAGACTAGGAGGGCGAGGGTCATGGATCCCAGCGGTATCCCGAACCCCAGCACCCAGCTAACGTTGTCCTGGACGTAGGTGATGAGCAGAGTCGTCATGATGGTACCGCCGCACATGCCGAAGTACCACCAGTTGAAGAAGCTGCTCTTGGCGCTCCGCTCCACGGGGTCCCTCTCGTCAAATTGATCCGCTCCGAAGGCCTGCACGCACGGCTTATGCCCGCCCTGTGCAAACGCGATTAGATAGACCGAAGCGAAGAAGAAGCCCGCCTGGAACCCCGTCGGGCGGCTGCAGGGGCCGGTGCCGCCGGCGCATGCTGGGGGACGGAGGGCGGGGAGCCACGCTGACAGGGTTAGCATGCTCAGACCCTGACGACGAAGGAAACCAACGGTCAGTGGTGTAGTTCATCAAGCAAAGAACTGTTTGCTAAACAAAAGCTGCAAACTTAATATGATTAAGTTTTTAAAAATCAAAAGCTGTGATTCTATCAATCCTGTGACAAGAATATTCCCAGCAGAACAGGACGCGTTCGCCAAGTGATTGCATCAGTATGCCATCGCTTGCCGCATATTGAATAGTTAATGTTTAGGAGGTAAGCATGCCGTAAGCATGTATTTAGTTAGAGGTATATAATTATCTATATTTGTTAACGGATATCTAGAAAGAAAATATTTATAAAGCTAAACATCATAATTTGGTTTTAGATAGCTCTCACATCGCATAAACAGAAGGAAAAAAACAGGTTTCTCATTTCATTGATACTTTACTATCATGGTATCAATGTATCTAATTTCCTCATTATCCATAGGACATGTTTGGTAAGATATACTTAAATGACAAAGTGTGAATTTGTTGTACATTTTTACATTATAAATTCACACAACTAAACTAGACTACATCCAACCAATCTAGCCTTAATACTAAGTTAAATTGTGGAAGCTTGTATAGTTTAATGCATTATACATGGTCCAAAAACATGTGAAAGAATAGTAATATTGTACCTTTCTCGGAACCTCCTTGTTGATTAAAATAATCATCTGAAGTCCCTTCAACAATTCAAATAACGCATGCATAGTGTGTCCCACCAATCATAATTGAGGTTTCTCAGATAAACATTGGAGGTAATTGTTATCAACATATATTACACAGTTGGTGTTTTTGTTTGCAAGTCATTTCTTGAAAATAACTTAATCTATTGACATATAATTGTTGTGATGCTTAGATTGTAAACATACATGCTTAGATCTATCGTTTTTGCTTCTTCAAATATTATTATTTAAAAATTGTATATATTTTTTGTTTATAATATACCATTATTTCTTAGCTAGTTTTTTTTATATATTTCAATTAGATTTAAAGCTTTAAGAAATTAGGGCATCTAGTTATGTGCACCTCACTCAATCCAAGTTGTCTGAATTGCCAACCAATGACTTAATTATATATCAACTTCCCAACTCGAAGCAATGTTGGTAACAAATTCAAATTTTAGACTATTGTTTTGTAGGCTAGATGAATTCACATGTTCATGCGTAATTTTGGCTGGTCTAAATCCATGCATGATAATACTTCCAGTTCTCCTCAACTAAATCCTCACTTGATTTTCCCGTTGTCTACATTTATAATTATCAAAGTATTTTAAGATTGCAAGAAAAAAATCATTTGTCTATAAAATTATAACAAAGTATATAACCGTTAGTCTCTACCCCAAACTCTTCAAGTTTATTTTATTTATACCCTCACCTTTGATGTTGTTGTAGAAGTGAGTGAATAATCATTTATAACTTCAAGTTTATTTTATTTATACCCTCACCCGGCCGTGGAGCCCAATTGGGACACACTATTTTTATTAGTATAAAATAGAAGTAAGTAGAAAAAAAGAATATATTATTTTTATCATAATTCTTGATTCACAATGGATTTTTTATGGAAATAAAAAACCTTGAATTCTTTATAAAAATACTTTCTAACAATACTAATATTGATATATTTTAGAGAAAGAAAAATGTCAGAAAAGTGTAGTATTTGTGTATATATTTTTTGAGTATATTACTTGTATTTTACATATAATATATCAACAAGTACATGTCCGTATGGTACTTCCAAAATAAGAGTAATTTACCCCAAGGTACGTGTATTGTACACCTCTTATTTATCTATCCTAATATAGTATCATTTTTTTGAGGAACATGATTCTCCTTTTCGGTACATAACTCTCATTTTGGGGTATGGTATTTATGTTTATTTGCGGATGTAGTACCTAAAACACGAATAATATACCTCAAAAACACGAGTATTGTATCCTAAAATAGAAATAATGTATCCTAAAATGGGATAATGTACTCAAATTCATAGGTGTTGTACTGCAAAAGATGAGTTTACCAATGTTAGAGTACAATACTGTTTGTTTGAGAGTATTGTACTGTTTTATACTATCCTTTTTTTATTTTTTACCTCTGTAATATTTTTTTTTCTTCAAGGTATATCAACATCAGTCTTCTTCGAAAATACTGTTGTGATTAATTTAATATTTTTATTTCGATAAAAATTCATAACAAATTAAAAAATCAACGTCTCTTTCTCTTTATTGTATTGTGGCAGGCTGGGCAAACTCCATAAACCAGCTGGTTCTTAGCGTAGGATGGATGTAGCGTCACGCAACATTAAAACTTTACCACTGCCGGGTGTGGTACGAGTGAACCCGGCGGTCCCGGCGCCATCACTACGTTATTAGTACTGGTGGGTGGGTTTTTGTGCTTAATATAATGGCCGGTGGGTGGTACCCCATAATCCTTGGAGAATAAAATGAACCGTCGTCTATGTTGTTATTCGTCGAGGAGAATATGTTTGATAAACATTGACTGGAATCATTGCATTCATTCGAATTAAAAAATAGTAATCACATCGAAAGGAGAATATGATTATCAAGTAGGAGACAGAAAAAAAAAAGGAAAAGAGATGCTAGCTCCGTGGTACCTACCACTAAGTAGAGGCACGAGGCGGCGACGATGGTGGTGTAGCGGCCAAGGCAAGAGTCGGCGACGAGCCCCCCAAGCAGCGGCAGCATCAACGCCACCCCGTTCCACGTGTTCACGTTGACTGCGGCGGAGGCGGTGGACTCGCCCAACTGAGTCGTCAGGTACATAATGAGGTTCGACGACACGCCGTAGTATGCGATCCGCTCCGCTACCTCCACCCCTGCAAGTACAAGACACGACCTTCAGTCGAAATGACGTGGGAAGGAAGAAGGAAATCAACAGTAAAATTGAAATTGCAGGGGCTGGGGGTGTAGAAATTTTTTCATGCCTATGATGAGGGCGGCCGACGTCCACCTGCCGCTCGACGCGCGTTTGGAAGGCCGGCCGTGGTGGTCGGTGGCTCCCTGAATGGAGTCGTCTTCACCGCTGGCCGACAAAAGCAGGGGCTCCGCTTCCGAGTACATCGACTCCCGCAGCTGGACCGGTGGGATTCGCGAGGGGGTCGTCCCCTGTCTCATTGTAGTTGAAAATGGCAAAACCGTATAGCTAACAACGACTCTGACGCTTTGAACCTCAAGAGTCGGAGCTCATACCTCAATATAGGAGAGTGAGAGGTTTATATTGTCTGCTCTAGAATGGAACGATTGGATGCTCGTATTGTCTTCCCAAAATACTGTGGATAACGTCACCATTCGACTAACCTTTCGCCCTACAGAAAGGAAGGCAGGCGAAATGCCAAATCCTTCACTTATGTACAGTGGCGTAGCCACATTGAGGCACAGGTAGGCACGTGCCTCACCTGTCCTTGAGCTACATCAATAATTAACAAGTATTACCATAGCTTAACTTTGTTTTCTTAACGTAAAGTGAGCTCCGGTGTACATCAAGTGTAACAGCAGATCAATTCACTCCGTCGGACTCACAGCTATTCATGTACATTTGGAGTAGAATTCAGACCGTTACAAATTTCCATACAAAAACGAAACGTGTACAAATATAGTAGTAATGGTCAACCTGACATAAATTAGGATGTAGTTATGACGGCTCACCATTTTCTTTTACCCTATTTACTATGGTACCCCACCAAACAATAAAGTCTGGCTCCGCCACAGCTTCTGTACCAATAACGTCAAATCATTTCCAAGAAAAGTAAATGGTCCCCATCAAAAACCTTTCTGATATGTCCCAACTCCTCAGTCGATTAGCCTAGGTTTGGTTCTCATTCTGTAATTAGGATTGGATTAGTCGGGTTAGTATGTAGATTTGCATTGGGTTGGTTTGGATCCATATTTATTTTGTTTGGCAACTCAATCTAATTTTGGTCAGCTGGTCAGGATTCAGTCAAAACTAGTCAAGATTTAGTCTGATTCTATTTGACAAATAAGTCAGGATTTGACGAGTCTAGACTGTTGTCTGATTTTATTTGCCAACCATGTCAGAATTTGTTTCGATTCTGAACTGCTTCTAACATATAACAATATGAAATAATTAGGGAAGTTAACATCACACAAAGGTGTTGAGGTATGCAAATGGTGATAACATCCAAGCAATATAAGTTAAATAAAACAAGTGTTGTGAAATACTAGTATGGAAGTATGCATACCAGTACTCAATATTACATAAATAAAAATCAGTACCCGATTTAAAATTTAAAATTCAGAATATATTTTGAGACACTCAATAATATGCATTAACTTCACTCGTGGTCTGCAGCACCAACATCTCCAACAACAACATTGTGGCAACACATCCCATTATCACACAGATAATGAGGTGTTACGCGAAAACGTGCGGAAGTCACCATAACCACAGCTTATGAAAACACGGGTTAATTAAAACCGATTGCGGAAAACTGATAAACTGTGAAACTATTACTTTTCAGTCCTCATCCTGCACAGAAACATGTCATATATATATACATACACGAGATCTGATATGTGGCTACAGCTTACAGAAACAGTTGTTCATCCATCACATGAGTTCACCACCTGTTCATATACATAAAGGCCCGTGTCCGGCCACCAGCAGGATATACAAACGTCATCGATCGTTCATCGTAAAACATCGTCAAAATACTGCCAAGGACCTGAGAGTACATGGATGACTCTAGACTCTACTACAAAACATCCAAAACAGCAGCATGTCCAACGCTTGCCTTCTACTGCTCCTCAAGCTGCTCGGCCGCAACACCACGACCACGACCACGTCTACCTCGACCACCTAAAAAGGGGTTAAACCAGCGGAGTGAGACAATTGAACAATTGTCCCAGCGGTAAATATAACTCCCCACCGCAACTACAGAACCTCATCAAGATAAACTATAACATCAGATACCTAGAAACAGGTGAAATCAAGAGCAGTCTATATAAAGCAAAGCTATTCTTACCGACAAGCTTACCAGCTGAACAAAGCATATAACCAGATATCTTTCGATGGAACATGATTTGACAAGATAAGATATATCACTATGTAACATGACCATCGGAACAAGGTATATTACCACATAACCGGATTATCAAGATATGACATATTATCACATGCCAAATGAATATAGAAGTAACTGCAAGATATAACCGGATTAACTACACAAACAAGGCCTCAATCAATGTTTCATGTTTATCTTAAGCAGTAAATACTAAACGGCTGTATTACGTATTATTATGCCATGAGGATTTGGACCGTACCGTTCAAATCCAACCTTCGGTTACGAAACCCAAGCCGGTGCCATACAAGGTCAATGGAAGATCCGGACTCCACGACCTCCCACCTCGTGGTCAGTACACGAGTACAACACAAGCAGGACCACAGTCACATGCTGAAGTGGTCTAAGCCACATGGTCAGCTCCATAGGCTACGCTCACTCTAGCCCGCCTTGGTACAGGTCTCGACACGTGTAAAACTGAGCCACGGGCCTGTTCACCGTGCTCTGAGCCATGAACACATTCATGCTCCTCACATCACATATCATGAGCTATGGGCCTGTTCACCATGCTCTATATACGTATCTGAGTCTGCAACCGAAGTTATACTTTTTCCTCCTCATTTTCAGGCTAGGAGCAACCTACACATATTCAACAATATGCGCTTCCAGGTTAACCCGTACGAGAACCTGTTTCACCATCACCAAGTCCTGATGATGATGGATCTATGGCCAGGGAAAACTACATGATATATTTCACTGTGATTAATTAGTATCTTTTAGATGGATTGCAAGATTCAATCAAGTTATATAACATGCAAGATATAACAAAAGTAATTAACATTATATAATTATTGAAACACATCAACCTGATCCATCTCAATAATCCAACATCACATGTTACCACTTGGCCTCTTGCCAACCATCCAAATCCATATCAAGGATCATCACATACCACGAGATCTCAATCCCTCATCATGTACTGTCACTGCCTCTTCAAGGCTCATATCAACATCATGGGACCAACACATCATACATACAACCTCATAGAGTAATTATCAAGGTAATGTTACTCATCACATGTGTCTCATAGCCCCTTTCATGGCTAAACATCACCTGCATGGTTAGGGTACATAATAATCATAGTTTCAACATAAGGGATATGCTTACTATCATGAAATAATATTCAAGATACTCCACTTGTCATACTTACATTATTTGGTGATCAAGTGTATTAAGCACATCATTAACAAACCATTTTCATGCTTACCCTTATCTCAGGATTCATAGGAATAAACAAGGTGTTCACATCAAGCAAGATGTCATATTGAGAATACAGAGCAAACACTATTATTACCAATGTCATTGTTGTCACCATCCACTATCATCATTATTATCTTTATCATTAGCATCATTAATGTAGCTACCAATTACTATTGCCATGAACAAATAAGCATAGGGATTACTTCATGTATCTCATTACCACTATCTCCCTTATCATCATCATATATTACCATCAGCATCATTACTACCATTATTATCATCACTTATTATTATTATTAACATCATTGCTATCATTAGCACTATTAACATTTTTGTTATGTCAGTAAGCAAGCCATTAGTGTAACTGTCACTTAGCATCAACATTAACATATAAGCATAAAGATCATATCGTTATCACTACCTTCCTTATTATCATCACAACTATCATTCACATTATTGCTATCATCAACGTTATTGTTATCAGCAACATTATCTCTATTATTATAAGGGCATCACCATCATTTGTTTGTGCATAAGCATCCACTTCTATGGTCCTTGAAACCGTCACTATAGGTCCACATAACCCTCACAACAACTCCTCCCAACCCTCACCAAAGAAAGCTCACACGGCTAGAGCATGGGAAGGAAGCAACGCTGTGTTGCACCCAGCACTCAGCCCACGACGCTGCGTCACAAGGTACCGCACGTCAGGGGTGTCACGCGTCAGCCCTATCGAGCAACGCCCGTGCACCCTGCCATGACGCCCCGTCATAGCCATCCACAATGCCCGACACTCAAGACTAACAACCATCTCACAATGACCAGGAGAGAGAAGGAAAGAAAGAGAGGAACTCCCACATATCGTGCAACAACAACTCAGGGCCTAACGGCCAGCACACACCTAAGAAAGAGGGGCGTGACGCCCGACACAACCCATCCATGATGGCCGTCACAACTCAGGAGTGTATCGCCCGTCAGGGCTATCGGCCAACCAACCATGTTGCATATCGTGCAACCCAAACCAACTCACCAAACTAGGCCCTGTCGTCCACCACGAGGACCACTCCAAAGATCACCAAGATACTAAGGTCTATCGTCCACCATAAGGACAGGGGTGTCGTTCATCACAAGAAGAACCCTATCGCCCATCACAAGGGCAGGGGTAACGTCCAACTCAAGAACACACCATATCGTCCATCCTCAAGAACACACTATATCGTCCACCACAAGGTACACATCATGTCGTCCAACTCATCCAAACAAGGGATGATATCGCTCAACCTAAGTCATCTTCAACCTCCAACTCAAGGGAGCACAAACCCTAGGTCACAAGGTACACTAGGTCGCAAGGAAACCCTAAACCCTAAGGAGGATCGGCCACCAAAGGTACATAAGAAAAGGGTACAAAAACAAGGAACTAAGCTAAGCTACTAACAAACAAACAAGATCATAGCTAGAGGTAAAGGAGTTAGGGTTAGAAATTATGCAACCCGCCTTAAGCTCCAAGCTCCAAGGAAGAAGAAGCACTCCAAGGTCCAAGGGTTGTCGTTCACCAAAGCTGCTCCAAGAGAGGGTATCAGCCACCACTGCTAGTGCAAGAGAGTGTATTGGCCAACACAAGCAAGGAAGGAGAGGAGTGTCGTGCACTCAAGGTGGAGGAGACACCAAAAGAGCAAAGGAAGCTAAGGCAAGGGAAAGAGCTACCTATATAGAAAGAAGGGGAGGAGAAAACAAGGTAGATCCATGCTAAGTGTCGTCCACCCAAGGGACACTTGTCCTAGGGTTCAAGCCAACACTATAGCAAGCCAAGAGACACTTGTCCAAGATATGCACCAAGTGTCCACCAAACATGGTCAAGGCGGGACCAAGCAACATGGGCGACACACTAAGGTTCCTGGGCAACACACCACCATGTTGGGCGACACAACCCAACCCAGGTCGACACACACTCCTCCTTGGGCGACACAAGCTTCACTTGGCTGACACAAGGCTCAAGCAAGCCCAGACAAGGTACCTCAAGGCCCAAACAAACTCAACTCAGGCCCAGAGAACTCAAACAACAAGCCCAAGCCTTCCTCTCAACCCTAGAGGAAGCAAAGAGGGGAAACATCTCACAAGATGGCAAACTTGCACACGAAACCCTAAACTTGGGTTATTTGCAAGTAGCCCCTCAAACAATCAACAAAGCACATCAAAACCCTAATCACCACTAAAGGTGATTAGCAAGCACCCAAGCACCAAGATCAAGCAAAACAAACAGGGTAAACCCTAAACATAGGTCATGGTCCTTACAAGCTAACCCCCTTTAAGGGATTTCTTCCCCAAAATCCGAAGAGAAAAGTGAGGGATACTTCCTCCTCATCTCTTCCTCAAGCTCCTACATGGCTTCTTCTATGCCACGGCGCTGCCAAAGAACCTTCACAAGAGCCAGGTCCTTCCTTTTCAGCTTCTTGATCCTTCTGTCAAGGATCGCCACAGGACCTTCCTCGTAGGTCACATCTGCATCAAGCTCAACCTCAACTGGCTGTATCATAGTACCTGAATCCGGATGACTTTTCTTCAACATACTGACATGAAACACTGGATGCAACCTGTGCAACTCTGGAGGCAACTCTAACTCGTAAGCCACCTTGCCAATACGTGCTATGACTAAGTAAGGCCCCATATACCTGGGTGCCAACTTACCCTTCCGTCCAAACCTTAGCACACCCTTCCAAGGCTAGACTTTGAGATATACTTTGTCTCCTACCTGGAATTCCAAAGGTCGTCGGCAATTGTCTGCATAAGACCTCTTCCTGTCCTGTGCCACTTTCAACTGTTGTTGTATCACCTTGATCTTTTCTGTCATCTGCTGTACTAACTCAGGACCCAAAAGCTGATACTCACCAGACTCATACCAACACAAAGGAGATCTGCACTTCCTTCCATACAAAGCCTCATAAGGAGCCATGTCAATGCTCCGCTGATAACTGTTGTTGTAGGCAAACTCTATCAAACTTAGATGTACATCCCAGCTTCCTAGAAACTGCAAAACACAAGCTCGAAGGAGGTCTTCCAAAATCTGAATAGTCCTCTCAGACTGTCCATCTGTCTGCGGGTGAAAAGCTGTACTGAACCTCAACTGCGTTCCCAATGCTTTGTGCAACTGTTCCAAAAAACGACTCGTAAACTGAGGACCTCTATCAGAAACTATCGTTGCTGGCACTCCATGCAAACGTACTATCTCATCCACATATACTCGAGCTAGTTTCTCAACTGTATACGTCGTCTTCACTGGTAGAAAATGGGCAGACTTAGTCAATCTGTCCACTATCACCCAAATGGAATCATGATTCCTAGTTGTCCGGGGTAGACCAACTACAAAATCCATGGTTACATGATCCCATTTCCACTGCGGTATCGGTAAAGGTTGCAACGTTCCTGCCGGCTTCTGATGTTCAGCCTTCACTTGCTGACACACCGCACATCTCGCCACAAACTCGGCTACATCTCTTTTCAAACCGGGCCACCAATACAAGTCCTTTAGACTATGGTACATCTTGGTGACACCTGGATGCATCGCATACATCGACGTATGTGCTTCCTCAAGCACCAACTTCCTCAGATTATCAGCATCTGGAACCACCATCCTATCATGATAACAAACTAGCCCATCCTCAGATTCATGAAACCCATCACGCTTGTCCCTATCGAACTCTGATCTGATCAACTATACCACATCATCTGTCTGCTGTGCATCCTTGATCTGCTGTCTCAACGTAGGCTTAACTTGCATCTGTGCGAAAAGACCAGACAACAAAGAAACTTCCATCTGCACATTCATCTGTCGAAGAGAAACAAACATATCTCGCTTATGGAATACCAGAGAACTCAACTGTGCCTTCTTTAAAGAAAGAGAAGAAGACTTTCTACTAAGCGCATCGGCTACCACGTTCACCTTACCCGGATGATACTCGATCGTGCAGTCATAATCATTGATCAACTCCATCCATCGTCGTTGTCGCATGTTCAAGTCTTGCTATGTAAAGATATACTTCAGATTCTTATGATCCGTAAAGATCTGACATACTTCCCCATACAGATAGTGTCTCCAAATCTTTAATGCATGAACCACTGCTTCCAATTCCAGGTCATGAGTTGGATAGTTCTCTTCATGTTTCTTGAGCTGTCGCGAGGCAAAAGAAACCACATGATCTTCCTGCATCAACACGCAACCTAAACCTTTCTTGGAAGCATCACAGAAAACAACATAGCCTTTCCCAGACTCTGGTAAGGTCAACACTGGAGCACTGGTCAGCTTCTCCTTCAAACTCTGGAAAGCTCGCTGACATCGATCATCCCAAACAAAAGGTACGTCCTTCCTGGTCAACTTCGTCATCGGCAACGCGATCACACTGAAGTCCTTGATAAACCTCCGGTAGTATCCTGCCAAACCAAGGAAACTACGAACTTATGTCAGTGTCTTCGGTTGTTCCCAATCCGCAACGGATTCCACCTTCTTTGGATCTACTTTGACGCCTTCAGTAGATATCACATGACCCAAGAAAGTCACTTCTTCCAACCAGAACTCGCACTTACTGAACTTGGCATACAACTGATGTTGACGAAGAAGAGTCAACGCTCTACGAAGATGTTGCTCATGTGCTAGCCTGTCCCGGCTATAGATCAAGATGTCATCTATAAAGACTACAACAAACTGATCTAAGAACGGACAGAACACTCTGTTCATCAGGTCCATGAAAGCAGCAGGTGCATTGGTTAACCCAAACGACATAACCACGAACTCAAAATGACCATACCTCGTCCTGAAAGTCGACTTTGGTATGTCATCTGCCTTTATCCTCAACTGATGATATCCAGACCGTAGATCGATCTTCGAAAACACTGTAGCACTACACAACTGATCGAACAGATCATCTATCCTCGGCAACGGGTACTTATTCTTGATCGTGACCTTGTTCAACTGCCGGTAATCTATACACAACCACATCGAACCATCCTTCTTCTTAACAAACAACACGGGAGCACCCCACGACGACGTACTTGGTTGGATAAAACCTTACTCCAACAACTCTTGCAACTGCTTCTTCAGTTCTGCCATCTTTGCTGGAGCCATCCTATACGCTGACTGTGCAACAGGCTGTGTTCCAGGAACTAGATTGATCTCGAAATCAATCTCTCGGGGTGGAGGAACACCAGGAAACTCCTCAGGAAACACGTCTGCAAACTCTCGAACCACAGACACCTCCTCAAGACTAGGACCTTTCGCCTTGGCAACCATAATGGTATCCACCACGTGAGCTAGAAACGCCTCACATCCTTGTCGTAACAACTTATCTGCCACCATAGCTGATACCAAGCATGTCGGAAGAATCTTCCTATCTCCCTAGAAGGTCCACTTCTCTCCAGTGACATCAAACACTGCCTGCTTGGAACCACAGTCCAAGACAACCTTATACTTCTCTAAGATATCCATCCCAAGGATAACATCGAAACCATGCATATCAAGTGGTATAAGATCCACTTGGATACAGTGTCCCGAAAAAGACAAGACACAAGATGGACACTCTTCTCGAAGCAAAGAGGAACCATCAAGAGGGGTTTCTAACAACAAGCTATCCTTCTTACAACTAACAGGTAAATGACAGTTTTCAAGCATATTATAGGCGATAAAAGAGTGTGTGGCACCCGGGTCAACCAGAACATATATAAAGCAAGAAGAAGACATATCAGAATGAAATAACTCCATCTGACATGTCACCACTCACGGGTTGACTATCGCCTCCGGCTGACTTATGGCATAGAATCGAGTCGTTGCTTGCTGTCCATGACCTCTGCTTCCTTGAGCAGACGATCCAGCTTGAGACGCTTGACCACGTCCTCGTCCTCTACTACCACTGGGCTGTGGCCTCTCTGACCTCTGAAAACTCTGCCTCGGCTGCTGCGTTACTTCAACGTCTCTATTCGGGCAATTGAACTTCCAATGCCCGGCCTGACCACACAGATGGCATGCCTTGTCCTCAAACCGTGGCCTAGCAGGCCCTGTCACTGCCACAGAAGCTGAACTATGCGCTTTAGAAGGTGAAGAAACATAACCTTTCCCCTTACTAGGAGACCACTGAGATGGTACACCAGAGCTTCTCATCGCTGACGGTGCTGAAAACCTGGGCTTCTTAAAGCCACCAAACCTACGTCCTTGAAATTGAGCAGGTCTTTTGTGAGACATAGACTCTCTTTTCTCCCTTACCATCCTCTCAATCCTTCGAACAGATTCCACAAACATAGCAAACCGTTCTAGATTTTCCAACGCAGATACCGGGGTCTTCAACTCAGCACTCAAACCCTTCTCGAATCGTCTGATCCATTCCTCTTCTGTCGCCGCCATGTGAGGACAGAACCTTAACAGATCCATAAACTTGGCTTCATACTCGGTGATGTTCATCGTTCCTTGTCGCAACTTCTCAAACTGACTGATCTTTTCATCCAGGTATGTCTTCGGAAAGTATCTGGTGACGAACTCACGTCGAAACACTTCCCAACAGATCACCTCACCAGGCCGCTTCTCTTCTTCGATGGTCCACCAGTGACCAACACTACCTTTCAGAAGGTAGACATCATGCTTTACCTTGTCTGCTTTGGGGATGTCAAGGATCCGGAAAGCCTTCTCGAGACTTGTCAGCCACAGATCTGCATCCGCTGGATCAGCCGTTCCAGCATAATCTGAAGCTCCGACTCGGCGAAGCCGCTCGAAGGTCTTCCCAATACCTGATGCTTCTCCATGGGGAACATGTGCTCGCGGAGGAGGCACTGGTAATTGCTCAACCATGAGATTCATCGTAGCCATTAACTGCCCCATAAGCTGTTGGTAAGCAGGATGTTCAAGTATGGCTGGGTTAAATTGGGGAACCTCAGGCACCCGATCTGCATGTGCCTGTCCATCTGCTCCATCAACCGATGCAGCATCACTATACTCAGTAGAGTGTTCTTCATGGTTTCTAGACATCTTGACTTTTCTTCCGCTGAGGGCAGGAGATATTGTAAGAAAACCTAGACACTCATAAGAACAACTCAACCTAGTCCTAAATCCCTGTAGACTCAACGAACCTAAAGCTCTGATACCAAAACTTGTGGAAACACATCCCATTATCACACAGATAACGAGGTGTTACGCGAAAATGTGCGGAAGTCACCATAACCACAACTTATGAAAACACGGGTTAATTAAAACCGATTGCGGAAAACTGATAAACTGTGAAACTATTACTTTCCAGTCCTCATCCTACACAGAAAAATGTCATATATATACATACACGAGATCTGATATGTGTCTACAACTTACAGAAACAGCTGTTCATCCATCACATGAGTTCACCACCTGTTCATATACATAAACGCCCGTATTCGGCCAACAGCAGGATATACAAACATCATCGATCGTTCATCGTAAAACATCGTCAAAACACTGCCAAGGACCTGATAGTACAGGGATGACTCTAAACTCTACTAAAAAACATCCAAAATAGCAGCATGTCCAACGCTTTCCTTCTACTGCTCCTCAAGCTGCTCGGCCGCAACACCACGACCACGACCACGTCTACCTCGACCACCTAAAAAGGGGTTAAACCAGAGGAGTGAGACAATTGAACAATTGTCCCAGCGGGAAACATAACTCCCCACCGCAACTACAGAACCTCATCAAGATAAACTATAACATCAGATACCTAGAAACATGTGAAATCAAGAGCAGTCTATATAAAGCAAAGCTATTCTTACCGACAAGCTTACCAGCTGAACAAAGCATATAACCAGATATCTTTCGATGGAACATGATTTGATAAGATAAGATATATCACTATGTAACATGACCATCAGAACAAGGTATATTACCACATAACTGGATTATCAAGATATGACATATTATCACATACCAAATGAATATAGAAGTAACTGCAAGATATAACCGGATTAACTACACAAACAAGGCCTCAATCAATATTTCATGTTTATCTTAAGCAATAAATACTAAACGGCTGTATTACATATTATTATGCCCTGAGGATTTGGACCGTACCATTCAAATCCAACCTTCAGTTACGAAACCCAAGCCGATGCCATACAAGGTCAATGGAAGAGCCGGACTCCACGACCTCCCACCTCGTGGACAGTACACGAGTACAACACAAGCAGGACCGCAGTCACATGCTGAAGTGGTCTAAGCCACAGGGTCAGCTCCATAGGCTACCCTCACTCTATCCCACCTTGGTACAGGTCTCGGCGCTAGTAAAACTGAGCCACGGGCCTTTTCTCTGTGCTCTGAGCCATGAACGCATTCATGCTCCTCACATCACATATCCTGAGCCATGGGCCTGTTCACCATGCTCTATATATGTATATGAGTCTGCAACCGAAGTTACACTCTTTCCTCCTCATTTTCAGGCTAGGAGCAACCTACACATATTCAACAATATGCGCTTCCAGGTTAACCCGTAGGAGAACCTGTTTCACCATCACCAAGTCCTGACGATGATGGATCTATGGCCAGGGAAAACTACCTGATATATTTCACTGTGATTAATTAGTATCTTTTAGATGGATTGCAAGATTCAATCAAGTTATATAACATGCCAGATATAACAAAAGTAATTAAAGTTATATTATTATTGAAACACATCAACCTGATCCATCTCAAGAATCCAACATCACATGTTACCACTTGGCCTCTTGCCAACCATCCAAATCCATATAAAGGATCATCACATACCACGGGATCTCAATCCCTCATCATGTACTATCACTGCCTCTTCAAGGCTCATATCAACATCATGGGACCAACACATCATACATACAACCTCATAGAGTAATTATCAAAGTAATGTTACTCATCACATGTGTCTCATAGCCCCTTTCATGGCTAAACATCACCTGCATGGTTAGGGTACATAATAATCATAGTTTCAACATAAGGGATATGCTTACTATCATGAAATAATATTCAAGATACTCCACTTGTCATACTTACATTATTTGGTGATCAAGTGTATTAAGTACATCATTAACAAACCATTTTCATTCTTACCCTTATCTCAGGATTCATATGAATAAACAAGGTGTTCACATCAAGCAAGATGTCATATTGAGAATACAGAGCAAACGCTATTATTACCAATGTCATTGTTGTCACCATCCACTATCATCATTATTATCTTTATCATTAGCATCCTTAATGTAGCTACCAATTACTTTTTCCATGAACAAATTAGCATAGGGATTACTTCATGTATCTCATTACCACTATCTCCCTTATCATCATCATATATTACCATCAACATCATTACTACCATTATTATCATCACTTATTATTATTATTAACATCATTTCTATCATTAGCACTATTAACATTTTTGTTATGTCAGTAAGCAAGCCATTAGTGTAACTGTCACTTAGCATCAACATTAACATATAAGCATAAAGATCATATCATTATCACTACCTTCCTTATTATCATCACAACTATCATTCACATTATTGCTATCATCAACGTTATTGTTATCATCAACATTATCTCTATTATTATAAGGGCATCACCATCATTTGTTTGTGCATAAGCATCCACTTCTATGGTCCTTGAAACCGTCACTATAGGTCCACATAACCCTCACAACAACTCCTCACAACCCTCACCAAAGAAAGCTCACACGGCTAGAGCATGGGAAGGCAGCAACGCTGCGTAGCACCCAGCACTCAGCCCACGACGCTGCGTCACAAGGTACCGCACGTCAGGGGTGTCGCGCGTCAGCCCTATCGGGCAACGCCCGTGCACCCTGCCGCGACGCCCTGTCACAACCATCCACAATGCCCGACACTCAAGACTAACAACCATCTCACAATGACCAGGAGAGAGAAGGAAAGAAAGAGAGGAACTCCCACATATCGTGCAACAACAACTCAGGGCCTAACAGCCAGCACACACCTAAGAAAGAGGGGCGTGACTCCCGACACAACCCATCCAGGATGGCCGTCACAACTCAGGAGTGTATCGCCCGTCAGGGCTATCGGCCAACCAACCATGTTGCATATCGTGCAACCCAAACCAACTCACCAAACTAGGCCCTATCGTCCACCACGAGGACCACTCCAAAGATCACCAAGATACTAAGGTCTATCGTCCACCATAAGGACAGTGGTGTTGTTCATCACAAGAAGAACCCTATCGCCCATCACAAGGGCAGGGGTAACGTCCAACTCAAGAACACACCATATCATCCATCCTCAAGAACACACTATATCGTCCATCACAAGGTACACATCATGTCGTCCAACTCATCCAAACAAGGGAGGATATCCCTCAACCTAAGTCATCTTCAACCTCCAACTCAAGGGAGCACAAACCCCAGGTCACAAGGTACACTAGGTTGCAAGGAAACCCTAAACCCTAAGGAGGATCGGCCACCAAAGGTACATAAGGAAAGGGTACAAAAACAAGGAACTAAGCTAAGCTAATAACAAGCAAACAAGATCATAGCTAGAGGTAAAGGAGTTAGGGTTAGAAATTATGCAACCCGCCTTAATGTCCAAGCTCCAAGGAAGAAGAAGAACTCTAAGGTCCAAAGGTTGTCGTTCACCAAAGCTGCTCCAAGAGAGGGTATCGGCCACCACTGCTACTCCAGGAGAGTGTATCGGCCAACACAAGCAAGGAAGGAGAGGAGTGTCGTGCACTCAAGGTGGAGGAGAGACCAAAAGAGCAAAGGAAGCTAAGGCAAGGGAAAGAGCTACCTATATAGAAAGAAGGGGAGGAGAAAACAAGGTAGATCCATGCTAAGTGTCGTCCACCCAAGGGACACTTGTCCTAGGGTTCAAGCCAACACTCTAGCAAGCCAAGAGACACTTGTCCAAGATATGCACCAAGTGTCCACCAAACATGGTCAAGGCGGGACCAAGCAACATGGGCGACACACTAAGGTTCCTAGGTGACACACCACCATGTTGGGCAACACAACCCAACCCAGGCCGACACACACTCCTCCTTGGGCGACACAAGCTTCACTTGGCCTACACAAGGCTCAAGCAAGCCCAGACAAGGTACCTCAAGGCCCAAACAAGCTCAACTCAGGCCCAGAGAACTCAAACAACAAGCCCAAGCCTTCCTCTCAACCCTAGAGGAAGCAAAGAGGGGAAACATCTCACAAGATGGCAAACTTGCACATGAAACCCTAAACTTGGGTTATTTGCAAGTAGCCCCTCAAACAATCAACAAAGCACATCAAAACCCTAATCACCACTAAAGGTGATTAGCAAGCACCCAAGCACCAAGATCAAGCAAAACAAACATGGTAAACCCTAAACGTAGGTCAGGGTCCTTACAAATAGTTTATATTTTCCCTCCTTCATTTGCCACTGTTACACATGTTCCCGCTTGGTTGAGTTGTTGTTGTATTGCTGGTGGCAAGTACGAGGACTTGTTCATTAAGTCTGTAAAACCGCATCCACAAGTTTTAGCGTTTTTCATCTTTCCTTAAACATATATATTATTATGTTAGTCCTCCCGGTTGTTGTGAAATTGAACAAGGACATCACACCAAATTTGCCATACGGAAGGGCCACATAGTCTGCGTAAATATTATTGATGGCCTAAGAGTGTTCCCAGTGCTTCATCAGTCTCATCATCCCATTGAAATCTATTGATTGTGTGCATTGTTTATGGAAACAACTGTGGTATAGTTTAATAAACACGAAAGTAAAATGTATGTGTTTGTTAATAAGTACACAATTGAGACAATCTTTTACGTAATATTTTAATTTAATACGGACTGTAAAATATATTTTACTTTATATGTCCAACCAACAATAATTCCAAACATAAATTCAATATACTTAGATAATATTTGATTCAAATTCTCATTCATATTGGCGTAAAAGTATTTGTTCAACCAAAAACAATATCAAACATAAATCAAACATTATCCGCACAAATTATAGGAAAAAATGTATCAATTGAATACATTAATATTTAAAATTTATTTGTATTTTCTTATTTATTTGAGGGCTCAAACAATATTCAATTAAAGATAAATTTTTTCACTAGACTAATTAGGGCATGTAGAATGTGTTTTGGAAACAATTTATACTTTTGAGTATTATTGTGTTTAATATGTTTGTCCCTAAGTTATATTCTCTATCCTAAATAAAATCAGGACAAGTAAGATTGATCTAAATAAAATAACGATACCAAACATAAATTCAGTAGGCTTGCATAATATTTGATTCAAATTGGCGTAGAAGTAATTGTTCCATACAAATAGAGATTACATAGTTTGACTCAAAAATTAAACAATGCACAAAAAATAGTCTGAGTAGATACTGGTCTAATGCGGCATGGTCTAATAAATCTCCCAAAAGGAAATGATTTTGTCTAATAAAGTCTCTCTTGAGGTTCTTCTATCGGGTTTTCACCTAATTCAAAGATATGTAAGGCACCCCCGTTATGTTTCAAAAGTCACACAATGTCTCCCTCCAAGCCTCTCCAGTATATACTCCATTGACACATCCTCTCATGTCATATTGGTTTCTCATCGCATCAAGTAAGATTTGATCATTCTCCCTACACCATATACCACATGACCTTGTGCCTTGCCCAGTCATATTACAAATTTTGTATGCAATATATTGCAATAGTAAGGGTGCATTTTACAAATATGTCGATACAATATGATAATTAAAATATGAAGACACAATGTACAAAAAACATATGATAATTCAACAACATTACAATAAAGATAATTCAAACATTAAAATAGAAAAATCAGCAAGCTTATAATGTAACTTTAACACCAACTAAACTTAGGGGTTCGAGTGCAGGAATTAAATATCATCCATCTATATCTAACTCTGTAATTAAAGCTTATGGAGTCATCAGAGGTGAAGGAATGTCCAAAAGAAGACTACATGTTTCCTCTAACTTGTTGACAATGGTTTCTAGAATGTCATGCTAGTACTTTTCATAGGTGTAAACATCTTCAACATTGTGATGGATTTCAACAAAGTCCTTCATGTTCATTGCCTGGCCACACAACCGACTTGCATTCATTAGTGAATAACTTAATCTCAGCATGTAGAGAAGTAGTTGCTGGAGGGAGATCGACTGCCCAATGGAAGTATTTGCACTGGTCTTTTCCCTAAAATGCATTACCAAGTTTGGGTTAATGATAACGAACGTGAAATTTACTTAGTAGTTCAATCCATTGTTTATGGTTTTACTATCGTACCTATCTGGTAGAAAGTATGTAATGCATTTGGCTCATCCTTTCACTATGTAATGTTGCAACTAGACCACAAAGACACCTCTGAACTTCTGATGCATCCATTGACATCTAAAATTTTATTGTGCATTAGTAACATAATGTGGGGTTCATACCATAAATTTCAAACCAAAACTTAGGAATGGCAAATGACTATTCTAACATACAATTCAAGTCTATTTCCATTGGACAAATGTATTACAACTATGATGTATTGTACCCCTCATCCTCTGTTGAAGAGCAACTATTTGTCAGTAGATTAAATCATTTGTGAAGATATTGGCGTCTCCTTGACCGACCTTTTTCTCGCGTTCAGAAATGAACGTGGGATAAAGGAAGGAATCAAGCTTTAAATTTATAACCCGAAACCTTCTAGGCCCCCACAAATTTATTACGGGGTCGAAGTAGATATACGGGGTCGAACACAGGGACGTGACAATGTTTAGGACACCACATATCTCATTCTTTAGTCAGATAAGTCGAGACGATAGTCGATAAAAGTAAATGCTAGAACTAGTCTAGCGGGTTGTCATGATTTAAAACAAAACAAAGAAAAGAAAATAAAACAAAACAGAGCTCGTGGTTCTACTAATTAGAGAAGGAGAGTTCCTGGCTATGTAACCACAAATGGGGCAGTATATGCACTCATTCTCAGGCGTAGACAACCCTTGAACACCCAAGCAAGCATCTAGTACGCATGGTGGCATCTGTCCTGTGGGGTCATCCCACTCGCTCTCGCGATGCGTAACTAAAACCATCAACAATATGTCATTGACTGTCTCTCGAGGAATGACATATCAACACCTCAGAATATGCTAAGTTTCCTCTCGGGTCTTAGGATATTTTGGGGTGTTAGGAATAGAATACCTTGGATCGTCCTCCTCTCCGGTTCAGATCCAAACTATCATCTCTTAGCTATTCCTACAATGGGTCTCTCGATATAGGTAGAAATAGCAGTTCAAGCGAGTAAGAGATCAACCAAACTAGCAATCATAACTTAGAAAGAGAAAATAGAACATGCAACATACTAGATCTGATATGAATCTACTTGCTTAAGGCAAAAGTATATAAACATGCCCAGACCGGGCTACATAGCCAAGAAGGAGCTAACTAGTCATAGATAAGCATGGTTAGCACTGAACAAAGATGGATGAACATCGTTTGTACAAGAAACAAAGGAATGCAGTAGAATGAAAGAGAAGAAGGAAGGGATCACTACTACAGAAACAACATTCAATGTCACTTTTCTCGGCGTCGGTTATTTAGGAAATCCGATGCCTATAACATTCAACGTCGGTGATGTAGGTCATCCGACGTCTATAGTCAAGACACGGGTACCGCTTTATATTCAGGGTCGGCTGGGTAACACAAAACCGACGCCTAAAAGCGCCCGTGAAATCCAATTTTTGAGCGAAAAAAATTTGGCCCCAAAGTGTCACATACAGTGTCGGTTTTTTAGCATCAAATTGACACCTATATAAGATGAAAATTTGCGCGAAAAGTTCCAGATTAGGTGTCGGTTATCCGTTGATAACCGACGCCGATAATGGTTCCCGCCAAATTATTTAGGGCAAAATTTGTCTAATTGGACGTCGGTTGTTTAAGTAGAACTGACGCCGAAGAATTTAGGTGTCGGTTTTATGTTATAACCGACGCCTAATACCCACTTAATAAACCCTTGAACGGCCATTGTTCCCCTTTCTTCTATTTCATCGCAAAGTAACTGTTCCGCCCCTCAGCTCTTGCTGTGTCGCCACCCGCCCGCCCGGTGCTGCTCGCCACCTGCTACTGTCGCTCTCCACTGACGCCGGACGCCGCTGTTTGCTTGCCATCGACGCCGGACGCCGCTGCTTGCTGCTCTGCGTCACCACCGCCGGCCACCATCTTCTTCCTTGCCGCCGCCCTCCATCCTTCCTTGTCATCGCCGTTGTCCTCCTTGCCGTCGCCGCTGCCTGCTCCATGCTCGCCGCCATCCTCCCTGCCATGTCTCCTGCCTGCCTGCTGCCCGTCGTAGCCTCTAGGTAGTAGTTGTAGCCTCTGTTCTTCCTTCTCCCTAGCTCTTTACCTACAGCAAACACGGCTGTGGCTGTGTTGGCCTACCACGTCCGTGCTGGGCACCACGACCGTGGTAGGCCAACACAGCCACGGCCGTGTTTGCTGTTGGTAAGGATATGAACAAATATATATGTAATGCTTTATGTAAATTCTAGGATACGAACAAATCTTTTGCTTGCATATATTTGTGCTTCTAATCCTAATGCTTGACCTAATTCAGTAAATTTTTATGCATGTTGAAATAAGATTTAAACTTGTCCATTCTAGCATCCTAATTTGATTTGATTAAACCCTAACATCAATTGTGATGAAACCCTAACATGTACATATCTATTATTGCGTTTGTTGGCCTAGAAACCCATCCAAGATTTACTCATTAGGAGTAAATCTTGGATAGTCCCCAGTTTGGGACTGTTCTTGAACACCTAATCTCACTTAGGATGTAAGTGTATAATGTGTATTGGGTTTTCGAGAAAATTTCGGTAGCATTTCCTCGTTTGTTCTCTAAGTACATATGTACTTAGATAACAGCGGGGAAATGCTGCCAATTTTTTTTTGAAAACCCAATACACATTATACACTTACTAGTGAGATTAGGTGTTCAAGGATGGGATAGGTGGTGCACATTTATTATATATAAGAATGACATCACATGTGTTTGTTGGCCTAGAAAGTGAAAAATCATTGTTCTTTATATTACTTGTACATTGGTATAAATTAGAATGAACAATCCCTAAATTATATACTGTTTGTATGGAGTTCGACTTCATTGTAGATAATAGGAGTAAATCTTGGATAGGATGTAAGTGTATACCCTAATCTTGTCCTAATATATACTTGTGTTCTCATTGATCATAGAATGGATAGATCATGGATGCCCATTCGCAATCGCTGCACCCCAGAGTTTATATCTGGTCTTGATCAGTTATTAGATTTGCCGAGGAACATAGGAAAAAACCCACAGATAGGTTCAACTGTCCATGTAGGCATTGCAGTAACAATTTGAAAGTCAGCACTGGTGAGGAAATCAAAAGTCATGTCATGTGCAACGGGATTGTACAAGGCTATATAGAATGACACTGGCATGGAGAGATTTCAAACTCGAAACCAGTAGATGTCGATAGCAGTGCTTGGGTGGAAGAAGAAATTGCCTTCGATGACGTAGATGTGAACGAACCAGTTCCAGTAGACATCGTTGATGTGATGCTGGATAGTTGTAGGGTAGAACACACCGATCCACCTCCTATCTTTAGAAACATTGTGCATGATGCTGAGATACCGTTATACACAAGTTGTGCTAAGTTTACGAAGCTTAGCACTGTGTTGAGATTGTATAAGTTGAAAGCTAACAATAGATGGAGCGACAAAAGCTTCACTTCATTGTTGACTTTGTTGAAAGAAATGCTTCCTGAAGGAAACGAGCTGCCAATCTCAACATACCGGGTAAAGAAAATGTTGTGCCCAATGGGAATGGAGGCCAAGAAGATACACGCATGCCCGAATGATTGTGTATTATTTCAAAAGGACTATGTAGATTTGAAAGATTGTACAAAATGTGGTGCGTCACAATATAAATTGATGACTTCGGGGGAGTCCAAAATTGGTTCTCCTGCCAAGGTGTTGTGGTATCTACCTATAATATCATGGTTTCAACGCTTGTTTGCAAATCCAAAAGATGTGAAGAATTTGAGGTGGCATGCAGATGTTAAGAAAAATAATGATGGGATCCTACGACATGCGTCTGATTCCCCACAGTGGAAGAAGATTGATCTATTGTACCCTAAATTTGGTGAAGAAGATAGGAATCTAAGATTTGGGCTTTGTACAGATGGGATGAATCCGTACGGGACATTGAGCAGCCTACATAGCACTTGGCCAGTCATGCTTGTTATATACAATCTTCCTCCCTGGTTGTGTATGAAAAATAAGTACGTTATGCTTTTGTTGTTGATATCGGGCCCTAAACAACCCGAAAATGATATCGATGTTTATATTGAACCTCTGATTGATGACTTAAAGAAACTTTGGGCTGAAGGTGTGATGACCTATGATGCTTCAGGAAGAGAGACATTTCGTTTGCACGCTATGTTGTTTTGCACTATTAATGACTTTCCAGCATATGGGAATTTGTCTGGATATAGTGTCAAAGGAGCTAAAGTGTTGGATAAATTGGATATTATGATAAATCCCTTTGTTTCGATGATGACAAACATTTCATTCTTATTAATCTAACGAGCTACTTGAGTGTGCAGGACTAAGCAGGATGACAAAGTAGCAAGGGAAAATCCAAGAGCTTACTTAGTTATATTTTCATGCAATGTAATCAATGTTGTAAAACTTGTACAAATATATAATGTACAAGTACTTAGAATTGCATGTAAATCAAGCGTTAGATTTTCTCTAGCCAAACACTATAGTTAGACATGTCATCCCATTTAATTAGGATCACCTTTGCACACTCACACATATAATTAGTGCCTAAAATGAAATCTTGAAATAGGATCATTCTCGGTCGACGAACTCCTCGACCGAGACACTCTCGGTCGACAAACCTCTCGACCGAGAAAGATCCAAAGTAGCCGTTAGACACAACAAACAAGTTAGTTGGTAGTTGAAGAAAGACGTTGCAAATCACTTGTTCCAGAGAGCCTGTCGGTCGACAAAAGTTCGACCGAGTAGGTGTCTCGGTCAACCATTTGTCGACCGAGATGGTCTCTGACAGCAACTGCAGAATAAATTAATTAGCCGTTGTTAAAGCAACAACTTTGTACCTAACGGCTAGTTAAACACTTAGAAACCCCTAGAAGTTGTCTAGAACGTCCTTAAGCATACTTAGGCCATTCCTATAAATAGGACAAGTCATAGGACACTAGAATTCACTTGTTACACTTGAGAATACACTTGAGCATACTTGAGCAATCTTTTGCAAGCAAATTTGAGCACTGTGATCATTTGTCTACTTTCTCCTTAGCTCAATCTCGTGTCCTATAGGCTAGTATCTCCTATCCACTACAATCACATTGTCATACACATTGGTTAGGAGATCTATACGCTTGATATAGGAAAATCAAGCCTTGTGCTTACAACGGTATTGTAATTTCTATTTTCCTTCTTGTTCCTTTTTATCCTTTGTACTCTCCTTGCTACTCCTAGGGTTGGAGGCTGCGGATTGGAGAGGGTTGACTTCTCAGGTGGAGAAGGGGACTTCAAGCTACTTCAAGAAGGCTATCGCACGGGAAGCTACTTCAGAAGGCTGGTGCAACGGGAGTTGGTGCACCTACTTCAAGGGAAGGCTGCTTCAAGGTTGGGCGATTACTTCTAGGTGAAGGCTGCTTGAAGGGTTTGGGAAAAGAAATTGTATTTTATGTAAAGTCCTTGCGAGGTAATAAAATAAATTTCTTTTCAAATCCCGGTTGGGTAAGCAACCGGGTAGTGGACTGACGGCTATAGTATTTGCTATAGTTGGAACCACTCTAAACCCTGTGTCTCCTTGTCCAATATCTTCATTGTGGTTGTTTGAGTTTAAATTATTATTAAAATCTTTATAAAACTCTATTCACCCCCCCTCTAGTAGTTTTCAATTGGTATCAGAGCGGGCTTCAAGGAACCCTAACCAGGTCTTGAAGAATGGAGGGAAATGGTGAAAAGTGCTTGAACGAAACCACTACATGCTGCAATTGGTGTTTAGGAACAAACCACAAAACAACCGGATGCCCATGGAGATCAAAGAAAGAGGATAAGCACAAAGAATGCTTTATTGCTACAACTAGTGAAGAAGAAGAAGAAGAAGAGGTAAGTCTCTTTGATTTATCTAAAGAAGAACTAGTTGCTATTATTGAAGAAACACATAATAAATATGTTGAGTGCAAAAGGAAATTAAAGAAATCAAATAAAGAAAATGATGATCTAAATGTTAAACTTCTTGCTCTTGCATCTGAAAATGAGAATCTTAAAGAGGGAAATAAATTTTCTGATCTTAAGTTAAAATCTATGGAAGCCGATTGCAAGCTCCTTTCTGTTGAAAATTCAAACTTACAGACTCAAGTAAATGATCTTCAGAAACAACCATTATTGTGCAACCATATAGATTATGACACTATTGTTAAAGAAAGAAATTTATTGTCATCAAATCTAGACCAAGCAAAAATAGACATTAAGAAAAGAATGGATGAGATTGCCAAGCTACAACAACAAGTTCGTAGTTTGAATAACCATGGCATTCTTGATCAAATTCTAGATAATCCCTATCAACAAATTGGGAGAAGGGGACTAGGTTACAAGCCTAAAGGAAAATCTCATCAACAACCTAGTCAGAGAAAGTCACATACCCAATCTATATATGTACCTAAAAGGACATCCTCATCCAATGACAACATAGGACATAACCATAGAAAAAGATACGAAGTTGACTCAATATGTTGTCATTACTGCTTACGCCTGGGTCACTATTCATTTTCATGTCCTTATAAGAGAAAAAATGTAGAGTTAGTTTGGGTTCCAAAACCTCCAAACTAAATGAACAAAATCAAGTTGAGATATGACCAAAGACATTAGTTGCATATTTCTATGTCTATCTCAACTCTACATAATGACAAATATAAATGAAATTAATATTAGTTTGATCCCTAGATGATTTAAAGTCTAAGTCAAATGAAAAGAAAATTCTTATTTTCATATGATTTATCGTAAAAGTATTTTCTGGTCTATTCATATACTAATTATAATGGAATTATCATTGTATGCTTTATACCATGCTTTCATCATTGGGTGCGCATAGAAAATTGTATGCAAACAAGCAAAATAACTTATTAGTCATATGTTATTGCTTGCAACAAAATCTCTAACTCAGTAACTTTGAAATAATTAAATTGTATCTCCAATTAAGTAGTATGCTTCAACTTGATATTTAAATTTTATGCAGATATTAGACTCAATATATTCAATCTGAAAAATCTGCAAAAATTTGCCTCTTGGTCAAAATAAAACTTGACTAAGGGGCGCCATGGTCGTAGTCAAAGGCGACCTAAAATAAGCTTCGACAAAAATTGCTTATTTTGGAAATTCTCTCTTTGGACCTAATCTTAATATAAATTTTCTTGAAAATTAAATCATAAATTATCCCAATATTACTCCCTTAGAATATCCATATAAATGCTCTAAAAAAATGATCTACCATTTGCATCTAAAAATCAACTTTAAAAGTTGTGCTCAGTAAGTCTGTCGGTCGACGAATTCGTCGACCGAGAACCTCTCGGTCAGCCCATCTCTCTCGACCGACAAATACTAAACAGACTCAATATCGGACAAACTGTCGGTCGACAAATGCTCGACCGAGACAACGTCGGTCGACAAGTGCTCGACCGAGAAATAGCCGTTGGATACAACCGTTGTGGACGGACGGTTATGACCGTTTTTTTGACCGTTGGGGAACCAAGTGGCGCGTCTGCAACTCGACCGTTGCGGACGCTCGGTCGACGAGTCGTGGACCGACCAGGTCGCTGGAATGCTATAAATAGGAGCAAAAACGAGTCACTTACTCACACTTACATTTCCTTGCCTCCATAGTCCATCTCTAGTGCATTTTTGTGCAACTCTTCAGCATTCTTATCCTCCAATCTTCCTTGCTTCTTCTCCACACTCAAGAAACACAAATGGCCTCATCCTCAGATGTCCGTGGGAAGAAGAAAGTCGCCGGAAGAAAAAGAAGAGAAGATCGGGAAGCCACTCCGCCACTGACGATCATCAACGACATCGCCTTCGTCGACGGAGATGCTGGAGATCGATATCTACGGCTTTCCTCTAAAGCTCCTCTTCCCCGACGCTCGGTCGAAGCTATGGACTTCATCAACATAGTTGATCTGGAAAATCTCTTTGGAGTGCAGAAGCTGAAGGACTTCATCTATCCTTCTTTTCCTTCCTATTCCACTAAGGTAGTCAACGAATTCTATGCCAATCTCTTATCCCACACCGAAAATGAAACCACATTCTTCTACACCATGGTCAATGGGCGTAGTTTTAAATTTTCCGAAGGGGATATTCTTGATATGCTAGAAATTGATATAGATGAATACCAAGATTTCCTTGACCTTACTACCGGCAATCCACTAAATTTATTATCCCATGATGACCACTCCACTAACCTTAGTGATATAAAAAGAACCATATTTCAAACCAATACCACTTGTCATGAAGATAGGGGAACTTATTATGCAATAAACCTGAAACCTGCATGTAGGATAGTAAACCTCATTGTTTCCACCAACATACATCCTAGAGCTAATAAATCTGAGGTCCCTATTTTCCGCATGTGTCTAATTTATGCTATCATAAAAGAAATTCCTACAAACTTCATTCGCATAATACTTAAAAACATGCTTGAGTTTTCTGGCAATCCACCGTATGCCGATTTTGTATGCCAGATCACTCAACATTGTCTTAAGTTACAAATTGAAGATATGGGGTATACATGGGAGCGTAGACCACCAAAGATAAGTAAGAATACCGTAGAGAAGATGGGGATTGACTTTGGTCATAAAAGGGCAAGAGTAGAAGGAGAATCATCACATCAAGATATACCACCACCCCCTCCTCCTACTAATCTTTCTGTTGATCCCATTCAAAATACTCTCACTTATCTTGTCGGTTCCCAATATCATCTTAGTAACCAACTCAACTATACCCACCATGCCATGACATACTTGAATCAAAGAATGCAAAATCTTTCTCCGAGCCAAACCGATGAATATCCGCATTCCTTAAATCCTGGCATGCTCAACCCATTTAACCCTTCATACAACTACTATCAAACTCCACCTCCACCTCCACCATCAATGGATCTTGCACATACTCAATTTTCCTCCATACAATTGCAAGATATAGCTGCTCACTTCCGATTTGACCGAGTTCCCACATTTCTGGAAGCATATGCGTTAACTACGACAGGTGCTTTGGATTGGCAAACTCTGGTCAAATATTATGGAGCCGAGCCATTCCTTGGGAAAGATCCGGACATCGATGTAATTCTTAAATCTTTCCAGTGAAGTGTTGAAGTTGTACTAGTTGTAATGACAATGATTGTAATAAATTGGTCATTTCTATATGATTGTAAGATTTTCCATGCTATTGAATGAAGTTTGCCATCTTTGCTTGATTCAAATGGTTATTTTTTTTTGGCATATGAGACATCTTCAAAAATTATGGATTATAAGTTCATTATTGTAGAGCATAACAAATAAGGGGAGTAATAATTAAAATAGGCAACTATTAAAATTGTGGCTAAATTGACAAATGACAAAACAGTTCTCCAGAAACATCCTCGGTCGAGCAACTAGTCGACCGAGAACACTGTTGGTCGAGCAATTATCGACCGACCGGGTTTCTGTTTTCCAGACTAACATAAAATTGCATACATCTTTGTTAAATCATGGAGATCATCTACAACATTTTCTATATTTGCTTAGTACTCAAACTTTCATTTGAGATATCTATCTAAGGGGGAGCAAAGCATAAGACTAAGGGGGAGATCATAAAAAACTTTGACCATTTGATTGAAGAAGCTTACAAAAACATTGTAATCACCATGTGTAGCTGAAAATTTTCAAGAAATTTATGAATTTATTGAAAATGGTATCTTGTACTTGAAGGAACTCTCTACCCAAAACAGGGCTTAACATCCCTTGCATTTGGATGGAGACATTTTTATGTACTCTAAGCTTAGAGGATTCTCATTTAATCTAGGGCTTAACATCCTTTGATATATGAGAAATCAAGGGAATCTCATATCATTTCAAGGCTTAACATCCTTTGCAAATGATTGAGAAACAAATTGTGGATAAATTAGATAAAAATCCATGTTTCTAATAGGATATCTAATTAAGGGGGAGCATTATATTAAGGGGGAGAAGAAAAATAAAATATTCAACTTGGATATCTTTTTGAAATGACAAAGGGGGAGAAAGAATATAAAAATCAAAAATATAAATAAGTTTCATCACATCTTGGCCAACACTCACTTGCAAAACATAAATGGCTACAAAAGGTAATTTTCAGGTATGAAACTCACATGCTTTATATTTCCTTATTTCATATTTAGGAAATGTTTGTCATCTTCAAAAAGGGGGAGATTGTTGGATAAATTGGATATTATGATAAATCCCTTTGTTTCGATGATGACAAACATTCCATTCTTATTAATCTAACGAGCTACTTGAGTGTGCAGGACTAAGCAGGATGACAAAGTAGCAAGGGAAAATCCAAGAGCTTACTTAGTTATATTTTCATGCAATGTAATCAATGTTGTAAAACTTGTACAAATATATAATGTACAAGTACTTAGAATTGCATGTAAATCAAGCGTTAGATTTTCTCTAGCCAAACACTATAGTTAGACATGTCATCCCATTTAATTAGGATCACCTTTGCACACTCACACATATAATTAGTGCCTAAAATGAAATCTTGAAACAGGATCATTCTCGGTCGACGAACTCCTCGACCGAGACACTCTCGGTCGACAAACCTCTCGACCGAGAAAGATCCAAAGTAGCCGTTAGACACAACAAACAAGTTAGTTGGTAGTTGAAGAAAGATGTTGCAAATCACTTGTTCCAGAGAGCCTGTCAGTCGACAAAAGTTCGACCGAGTAGGTGTCTCGGTCGACCATTTGTCGACCGAGATGGTCTCTGACAGCAACTGCAGAATAAATTAATTAGCCGTTGTTAAAGCAACAACTTTGTACCTAACGGCTAGTTAAGCACTTAGAAACCCCTAGAAGTTGTCTAGAACGTCCTTAAGCATACTTAGGCCATTCCTATAAATAGGACAAGTCATAGGACACTAGAATTCACTTGTTACACTTGAGAATACACTTGAGCATACTTGAGCAATCTTTTGCAAGCAAATTTGAGCACTGTGATCATTTGTCTACTTTCTCCTTAGCTCAATCTCGTGTCCTATAGGCTAGTATCTCCTATCCACTACAATCACATTGTCATACACATTGGTTAGGAGATCTATACGCTTGATATAGGAAAATCAAGCCTTGTGCTTACAACGGTATTGTAATTTCTATTTTCCTTCTTGTTCCTTTTTATCCTTTGTACTCTCCTTGCTACTCCTAGGGTTGGAGGCTGCGGATTGGAGAGAGTTGACTTCTAAGGTGGAGAAGGGGACTTCAAGCTACTTCAAGAAGGCTATCGCACGGGAAGCTACTTCAGAAGGCTGGTGCAACGGGAGTTGGTGCACCTACTTCAAGGGAAGGCTGCTTCAAGGTTGGGCGATTACTTCTAGGTGAAGGCTGCTTGAAGGGTTTGGGAAAAGAAATTGTATTTTATGTAAAGTCCTTGCGAGGTAATAAAATAAATTTCTTTTCAAATCCCGGTTGGGTAAGCAACCGGGTAGTGGACTGACGGCTATAGTATTTGCTATAGTTGGAACCACTCTAAACCCTGTGTCTCCTTGTCCAATATCTTCATTGTGGTTGTTTGAGTTTAAATTATTATTAAAATCTTTATAAAACTCTATTCACCCCCCCTCTAGTAGTTTCATAAAGTGTGTCCTATATGTGAAGAAAGCACTGATTCAATAAGACTAAAACATGGCGGCAAGACTGTATATCTTGGTCATCGAAGGTTTCTTTCAAAATTCATCATAGGAAGTGCAAAGCATTCAATGGATGGAATGATGAACGGAGTGCACCTAAACCTATACCAGGGGATGTTGTTTATGAAAGAGTAAAAGACATTATCAATGAATTTGGTAAGAAATCACAATGTAGTATGGCCACACGGAGTGACAATTCTTCATTCAAGAAGAAGTCAATATTTTGGGATCTTCCTTATTGGAGTTCTTTGACAGTCAGGCATTGTATTGATGTAATGCACGTTGAGAAAAATGTCTGTGATAGCATCATTGGTACTTTGTTAAATATACCAGGTAAGACTAAAGATGGGATAAAATCTAGAATGGACCTACGTGAAATGGGAATAAGTTCAGAATTAATAGAATTACGTGAAATGGGTAATAAAAGAACATACTTACCTCCCGCTTGTTACACGTTGTCTAGAAAGGAGAAGAAAGCTTTTTGTGAATGCTTGGTAAATGTTAAGGTGCCACGTGGTTACTCATCCAACATCCGTAGATTGGTATCAATGAAAGATCTGAAGTTGATAGGTCTTAAATCTCATGATTGTTACACTCTAATGCAACAAATATTGCCCGTGGCAATTCGATCTATATTGCCAAAGCATGTAAGGTTTGCAATCACCAGACTTTGTTTCTTTTTCAACAGTCTATGCAGCAAAGTTATTGACCCTGATACTCTCAATAATTTGCAAAGAGAAGTGGTTGTTACCCTATGTAAGCTTGAGATGTATTTCCCTCCTTCGTTCTTTGATATCATGGTACATCTTGTTGTCCACTTGACTAGGGAAGTGAAAATGTTGGGACCAGTTTTCTTGCATTGGATGTATCCCTTTGAACGATACATGAGCATTTTTAAAGGTGATGTTCGAAACCGTTATCGGCCTGAAGGGAGTATTATTGAAGGTTATGTGGCGAGAGAGGTTATGGATTTTTGCAATGACTTTCTGAGTGGTAATAACACTCATGTTAATGACAAGAATATTGAGGAGGGCAAAGGAATTTTGGGATCACGGGTGAAAGTAATCAGCCGTGAGCAGTTGGAACAAGCTCACTTGTATATTTTACACAACATGGACGAAGTGAGTGTTTATATCGAGGAACATACCAATTTCATCCAGAGACAACATCCTTGAGCAAGTTCAATGTGGCTTGCTAGAGAGCATAATAAGACTTTTACTAAGTGGTTTGAAGATAAAGTCTTACATCAACTATCTCAAACACCAAATGATATTACAAAAACTATCAAATGCCTCGCCTTTAAACCAAAATTGAATGTTATGTCTTATGATGGGTTTGACATTAATGGGTTCACATATTACACAAAGTGCCAAGTTGATAAGAGTGTCGTCCAAAATAGTGGGGTCACTCTTCAAGCGTCGACTATGTATTTTGCAAGTTCAAAGGATAAGAGTCCACGTGAAGCTAAAATGTCATATTACGGTGTCATTGAAGACATATGGGAGTTTGACTAAATAGATTTCAGAATTCTGCTCTTTAAATGTAATTAGGTTGATAACACCAAAGGAGTTATAGTGGATGAATTGGGTTTCACTTTGGTGAACTTTGAAAAGATTGGCGAGAAGGGTGAACCATTCATATTGGCATCACAGGCGAAACAAATATTCTATATCGATGATCCTGCAAATGATAAATGGTCGGTTGTTCTTCATGGTAAAAGACAGTTCATTGAAGATCCTATAGATGAAGAAGAGTACTATGATAAGTATGATGACTCCAGTCCATTCTCAGTTGGGTTTCCAACTCCACAAAATATTGAAGCTAATGATGACTTATATGTGCGTGGAGATCAGAATGAAGGATTGTTAATTGATAAAAGATCACAATTATAGAGGCATGTATGTTTATATTTTTTATTGAAGCTAAATGTTTGCTTTTTTAATATCAATATCATTTTCAGATTTGATTTTTCATTATCTTCTAGTTAATACAAATGCTAAATGTTTGCCTTTTTCTAGTTAATACAAATGCTAAATGTTTGCCTTTTTCTAGTTAATACAAATGCTAAATGTTTGCCTTTTTAATGACATTTTTAGATGGCTGACCATGATGAGCATGATGTCCATGATGAGCATGAAGTCCATGATGAGCATGTTGTCCATGATGAGCATGGCAAGGATACCAATGTAAGTTCTAAAAACATATCCTGTATTTCTATAAAATTCATTATCTTCTAGTTATGTCATATATCCCATATTTCTATATTGGGCTAATTCAGTGTGTTTATTTTTGTCAAATTTTAGGTTGATGATGCACATGTACCCACTGAAGCACTGTATGAACTTGAGGCGCATCACCAAAAAGTTAACAAGAAAAGGGGCATCACTATGTTGAACAAGTTAATAGCGCTAAGTGGCAGTGGATCCAAATTGGTTGTGGAGTTTGATAATGGAGGAAATGCAATTGGAGTGAACTGCAATAATTTTGTAAACTATCTTGGGGTTGTCACTCGAAGCCATTGTGGTGTTAAGTATGATAATTGGCATAAAGTTCCTCAGGCGGAGAAAGACTTGATATGGAAGGATTTATGCGTGAGTTATTATTATTTGCAATTCTATTTTGTAGATTACAAATTCTATTATTTGCAATTCTATTTTTGGATACTAGTTAATAACAATTCTATTTTACAGAATCTGTTTGCATTGAATGAGAAGCTGCATCGTAAAAGCATGATGCAACGCGCTGGAAAGATGCTTAGGAACTATAGGACAAATCTCAACAGAGAATACATAAAAGATGGTGATAAGAAGAAGAAGTCAGCCCTTGAACAGTAGAACTTCTTGGACAAAGAAGATTGGGACAATTTTGTTGCTTCAAGAAAATCTGAAGAATTCAAGGTATTAGGCGTCACTCCCAATTTAATTAATATACGTTGTATTCACCTATTCAAGATTAACATTTATTGCTACTAACCAAATCATTATTGTGCATACTAACTAGGCCCTCAGTGAGGCGCAAAAAGCAAGGCGTGCACTGAATGTGCATGACCACACTATGGGTCCAAAGGGCTATGCAAGCATTCGCCAAAGACTACAGGCAGAGTCTGCTGCTACTCAGGAGTCTGCTGCTACTCATGAGTCTACCACACCCATGCCTCACCATGATATTTGGATAGCTGGGAGGTAAAACAAGAAGGGTGAAATAAAGAAGCATGTAACTGCAGAGGCGGCTGTGAAAATGGTAAAATACAACTCTTAGAGCAATCGTATGAATATAGATTATTTGTGGTGTTAACTTACAAATTTATGTTGATGGTGATTAGCGGGAGCTGCACGAGCAGAGGAAACAAGGCACGTTCATCCCTCAGGGCACAAGGGATGAATTGACAGTTGCTCTGGGTAACCCAGAGCATCCTGGATGTGTTAGGGGTATAGGAACTGGTGTGGGCATCAAAGTATTCTTTGGGCCATCCCAACGCAAACCCAAAGTGGGACTTTCACAAGAAGAGGTAACCTATTCTTTTTTTAGAATGTTACTGCAAAAGGGAATTCAATAATAAGAAGCTAATGTTTCTTTTATCCATATATAGGAGAATAAGAGAGTCGAGGATATAGTTGCCAAGAAGGTCAATGATATAGTTGCTGAGAAGGTCAAGGAAGAATTGATGCGGTGGTAGGCATCCCAGGCTTCCAATCAGCCTATGGCGACCCACTCTTCTCCTGATGTACAGACTACAAGTAATCATGTAGACCCACTGCCTAACACGTCTGCTGTAAGTATTGTTTATGACATTGTAGCTAGTCTTTTCAAGATGATATATTTTCAAGATGATATGTATATATGTATAATATTCTTTACGTAAATTTTTAGGCATTGAAGCCATGCCGCTTAAGAATGCAAGACTATGTTGTTGCAGAGGCACAGGCTTACCCGTCCCTTCCTGGGGCAATGTTTCACGGGACTCTAATGCCACAGGGCTACGTTCGTGTGAGCCTGATACGTGTGTTACCCGATTAGAGGGAAGCTACATTGCCATATCCCCACCCGGATATTGATACACTTGCTGAGGCAGAAGGCGGGGTGATATTATGTCACAAAGCAGATGTCGTCTACACTACTGAAATTGTAAGATAAATTTACATTACTTTAGATTGTTAATGTGTATATATGAGGTCAACTGATCTGAAATTATATATACGGGTTAAAAAGAAGACACCCGGAGAACCTAGGCCTCCACCTCCACTTCCTGCATTACCAAGTTGGGTTCCAACTGACCTAAAATTCCCGTTAGGTCCTGCTTGTAGGGGAATGACATGTTGGCTATGGGCAAATAATATACATTTCCCTATAATTGTTTCTTTAGAAGAAGATTATGCAGGTCAATCATACGATAGCTCTTTATTTATACAAGATATTATTGAGCTGTTTATGTATGATTGGTTGAATACATCAATGATAGAGACATGGATAAGGTGAGATCTTGTTTATACATCCATATACCTTGTGTAAGATCCGGTGATCTGGTTTCTTATATATTAATGCATACGTAATACATGTTTTGCAGCTACTTAGTCGAAGATCAATGCAAACAATTTGTATTTGATCATGTGGGATTTTTTATTCCATCATTGATTAGTATGGTAGCTAAAGACCCTGATAGTGTTCAACAATACTGTATAGATGCTTTTACAATTTTCGGTCAGCAAAAGAAGACGATAATAATAGCTCCATTCAATGTCAAGTAAGTTTACTTTATTTATAATTTGGACTTAAGAAAATTCCATTTTTATTGTGCATTTTGAGTTATTTATTTTTAACTTTTTTACCTCTAGCGGTAGACATTGGGAGTTACTAGTTATTGTCCCCAGGACGTTCACTGTTTATTATCTAGATCCTGCGGGAAGTACATTGAACACTAAAATTGGACACGCAATGAGAATGCCATTATTCTGGTGAGAAATATTTCATTTTTATATCCATTAACATCTGTTATTACATTACTAGTTAACTATGCAATTTATTGTGTTACATTAACATGTAGGGGTTTAGATGCATTCAAAAATGCTGGAGGAAATGTCCCAAGGAGAAAGAACCAGCCAATAATTTGGGAGAACGTAAAAGTAAGTTCCCGACTCCAATGTATATATTATTTATATGAACTGTGCTTAGTTGTATTTTTTAATATTTTGTATGTTTCAATTTATAGTGTGATACACAAGACAACGGCTGGACATGCGCATACTATGTGATGCGATTTATGCAGATGATTATCCGACATGCCGCATTGTATATTAATATCATACATGAGGTATTATATATAGTCTCATTAGTTAGTATGAAATATATCAACCTTATTTTTATATTATTACTTATATATATACATCATTCCTTTTGTAGGTGTTTCAAACTGACCACACTATAGGTAAATGCTTAAAAATGTACATGCTCCATATACGATGGAAGCATTAAATGAAGTAAGAGAAGAATGGGCAAAAGTCATAAAAGCAGTGGCGATTGTAAGATATAATTGGGATGCTGATAGCGATGCTGAATGATATTTTGTAAATGAATATTTTTTTAATGTTTATACATGTCTGAATGTTTCTACATGTATTTGAATGTTTTTACATGTGTGAATGTGAGAATTGAATTGTTGTCTGAATGTATCTACTTGTGTGAAAAAATATTTGTTGATTTTGCAGGTTTGTGGCTTGTTTGTAGGATGACATCAATGGATGTCATAAACTTGCAGTTCAGAAAACTGAACTGCAGGTTCTCATCCTGTTGACCAACCACAACAGGCTTGCAAACTGATAAGAAAAAAAAAATTAAAATATAGGCATCGGTTATTTATAGAACACCGTCATCAAAGGCCTACAACATTGGTTATTGGATAAAACCGCCGCCTAATGTGACAAACAATCCGACCGTTCAGGAAACTACGGCCGTGGTAGAAATGGCGTCGCTTATTCGTATAAAACTGATGCCTATAGTAATAAACACGGTCGTGCAGCGAAGCACAGCCGTGTCGTCTAGGAGTATGGCGTCGGTTGTTTAGTTGTTAACCGACACAAAAAGTGTCCTAGGTGGTGCCCTTTTTGTGGCGCAAACCCTATAGACGTCGGCCGACTATGTATAACTTATGCCTATTAATCATATAGGCATCAGTTATAAAACTGACGCTGAAGAGTTCGACCTTTAGCGGCGCCCACATAGGCATCGCTTGAAAACCATCGCTAAAAGGGGTTAAACAACCGACACCAAAGGCGTGTTCTGTAGTAGTGGATATAGCCCATAGAGGAGATGTGGCTCTCTCTCCTTGGCCTTTATGCAGGTTGGATCTCACCCCTTGGGTCTTCTCTTCATCCTTTTGGACTCCTCGTTCCTCTCTCTCTAGACCGTATCGGGCAGGCTGTATCGGGCAGCCGTATCGGGCAGCCGTATCAGGCAGGCCGTATCGGGCAGACCATATCGGGCAGACCGTATCGGGCAACTGTATCAGGCAGTAGACTTTTGGGGAACTCGACACACTAGCTCCTTGGTCTAGGTACTAGCTCTTGCGAGCTCCTCCCTCTAGCTCTCCTCTTCTATAGGTTGGTAGCTGCTATTTATAGCCAGCGAGTTGATGGGAGTTGTAGCTTTTATTGGTCCACGCGTCCTTCATCCATGGCTTCGATCTTGAGGCATCAGGTGGGCCAATATGACTGTCTCCCGATGACCATGTCGAGCAAGCCATATCGGGCAGGCCGTATCGAGCAGCCCGTATCGGCCAGACCATATCGGGCAGGCCGTATCGGGCAGCCATATCGGGCAGGCCGTATCGGGCAGCCATATCGGGCAGCCCATATCAGGCAGGCCGTATCGGGCAGCCATATCGGCCAGACCGTATCGTCCAGTTGCTGGAATTCTTGTCTTTTCAGGTTCGGTACTTGAGAGTCCCAAAATTGGCTAGTTTCGGTGCCTGCAAGTCAAAAATTGGATAATTAACTACATTATTGGCTATTCTAGCTCTATTATCTAATGAGAGACAGAAAGCATAAAACATGAGCATTATTGGGCATATTAAGACTAAAGTGGCACAAAACTATAGATAAAATGCATAGAGAATATGCACTAATTTGGGTGTCATCAACTACCCCAAGCTTAAAACTTGTTTGTCCTCAAGCAAGACTGTGCTCATAGAACAAAAAGATAACATCCAAATTAAGCTTGGCAATAGATGCTAAGGTTTAGAAAAAATAGTTTCAAACATCTATTCTTCTGATCCATGTCATTTCATAGCAAATCCCCACCAATCATGCACAATCCTGCCAAGGCAAGATCAAAGAGCGTCCAGGCGAGATTAAGAGAATTCACTATAGTCTACCGATACTCATGAGGGTTTGAACCATAATTATTTAAACAAGAAAGAGTTGTCACACAGGTGATCACGCGGGTGATGAGAAATGAGTTATCACCATGAATCCATGCATACCAATCGGGAATCAACATGCCTATCACTTATTCATGTCCTAAAAAACAAAACAAAGGACTCTAATGACTTCTGAGAATCCCGATCTGCGTCAGGTTGGTCCATGTAGCGAGAAACAGTCCCTGCAGTCCGAGCCAGTTGGCCCAAATCAAGGAGATGAACTGCTCGTACTCTGCTCGAACCAACCCTACTGCTAAGACGGTCTCATAGGTCACCTAGGGGGTTCCTAGTGACTCTCTAATGAGCTTTTAGAGTGGTACTACCAGGCACGACATATCCGTGTTCATGAGCGCAGTCATACACTGGCTGGGAACCATCCTCAACTCTCCTAAAAGAGAAAACAACCCTCATTTATTGTTCACACTCAGGCTTTTATCATCTGCATTCTATTTGTAGGCTTGGGTGAGAACTATATAGATATTTTTGGGATTTTGTGGGCGGCCAAGCCTTTTTTGCACATTTATATATTTTTCATCTTTTTGACTCAATCGAATGTGAGAAGGCACATAGTCCATCAAGGAAAACACTTCATTTTGATCATAGCTCAAAACTCATCATGATTCGCTTGACACCTATGTGAAAAGTTGCAATTATGATTCAAGAATCTTTAGAATAGAGGCAAGCTTGTGAAATTCATAGCTAGGAGACTTTAATCGTGATTTAGCTCATTCCAACAGTCCTTTACCATGAATTTTCCATTCACCACATAGATCAATGGAATATAGCTTTAAGCTATGCAAAATGGAAATAACCTTAGATTTATTTCCAAACTCAACGAAAGAGTCAAAGAGCAAGTCAAGCAAAAGGTCAATCAATTTTTAAGATGAAAACTATGCATTTAGGCATTAAGTCAAGCATTTATCTATTAGATTCACACCACATAGCCATAATTGCAAAGCTAAAAAGTTGATTTTTTTTTAAAATTTAAAACTAAATGCAAGAAATAAACATGCATGCAAGAAGGGTGAAGAGAAAGAAGGGCGAAGCCCACCACCCCAAGCTTAAAATTTTGCTCGTCCTTAAGTAAGACTCAAACTTGATATAGTGAGGCAGGAATGCATGAGTTTAACGACAGTTATTGAAGTTCTAAAGATGATGCATAGGTGCAAGGATATAAAAATGGTTAGAAGAAATAAACTAACTAACAAGAACATGAAAAGCAAAATTTATTGTAATAAAAGGGTGGGAGAGTGGGTAATAGAAAAGGGGGTGGCTGCCCCACGATACCGACACTGGGATCCCAAATCCTAAGTTTTGGGACCAGTGTCACCTGTGTCTTGCCGACGGGTCTGCCACATAATATGAGTAGAATAGGCGGATGTGTTGGCCATGCCGAGTCTGAAGAAGCGAAGTTAAAATCGGTGACTCAGTGAAGTCATCTTTGTGCTGGAAGTGGCTTGAACTACACTGGGACAAATTCTTTGGCATATCATCCTCAGGGTACCTTTCATTATATGAGTCTTCATATGAAGGCCCTGGGATTTCAACACAGGATGAGATGGAGGTGATAGGTTGGACGTCATCTTGAGGACTCATATCTTCTCTCTCCATCTCTACACTTGAGGTTGGATGCTTAGATAAATCTTCATGTATAGTCTGAGCCATCCAATCATCTTCTAAACATGAAGTGTCCTCTAAAGAATCTATTTGTAGTTCTACTACCCCAAGCTTATCACCTGGCGTGGAGTCAGGGGTATCTTCATGCTCAGCAGCCATGTTGTAGTGAACCGTCCATCCTGCACCCTTGATGTCCACCAAGCCTTGTAAAGGGATGGTGGCAAATGATGGCTTGTGTTGCTTCAACTCGTCTTCGTTGCTATAATCACTGCTCCATGTTGAGAAGCTATCATCGTCATCATCGAACAAATTGTTCCAAACCATGGTTGGCGTACTGCTCAAAGCGAAGTGACAAGTCTCAATATGAGAAATGTCACTCTGGTCTGGTTCAATATCTGACTCTGGTTCCTCAAACCAACCTTTTGGTTGTGAGGTCGATTGGCTTTTCGAGTCTTCACCATCGTCATCATAGACCCATTCATGTCTATGACTTATTTCTTCCATTGGTTCATTAGTTGGGTCATATGGATAGAATGAAGGGCTTTCCCAAGTGGGTTGGTCTTCATAGAAAAATCCTGGTGAATTCAATTGATGGTCTGAATAGGTTGATGGTGCATACTCCACTTCAGACCCAATGGGATGGTCTTGATGACTAACATCTTCATTGTCTTGTGATGGCAGTTGTAATTGAATTGTAACCAGATCGATGAGCTCTTGGAGCCTCCTACTTATTCAACATCTTTATCATGAAGTTGTTGTACTTGAGCAGCAATGCTTTCGAGACCCGTCGATTCTGCCATGCACAAATAAGGGGAACCCACTGTATCAAACTGATGCTTTAGGATGAATCATTGTTCCATAGTTTGAAGCATACTACTACTGTGGTCTGCAGCCTCGGTGGCTACTTTGAGATGATACTCCTGCTTATCTAATAGTTACCGGAGCGGATCGACATTTTCTTAGAGATGAGGAACTAGGGAGGTGAGTGCCTTGACACTTTCTCCAGCTAACTCCACTACCTTGATCAGTTCTTGATCCCATGATAGCACGGGAGTCGATGGTTGAATGGTAGTCTCCTTTTTTGGAATTTCAACATATGACGAAGGTGGAGGTGAGTATAACTCGACTAGTTGCAGAGCACGACCTTCAATTATTTTCCAGCAGTCGGAACTACGGAAAAACTCGGGAGGACAAGTGGACAAGATGACTTGTCTTACGGAAGCAAGGTCCATGGCTGAAAAAGGTATGAGAAAAAGAAAAGTGATTTAGTATATATGAACAAGTATGTGTAAAGCAAGAGGAAAACTATGCATGTATATACAGACTTATAGTGACAGAACAAAAATCTACTAGGCGTGTAAATGTGGAAAACCACATCCCCGGTAACAACACCAAAAGTTGACCGACCTTTTTCTCGTGTCCAGAAATGAACGTGGGATAAAGGAAGGAATCAAGCTTTAAATTTATAACCCGAAACCTTCTAGCCCCCTACAACTTTATTATGGGGTCGAAGTAGATATACGAGGTCGAACACAGGGATGTGGTGACGTTTAGGACGCCACAGATCTCATTCTTTAGTCAGATCAGCCAAGACGATAGTCGATAAAAGTAAGAGCTAGAACTAGTCTAGCGGGTTTTCATGATTTAAAACAAAACAAAGAAAAGAAAACAAACAAAACAGAGCTTGTGGTTCTACTAATTAGAGAAGGAGGGTTCCTGGCTATGCAACCACAAAAGGGGCAGTCTATGCACTCGTTCTCAGGTGTAGACAACCCTTGAACACCCAAGCAAGCATCTAGTATGCACGGTGACATTTGTCATGTGGGGTCATCCCACTCGCTCTCGTGATGCGTGACTAAAACCATCAACAATATGTCATTGACTCTATCTCGAGGAATGACATATCAACACCTCGGAATACACAGAGTTCCCTCTTGGGTCTTAGGATATTCTGGGGTGTTAGGAATAGAATACCTTGGATCGTCCTCCTCTCCGGCTCAGATCCAAACTATCAGCTCTTAGCTATTCCTACAATGGGTCTCTCGATACAGGCCGAAATAGTAGTTCAAGCGAGTAAGAGATCAACCAAACTAGCAATCATAACTTAAAAAGAGAAAATAGAACATGCAACATACTAGATCTGATATGAATCTACTTACTTAAGGAAAAAGTATATAAACATGCCCAGATCGGGCTACATAGCCAAGAAGGAGCTAACTAGCCATAGACAAGCATGGTTATCACCGAATAAAGATGGATGAACATTGTTTGTACCAAAAACAAAGGAATACAGTAGAATGAAAGAGAAGAAGGAAGATGTATAGCCCGTAGAGGAGAAGTGGCTCTCGCTCCTTGGCCTCCGTGCAGGCCTGATCTTGCCCATTGGGTCTTCTCTTCATCCTTCTGGACTCCTCGGTCCTCTCTCTCATTAGACCGTATCGGGAAGGCTGTATCGGGCAGTTGTATCAGCCAGACCGTATCGGGAAGCCATATTAGGCAGACCGTATCAGGCAACCATATCGAGCAACCGACTTTTGGGGAACTTGACACACTAGCTCCTTGGTCTAGGCACTAGCTCTTGCCAGGTCCTCCCTCCAGCTCTCCTCTTCTATAGGCTGGTAGTTGCTATTTATAAGTAGTGAGTTGATGGGAGTTGTAGCTTTTATTGGTCCACGTGTCCTTCATCTGTGGCTTTGATCTTGAGGCATCAGGTGGGCCAATATGACTGTCTCCCGACGACCGTGTTGGGCAGGGGGAGTGTCGGGTAGGCCGTATCGGGCAGCCCATATCGGGCAGGTTGTATCGACCAGACCGTATCAGACATCCCATATAGGGTAGGCCGTATCGGGCAGCCATATCGGGCAGTCCATATCGGGAAGCCCATATCGGGCAGGCTGTATCGGGCAACCATATCGGCCAGACCGTATCGGCCAGCTGCTGGAATAATTGTCTTTTTAGGTTCGGTACTTGAGAGTCCCAAAATTGGCTAGTTTCGGTGCCTGCAAGTAAAAAATTGGCTAATTAGCTACATTATTGGCTATTCTAGCTACATTATCTAATGAGAGACAGAAAGCATAAAACATGAGCATTATTGGGCATATTAAGACTAAAGTGGCACAAAACTATAGATAAAATGCATAGAGAATATGCATTAATTTGGGTGTTATCACTCCTCCTGAGAGTCATAAATTCAGTTACTAACCTATCGGTGTCTTCTCTCATGGAACATACAAAGAAACAACATTTAGACCAGTGCTTGTATTTGTTTCATGCATAAGTTGTGTTACCAGTGCATTCCTAATTGAAGTAAGGGCGGTCACGATATGTTGTACTAGTTGTGCAGGCAACATCATACGACATCTAGTTTGAACAAGACCCCTACCACATGGGGGTTGTTGTCTTTGAACCGTCCCTTAGCCACATATGTGGCATCCATTCAGACTCGTATGGTGCATTGGAGGCCACATGGACACGAGGGCATTCCATTCCCCATTGTAAGAAAACCTAAGGAGGCATAATGCAACACTTCTAATCAGGAGGCATAATAACATTGTACTAGAAAAGTATAAGGATGATATGGGAAGAAGATTATAGCACTTGTTAAGTGAGGGATGAGTTTAAAAATAATATAGAAATGATGCCAAGTACAAAGCAAGGTCATTGAGTTTGCCAAATTAAACTTGAAATGCTTTCACACAATACATCACCCTCCCAAGCATCGTCCTGAGTTGTTTGCTGGAGGGAGCTCAAGTCGACCCCATTATCTGGGAGGCCCGTTGGTGAACTATATTCTACAAATTCATCCATCATAATATCACCATCATTTTAGAATCATATAAAATTGTATAGAATACAACACACCAATATTAGGTGACGCTGTGAATGCACATGATACATCACACCTTTTTTTAGGTAAGAAACCTCCTCTCCAACACACTGAATGCTCTTTCAATAATATTACTTAATTGTGTGTGTTAGTGTTTAAATATCTCTTTCTTATTGTTATATGTGTGTTTGTTTCCTTGGTACTCAGCTATACGGTAAGATGTATTGCATTATAACTTATAGGTGTTCATGTAGCTTGCATCAACCAAGTAATACTTTCCCGTGGGTACTTTGAAACTACCTATGACCGTGGTGGATTATAGGATCCTCTGGTCTGCTGCATGACCCTGCCACCCCTTCAGGACATACATAAACTCTATGGAAAAGTCTACTCCAAGCATGACATTCATTGAGACAAACCCTCCTCTATTTCTCTAAGGTTCTATTTATCGCATTTCACCAAAAATGTGATGTATGTCCCGTTAAGCCCCAATTACATCCTAAAACAAGGTATTATAGGGTTCAACTTACAAAATAAATGTTGGCATGCACCACAATTTTTGGTGATGTCTATTACCTTGAAGTAAGGGTAGAACTTTGGGCTCTCCAAGATGCAATGATGCAGCGTTGTGGTTGTGGTTTGCATCACTGTGACAAAGTGGTTTTTCATGCTTAATTTCGAGGACGAAATATCTTTTAAGGTGTGTAGGATGTGATGGAGTGGACTTTTGGAGTCCTTGACCATCCAATGACATAAGTGAGACCATAAGGTTGAATAATGTTGAGAATTCCCAGTGTTTTGGTAAAGTTGGAATGTTGTTTGAGATTTATATAATGATTAAGATCTCTCTTTATATGCCTTCTTGAGGAATTTAATCGGATGATCTAATAGTTGCTTTTTGGTACCAAATTTGAGTATAAGGTAGGTTGAGTGGTAGGGAAGCTATGGTTAAAATTCGGTGACAATCAGATATTCTTATAGAGAGTTAGGAAGGGTTGAAGGTTGTGATAATATGTGCATTATTGAGGTGAATAGACCTAAGATTACTAGGTTGAGCCTAAAATAAGTGGTGTCACGCACCTCTTACCTTTGAACTGGGTCTGTGTGGTCGGGTCCTGGCCCTAGATATCCAATCTAGTGGTAGTGAGGGCTGTTTAAAGTGAGCCTCGGATCCTGCCTTGGGTGAAGTCCTTGACAGCCATTGGATGGACCTTGGATGGCTAGATATTCACCCCCTACCTCCGGTCAGACTGGAGATCGTGGGGCTACAGCAAGTGAGAAGCCTAGCCTCATCCCATGTCGTGGTCGTGGCCCGATGAAGGGCATGAAGTGGGTAGTTTTTCTCGCCTTGACCAGACCTATACCTCGACCCCTCATTTGGGGCGTTTGACGAAGAGAGCAGGGAGAACGAGCTCTCCCATTCCCTGCCTTCTCCACCGCACAGAGAAGGTGGGGGATGGGATGAGGATACAAAGGTATAGGGTAGATCAGAGGAAGATGAAGGGAGGAAAACGAAGGTCGAGGTCACAGGAGTCTGAGGCGGCAGGTTCTAGGGGCTATCGTTAAGCTTCCATGGCTGCCTAATCCGAGGTTCGGAGGAGATGAACTCGGAGTTGGGGTTGTTGATCCAAGGCACTGCAACTCAATCCAAAGGTCCCCTCAGGTCCTTGAAGCTTCAATGGAGCTTTTCAGTGCCTCATCCATGAGATTTGAGGCAATGGAGTCCTTTTCCCCTTTCCTAGCGCCACGACGGCCACCATGGCCGGTGAGCTTGTGGTCGGGAGGATTTGGAGCCGATATCGAGAGAAACAGTGACCGTGGAGGTCTCTCCAAGGTGGTCGAAGCCGAGGGCAGCCTTAGTGATCAACGAGGAGGGCCTTGTCATGCAAGATTGCTCGCCGGAAGAGTTAGCTGCGGCGGCGCCCTCATGAAACAGGGGCACTTGAGTTCCTGTTCTCGCGTCTGCAAAGAGAATGAAAGGGAAAGACCTGCTCGGGTAAACAGGCCCTTAGCTCCGCGGATCCCACACAAGATCCGGACCGGGTCCCTTTGAGAAGAGAAGACCAGCGCTAGCCCAATGTGGCCACGTGGCGACACACGATTGGCCGAAGAAGGTAAATATCTCATAAATGTCCAGATCGTAAATAATTCATAGTAATTCGCTCGAATATCAGAAAAATGCAAACAAAGTATCAAACTTCTCAGAAAAATGAGTAGAATACAGTGGAAGCATAATATCAAGATTTTAATGCACTAATATCAGTGATATCTTGTTAGTAGTGAAATGCTCTTATAATGGATAATAAATATCAAATGATGTTCTAAAATTGTGGAAAAATGCCAATAAGTCTATAATAATGCTTATAGTGCACCTGATGTCAGTGATGATGATGTTAATGTAGGAAATAATGTATTTTGCTTCTTATGGCTATCTCAGACTAATAATCCTAAATAAAATGTATTAAATGCACACATGCTCAATAAATGATGAGATTTACAGAATAAGGTCATATCAGTAACTGGAAGATAATATGTAGATCTGAGATCAGTTTTGTACACGAAATTCATATTACATGAAGATGAACCCTAAATACATGGGTTGTAACCCTAATATGTATAATGCATATAAGATATGATTAATGGACACACAAAAATATATGAGACCTAATGTTCAGATAATGAACTTTGATAATGAGATGTAATCTGGAAAATGACATCAATGAGATAATCAAACCCTAATATGAACACGACTAGGGTTAAGATGAGATGCATGATGATGAGAACCTGATGATAGTATATGGTCTTGTTTTGATCAGGTTTGACCAAGCTTATAGTTGACATCAGTGATATGTGTTTAGTATGATCTATCTCTTTGGAAGGTACGCCATTACCTCTTACTTGGCTTATTATACAATATGCTTGTGTTATATGGTAGTAAAGACTTGGCATATGATATTGATTGAAATGATTGCTCTTGTATGATATGTTTCTTGATTTCCCGTACTTATTTCTATGAACACATGAAACATAAAATATCTGTTCCATTATATGAAAGCACTAACTCTTTGGCAGTGTGCTTGGAAGTGACCTAACTCTTTGGTAGTGGTCACATTGTACATATGACCTAACTCTTTGGTAGTGGTCTGACCTAACTCTTTGGTAGTGGTCACCTTGTACAAATGATCTAACTCTTTGGTAGTGATCATAAAGGCCTTGAGATATAATGGAAAATGTGCTTAAAATATGTGTTCTCTTTGTTAATGAATATCTCTGTGCAAGTATACGCTTTTCTTATATTCTTTTGTTACTGCCAAGTATTAGTTTTATCTTATTGCCAAGATATGATGAGAGGTATATAAAAAGACACGTAGGCATACTCAGTACAATATTCATGAAATATTGTGCTGACGTGTACCGCATGTAACCTTTTGTTTAGGTTGTGGTTATGCTCTTGAAGATCCAGGAGAGAGAGAGTTGTGTAGCGAGCTGATGTACAGGTGGACCTGTTGTCTTAAGATCCTGTAGTCTAGTTGTAGTACATGTATATGTTATAGTGTCATGTTCAATATGTAATATCAAATGTTGTAACAATTCATGTTGTAATTATATGTTTAATGGTGAACATGTGTTGTGGTTTTATTATTGTTCATGTGCATGTACTACTGATGTATGTTTCCTTCTGACTCCCTTGAGTTTCTTCTTCTTAGCCTAGTGTGGGATGTTTAAATTGGGATTCTCGCTGAGGTGAGGGTTTCAATTTGGACGTCACACATCAGATTAAGTTTTAGAAAATCCGGGGACGTCACAGGTGGTATCAGAGCATGAACAATAGCAAATCCTGACATTTGCTCATTATGCAACTCAAAACGAAAGAACCTTGAACCTTAATAATTCTTAGGGTTAGATTAGTCATCTTTTAGAGACTAGATCTGACCTAGCCTCTAGGTTAACACCTAGATGTCCGAGAACTAGGTTTAGACTGGTGCTTGTTGAGTAGCAAGTCCTTAGATGTCGTTCTTTCCTTGTAGTGCAGCGGTATGGGACGTTGCACTATTTGGAAATGACGTGCATCAAGGGAAGAGAAACCCTAGACATATGGCGCTCGTTGTCTAGAGTAGCTACACTAGTCTACACCATGTTCTCACCCTTTTCACTAGTTTTCATGACACTGGACTCTCTACTATGTGGGGGACACTCGTTTTCAGGATTTGGTTTTTGATTCCAATCGGATCGAACCTTGATAGTTTTCTATGACGCTTGTTTTATCGGAGAAAAACTATATAATATTTTAATATGTATATGTATTATAAAAATGTGTCCCCACACATGTATGAGCAGGAGGTGTTCATGCAACCTAAGTGAAAGTGATGACATCAGTCTAGAAGAGAGAGTAGTTCTAGATTAGATGTCTAGAGCCTTGTTGGAATAGATGATAGATGGAATAGATGAAATAAGTTTTGATGATATGATGTAGGTCTTATATAGATGATATAAGATGGTTTATGATGATATATGTTTGTCTTTGAGGACTTAAGTTCAGTTTGAGGATTTGAGATAAGTTTTGATGATGCAAGTATGCATGCTTTTCTAAGATAAGATATGTTAGGTTAAGACAAGTTGTGAGTCAGCAAAAGCCTCAATCTCTTTTACGAAGGAGGACCTCTAGTGTTAGGACCAGTTTCGGGGTTAACTCCAGAGAGAGTGAGACCCAATGGGAGAAGGTTAGAGAACCTAAACTCCAAGATATGAGAATTCTGAGATATGTGTTATGATATGTCCTAAACTAGAATACGCCAGAGTGATTGAGTTGAGTCGCTTTATGCATGATTCTTATAGTCTTGATGAACCCTAGATGTCCTTGGGAGGACCAAACCCTAGAGACAGAGAGAGGCTGGTTACATATGTGCATGTGAACATGAATATGAGTGCCTGCCATCTGGGTGAGGGAGAGAGCCCAAGACCCTGGAGGAGGTAGCTATGTTAGTTTTTGTGAAGCCTCATGCTCGGGTTGGTGGTTTCCCACATAGGAATCTAGTGGTGTATATAAGAGAGTTTGGGTAAGCATGTTTCATGGGTAGAAGGCCTGTGATGAGAACATCATGTCATAGCATGTTTGGTTTGTGCTTATGTGGATAGAGCTTGTAAGGCTATCTCTAGTGCCAATGAGGTAATCCGAGAACCTTAGACTAAGAGAGGGAAGATAAAGTATATGCATGTGAGATACTCATAGAGTTGAGTTAGCTCAGAGAGACTGAGCACGACACTCCCCTTGTCGTATGGGTCAGGATAACCTCATTTGGACTAGATGAAGTTTTAATACATGTTTCACGAGCCACTTGTATAAGTTTGTTAGCACAACCATGATATTATACATGTAAGGATGCAATCTAATCTCAAGATGTGATATGTAGACATGATAAGATGGAAATCTAGAAATGGTTTAATAGATCTATATGTATAAATGGTTAACCACATACTTGAATAATGATGGTAATATGATAAAGATGGTTAACCTTGTGATGCAATCATTAATAAATGTTGCAGTTTAATATGAACAATGAAATAAGATCAAAAGAATGAAACATGTTACATGAGATGTTAATCTAAGTGCTTAATAAAGATGAAAAGTATAGTTTGACAACTAGCACGACAAAATGCTTATAACAACTTGAAGTGAACTGGATGGATAAGGTGGGTTAACTTTAGTTAACACCCACCTAAAAGGCATATGTTAATGATGAAGATGTTCTAACAACGAGATAAATAAAATGTTGATGACACCTTGATGTACGAGTTAATCTTCATTAACTCCTTTGGAACATGGTAATATGATGATGAATAGTAATGCATGAGTTAAGATAAGGAAGAAAATCTAACATATGAGTTATATAACATGACATAACCTAAGCTTCTAAACCTTTGTTTAATCCTTCTATGGAGTGAGGTTTCACCCTTGATGCTTTTGAAACCTCCTAATAATGCTTTGGATGCATGGTTTTAGGTAACCTTTGCGGATATGTTACAAATAGAATGGTGTCTACATGTGGATGAAGACATGGTAGTCTTCCTTGAAGTACGAGTACGGTTGACTTTCGAGGACGAAAGTTCCTGTAAGATGTATATGATGTGAAAAAGTGGTTTTTCATGCTTAATTTCGAGGACGAAATATCTTTTAAGGTGTGTAGGATGTGATGGAGTGGACTTTTGGAGTCCTTGACCATCCAATGACATAAGTGAGACCATAAGGTTGAATAATGTTGAGAATTCCCAGTGTTTTGGTAAAGTTGGAATGTTGTTTGAGATTTATATAATGATTAAGATCTCTCTTTATATGCCTTCTTGAGGAATTTAATCGGATGATCTAATAGTTGCTTTTTGGTACCAAATTTGAGTATAAGGTAGGTTGAGTGGTAGGGAAGCTATGGTTAAAATTCGGTGACAATCAGATATTCTTATAGAGAGTTAGGAAGGGTTGAAGTTTGTGATAATATGTGCATTATTGAGGTGAATAGACCTAAGATTACTAGGTTGAGCCTAAAATAAGTGGTGTCACGCACCCCTTGCCTTTGAACTGGGTCTGCGTGGTCAGGTCCTGGCCCTAGATATCCAATCTAGTGGTAGTGAGGGCTGTTTAAAGTGAGCCTCGGATCCTGCCTTGGGCGAAGTCCTTGACAGCCATTGGATGGACCTTGGATGGCTAGATATTCACCCCCTACCTCCGGTCAGACTGGAGATCGTGGGGCTACAGCAAGTGAGAAGCCTAGCCTCATCCCATGTCGTGGTCATGGCCCGATGAAGGGCATGAAGTGGGTAGTTTTTCTCGCCTTGACCAGACCTATACCCCGACCCCTCATTTGGGGCGTTTGACGAAGAGAGCAGGGAGAACGAGCTCTCCCATTCCCTGCCTTCTCCACCGCACAGAGCAGGTGGGGGATGGGATGAGGATACAAAGGTAGAGGGTAGATCAGAGGAAGATGAAGGGAGGAAAACGAAGGTCGAGGTCACAGGAGTCTGAGGCGGCAGGTTCTAGGGGCTATCGTTAAGCTTCCATGGCTGCCTAATCCGAGGTTCGGAGGAGATGAACTCGGAGTTGGGGTTGTTGATCCAAGGCACTGCAACTCAATCCAAAGGTCCCCTCAGGTCCTTGAAGCTTCAATGGAGCTTTTCAGTGCCTCATCCATGAGATTTGAGGCAATGGAGTCCTTTTCCCCTTTCCTAGCGCCACGGCGGCCACCATGGCCGGTGAGCTTGTGGTCGGGAGGATTTGGAGCCGATATCGAGAGAAACAGTGACCGTGGAGGTCTCTCCAAGGTAGTCGAAGCCGAGGGCAGCCTTAGTGATCAACGAGGAGGGCCTTGTCATGCAAGATTGCTCGCCGGAAGAGTTAGCTGCGGCGGCGCCCTCATGAAATAGGGGCACTTGAGTTCCTGTTCTCGCGTCTGCAAAGAGAATGAAAGGGAAAGACCTGCTCGGGTAAACAGGCCCTTAGCTCCGCGGATCCCACACAAGATCCGGACCGGGTCCCTTTGAGAAGAGAAGACCAGCGCTAGCCCAATGTGGCCACGTGGCGACACACGATTGGCCGAAGAAGGTAAATATCTCATAAATGTCCAGATCGTAAATAATTCATAGTAATTCGCTCGAATATCAGAAAAATGCAAACAAAGTATCAAACTTCTCAGAAAAATGAGTAGAATACAGTGGAAGCATAATATCAAGATTTTAATGCACTAATATCAGTGATATCTTGTTAGTAGTGAAATGCTCTTATAATGGATAATAAATATCAAATGATGTTCTAAAATTGTGGAAAAATGCCAATAAGTCTATAATAATGCTTATAGTGGACCTGATGTCAGTGATGATGATGTTAATGTAGGAAATAATGTATTTTGCTTCTTATGGCTATCTCGAACTAATAATCCTAAATAAAATGTATTAAATGCACACATGCTCAATAAATGATGAGATTTACAGAATAAGGTCATATCAGTAACTGGAAGATAATATGTAGATCTGAGATCAGTTTTGTACATGAAATTCATATTACATGAAGATGAACCCTAAATACATGGGTTGTAACCCTAATATGTATAATGCATATAAGATATGATTAATGGACACACAAAAATATATGAGACCTAATGTTCAGATAATGAACTTTGATAATGAGATGTAATCTGGAAAATGACATCAATGAGATAATCAAACCCTAATATGAACACGACTAGGGTTAAGATGAGATGCATGATGATGAGAACCTGATGATAGTATATGGTCTTGTTTTGATCAGGTTTGACCAAGCTTATAGTTGACATCAGTGATATGTGTTTAGTATGATCTATATCTTTGGAATGTACGCCATTACCTCTTAATTGGCTTATTATACAATATGCTTGTGTTATATGGTAGTAAAGACTTGGCATATGATATTGATTGAAATGATTGCTCTTGTATGATATGTTTCTTGATTTCCCGTACTTATTTCTATGAACACATGAAACATAAAATATCTGTTCCATTATATGAAAGCACTAACTCTTTGGCAGTGTGCTTGGAAGTGACCTAACTCTTTGGTAGTGGTCACATTGTACATATGACCTAACTCTTTGGTAGTGGTCTGACCTAACTCTTTGGTAGTGGTCACCTTGTACAAATGATCTAACTCTTTGGTAGTGATCATAAAGGCCTTGAGATATAATGGAAAATGTGCTTAAAATATGTGTTCTCTTTGTTAATGAATATCTCTGTGCAAGTATACGCTTTTCTTATATTCTTTTGTTACTGCCAAGTATTAGTTTTATCTTATTGCCAAGATATGATGAGAGGTATATAAAAAGACACGTAGGCGTACTCAGTACAATATTCATGAAATATTGTGCTGACGTGTACCGCATGTAACCTTTTGTTTAGGTTGTGGTTATGCTCTTGAAGATCCAGGAGAGAGAGAGTTGTGTAGCGAGCTGATGTACAGGTGGACCTGTTGTCTTAAGATCCTGTACTCTAGTTGTAGTACATGTATATGTTATAGTGTCATGTTCAATATGTAATATCAAATGTTGTAACAATTCATGTTGTAATTATATGTTGAATGGTGAACATGTGTTGTGGTTTTATTATTGTTCATGTGCATGTGCTACTGATGTATGTTTCCCTCTGACTCCCTTGAGTTTCTTCTTCTTAGCCTAGTGTGGGATGTTTAAATTGGGATTCTCGCTGAGGTGAGGGTTTCAATTTGGACGTCACACATCAGATTAAGTTTTAGAAAATCCGGGGACGTCACAATCACAACATTATCTTGACACAAGGCACACACCCCATCAAAAACTTCATTGAACTTTCTACTTATGGTTTCAACAAAGTGAATATAGTCCTCAACTAAAACATGATTGGTATGGCCATACCCAACCATCTGTAGGAAGTATCATACAACCTCAATTGATGAGACACCTCTACTACTATGTAATAACCCACGACTCCCAAGCTTGTCCACGAGGGCAAAAACAGTATGTGGATCATTTGGTACATGTAATATGCCCTCTATTCATTCCCAATTATGATTTCAAAAACCTTTTGGTGCCCACTCCTAATATTAACTGACATATGTATTGGATATCATATGTTGTCCTCATTAGGATTGTCCAGGATGACAATCACTATTGAGTCAGCTAAGTTTCACCAACAATGCAATTTGTTGGTCCATACATGATATCCAAAATTTATGTAACTAGGTCTGGTGTACGTGTATGGTCACTAGCATCCGTGATGCCTATAATTAATATGATTACACATCTAAGATAACATGAAAGAGGGTAAACTCAAATTAAAGAATTCTCCATGGAAGTAAATATTACAACAATAATTAAATTTACTTAATGTTCACTACAGAAGTAAATAATACAACACACATCTGATCCGGATATTAAAAATTATTTCAAAACTGGAAAGAGCCTATGGAATTGTAGCATGTAAGAGTTTTTCTATAGTGTGTGACCTCTGCTATCTCATTTTTACCAACATCATCACTGCCAGTATGTCACATGGATGGCATACTTGATGTGATGCTGAAAGGCCAACAGGAGGGGACTGCGAAGCAAATCCTTTTTGAGAAGGAACAAAGAGGGTGCATGGAAGGTGGCATCATTGCACTAGCTCTATAAGACCTTTCCCAAAGGTCTTGCAACCATATCATAACTTTCTAGGGGGCATGTCATAGGATGAGGTAGATATTGTGGTTGGTTGACTACTTTATGGCATTAATAGGAGTTCTAAAAATAGGGGCAGGGGCATCTGGTAAAGTTTTATGGAAATGGTGGAAAATCATTACAAATGCTTCCTTTTCAATGGCTTGTGTGGTCACCCCAGTGCCGAACCGGTGCACCATTTCATACACCTTTGTGAATTTAGATACCACATCACTAGTTAGCATACATTGCTCAGGTGTCATTGACGCTTGCTTCCTGTTCCTATGGCTAGGAGGAGTCCTTGCTCCAACACCTTGGTTATCTATTCCGACACTCCCTCACTATGGATGCCAAAATAGCCCATGTATACTTCAACTCCGGTACTATCTAGATTGACGGGAGTATCAAATGCATCAAGTTTGACAACAACATCATCCTTAGAGGTGACGTAAGATGGAAGTTGTATATCTTCTGAAGACATTGTGTGGTGGCCTCTAGCAATGTTCCTTACCCCATAAACTCAATGTTGTGGTAATGGTAGAAGGGTCGACTAATCAATCTTTCTAGATCCTTGTTTCCCTATTATCAAACACTTTCAATTAGGCGGTTAAATTTAAATGCAACACATAAATGTTATGTGGTATATTATTCTACATACCATAAGTGTTCCCTCCACTCTGGGTTGTCAGGTAGTATTGGCTTGTGCCTGGTCTCATCCATCTAATACCACTCTTGTTGGTCACAAGCTTCAACTTTGCAAATCCCTTCCTCAGGTTCTTCCATTGAGTTTTGACTTGTTTCAATGACAGTTTGGCCTCCCCATCCTATTTTTCCCATTATGGAGTGTCTCCCTCTAAGCCTCCCTAGTAAACTTCTCGTCTATACATCTACCTGTGTCACACTACCTCCTCAATGTTGCAACTAGAACCTCATCAAACTCCCTCATCCATATAATATGGAGCTTGGGGTCTGTGAAAGACATACTACAATGGTGCTACAATAGGTCACGATAGTGAGTGTGTTTAAACGAAACCATAGTCAACCATACACATTAATGTAATCCACATAATACTGAAAATTCAGACCATCCCCGCTTTTTTCAACCTAGGGGTTAATGCAATTTATATTTATTTTAAACCTTTGTCAACCTATTCAAGCACAAGAGAAACATCCACAAAAAATAAGATATGCATAAATTACAATCCTAAGTACAACTAATTAGGTATAAATACAATGACATTTTGAATGAGATACATGAGCTTGCCCCTAATATGTGGAAAGTTTAAGAGATACTTTTGCCAACCTCTCATTGATAAGATTTGAAGTAATTTTGAGGGTTGGAAAATGAAGAGTCTATCGTCTGGTAGAAGAGTAGAACTGGTCTATTCGACCTACTAGCTCGGAATAAATTTTTCTAGCTACATTTCTTGGAGATACCTACTATACATATAATGCTGATCGGGAAACCAGTGGCTCTAGGATGTGTAGACAAGTTATGAGAATAATGGGTGAGATTAAATATCTTGATTGTGTTAACATTGATGATGGGAATAATCTATTCTTCTAGTAGGACTCATTGGTTTTTGGAGGGTTGCTTTGGTCTGAATGCATTGATTTGGATGATATCATCAAGCTAGATGGATATTAGAATATCAAACTACAAAATGTCATAGCTGATAATAACTGGGTGAAACCTGATAAAATAAGTTTAAACAACTTGAACAAGTTTATTGAAAATCGATATGTTAGTTTATGTAATATAGATGAGATGCTCCTTATGAATATAAACATCATAAAAGTTAAGGATGTGTAGGATATTGCTAGGTAGCATCAACCATCATATAATTGGGCAATTTGGCTCTGGAGAAATAACATTCATCAAAGTGTATCTTTGACAGACTGAAGGCTATTTTTAATAACAAAATATACATAACAAATTACATGCAAGACCAAATGTTATTCAATTTCATATATTAAATGTTAAGAAATACAACATGAAATAGGAAATATAAAAAAAATTTACTGACATATTTCAGTAGATCGCGTCAATAACTATGCGATGGGAATGATGGTTTCACAAAGATATACCTGGTCCTAGATCAAGTCCAGTGACAATCCTCATCGATATAGATGCGCACATTATCTTGGATAGTGGTTGTACAGCTCCTCGTTGCACTGGGACTCATCTGACTGCTCCTCCATGGACATTAGACTTAGACACCTGCTGCAGCAGCTCCTCATATCTCACCATAGACTGCGAGTTGACGTAGCTCACCTAGAAACAACCAAAGGACTCCTACCTCTAGAATAGTCCACATGAACCAACTAGTACTCATGTCATCCTACAAGAATGAATAGGAATGAGTTGTCTGTCCTGTTGGTGTACTAGTCACCAACATGCTCTCCCACAACAATGGTCCTTAGTTGTTCCTCTCCCTTGGCTATCCCTCCCTAGTCAGGTAGGACTTGTCTGGGCTCTCATGTTTACCACAACCAGTGAGGACAACAATTGTCAGAGCAACTGATTCTCAATTTTTTGTGTTGTCTGGTAAGGCCCCAAGGTTTTTCCCACTGTCATCGCAACCAAGGTCAACCTTCAGTGAACCGAGATCACATGCACTATCACAGTGGACCCTGAGTCGGGGTAGAGGTCATAGTTTTCCACCAGCGGGTGCCTGTAGTACCTCATCGGTTTCAGTGATAGGGTTGTTTAGGCCATATCAGGACACCATAACATGTTACAAGTGTGGGAAAGTGGGGCATACAAGACCTTATTTCCCTATGAAAGATGAGGAGGTGACTCAGCAGCCAAGGCAAAGTCAACAAGGTCCGCAACAATGACAGTTTAGTAGTGGCAGTGGAAGAGGACATGGTCAGGCATCCGAGGCAGGATCCTCTGGACAAGAAAGTAGAGGACATGGATGGCAGTAGGTGACAACAAGGTTCTATGTCATTACCCAACCAGAAGCAGTGGTCAATCCACAAGTCATGACAGGTCAGATAGAGTTATTTCATTCTGATATGTCTGCTTCTTGTTTAGTATCTGTGTTAGTAGACCCAGGTGCGACACACTCTTTTATCACCATAGAGGTGATAGATAGTTGTTATTTACCTGATAGTCATAGATATGATGGCTTACAACTAGAGACTCCTTTGGTTGATTCCACCGAGTTGCGAGAAGTGTGCCCTATTTGTGTGCTTTCTTTTTCTAGACACAACATTCAAGTAGTTCTTTTTCCACTTGACATGCATGGTTTTGATGTAATCTTAGGAATGGATACCTTGGAAAAATACAAGGTACTCTTGGACTATAGTACTGAGGTGGCGACGTTCCATGATGGAGATGTACAGTGGATTTTCCAGGGTGATAGGAATATTCTTCCTACATGTTTGATGTCAGCCATTATAGCTGAGCGGTTGATGAGACAAGGATGTGAGGCTTTCTTAGCTCATGTTGTGGATACCAAGGCGGTAGGTCCTAGTATCCAGGAGGTATCAGTGGTGCGATAATTTGAGGATGTCTTTTGTGAGGAATTTCCTAGCATTCCCCCTCCTATAGAGATTGAGTTTGAGATCAATCTTGTTCCTGGAACACAACCTATAGCACAGTCAGCATACAAAATGGCACCAGCAGAGATGCAAGAGTTAAAGAAACAGTTACAAGAACTGTTAGAGAAGGGTTTTATCAGACTGAGCACTTCCCCTTGGAGTGCTCCCGTGTTGTTTGTCAAAAAGAAGGATGGTTCATTTAGGTTGTGTATAGACTATGGACAGTTGAACAAGGTGACAATAAAGAATAAGTATCCTTTGCCGAGGATTGATGATATTTTTGATCAGTTGAGAGGTGCCACTATATTTTCAAAGATAGACCTGAGGTCAGGATACCATCAGTTGAGAATTAAGGTTGATGACATACCCAAGTCCGCTTTTAGAACTAGGTATGGTCATTGAGTTTGTGGTTATGCCGTTTGGGCTAACCAATGCACCTGCCGCTTTTATGAATCTGATGAATAGGGTGTTTAGACCTTATCTTGATCAGTGTGTGTCCGTGTTCATAGATGATATCCTGATATACTCCAATGATATTCAACAACATGAGCAACACCTCCGCTAGGCATTGACTTTGTTGAGGCAACATCAACTATATGCTAAGTTCAACAAGTGTGAATTCTGGTTATCTGAAGTGTCTTTTCTGGGCCATGTTATATCTGCAAAAGGAATTTGTGTTGATCCCAAGAAAGTGGAATATGTACTACAATAAGAACAATCAAAGACACTGACAGAGATCCGTAGTTTCCTAGGTCTGGCATGTTACTATAGGAGGTTCATCAAAGACTTCAGTTCTATAGTGTTACCCCTAACTAGGTTAACTAGGAAGGATGTTCCTTTTACTTGGAATGAAACATGTCAACATTCTTTCTAGCTTTTGAAAGAAAATTTGACTGGTGCACTAGTGTCAGTACTGCCAAAGCAAGGAAAAGTCTATATTGTCTTTTGTGATGCTTCAAAGAATGGGTTGGGATGCATGTTGATGTAGGATAAGAATGTGATTTCTTTTGCTTCGCGACAGCTTAAGAAACATGAGGAGAATTACCCAACACATGATTTGGAGCTTGCAGTGGTGGTCCATGCCTTAAATATCTGGAGACACTATCATTATGGAGAAAAGTGTCAGATCTTCACTGACCACAAGAGTCTACAATATATCTTCTCAAAACAGGAGCTGAATATGAGGCAGAGGAGATAGATGGAGCTGATTAAGGATTATGATTACACAATAGACTACCATATAGGGAAAGTGAATGTGGTAGCTAATGCATTGAGTAGAAAGTCATCTTCATCATCAATGGTAGATAATGAACAATTAAATTCCTTGATTTCCATAAGAGAGATATGCAAGTGTCTCTTCACCAGATGAATGTACAACTAGAAGTTTCCTTATTGGCAGGATTGTTGGCACAGTTACAAGTGAAACCGACCTTGAGACAACAGATTCATGATGCACAACAGAATGATACTATGATACAGAATATCTGATCAGGGATTGATAGTGATAAGTAGGATGGCTTGCATGAGGAAGATGATGGTACCGTTTGTTACCATAATAGGATAGTAATTCCTGATGTTGATGGGTTGAGGAAGATGGTACTCGAGGGGGCTCACTCCTCCATGTATTCAATGCATCCTGGAAGTACCAAGATGTACCAAAACTTGAAAGACATGTATTGGTGGCCAAGTATAAAGCGTGATGTGACTGAGTTCATTGCCAAATGTCTAGTTTGTCAGTAGGTGAAGGCTGAGCACTAGAAGCCTATAGGGACATTTCAACCCTTGCCAATACCATAGTGGAAATGGGATCATATTACTATGGACTTTATGGTTGGTCTTCCTAGGATAGACAAGGGTCATGATTGCATATGGGTGATAGTAGATAGATTGACTAAGTCAGCTCATTTTCTGCCAGTTAAGATGACATTTACAGTAGAGAAATTGACACAAATATATGTTGATGAGATAGTCTATATGCATGGCATTCCAATGACTATAATGTTTGACATATGTCTATAGTTTACAAGTCATTTTTGGGAGCGTCTGCATTTAGCAATGGGAACACAGTTGAGATTCAACACAACTTTTCATTCACATACTGATGGCCAGTCTAAAAGGACTATTCAGACTTTAGAGGATCTCTTGAGGGCATGTGTGCTACAATTTCTTGGTTGTTGGGATTTACATTTGACTCTGATAGAGTTTGCGTACAACAATAACTATCAAAGAAGCATAGATATGGCCCCTTATGAGGCTCTATATGGTAGACGATGTCGGTCTCCTCTTTACTGGTATGAGATAGGTGAATATCAACTTTTGGGTTATGAGCTAGTGCATCAGACTACTAAAAAGATTAAAGTGATACACCAACAGTTGAAAGTAGCCCAGGATAGGAAAAAATCTTATGCAGATAACCGACATAGACCACTTGAGTTCCAAGTGGGAGATAGAGTATATCTTAATGTTTCTTCTTGGAAAGGTGTGCTGAGGTTTGGAAATAAGGGTAAGTTGGCTCCTAGATTTATGGAACCATTCCCTGTCCTAGCTCATGTTGGAAAGGTAGCATATAAGATGGAGCTGCCACCAGAGCTACATAGATTGCATAATGTCTTTCACATCTCTATGTTAAGGAAATTCCATCCAGATACTGATCAGACAATCCAATTAGTAGAAGTTGAGTTAGATGAGGATATCTCCTATGTTGAGGGTCATGTGTTGATCGTGGATAGAAGGGTGAAAAAGTTGAAGAGAAAAGATATAATACTAGTATAAGTTTTTTGGAATCACTATGGCATAGAGGAATCTACATGGGAACTAGAAAATGAGATGCATAGAAAATACCCATCTCTTTTTTAGTAAGATTTCAGGGCCAAATCCTTGTTAGGGGTTTATAGTTGTAACACCCCTGAACTTGCTTAATAAGTTGAATGACCTTAATTACTACAATTGAATGCTTATAACCCTAATATGACCTTTTGATATTTTTTTAAATCATAATACAAGCTTAAGTTTCAAATTTGGTCCAATTTAGACACTGTTTGAACAAGTTATGTAATTTTCTGTACATTTTGGTCTTTTATGCAATTTACCCAATTGAGGGGTTTTATTTGCAATTTGTCACATACATTATTTTCCTTAGATGTTATATTATTATTATTGAGTGTTTTAACCATGGGGCTCCTAGTTGAGCCATGGTTTAAAGGTGTTTTCATCAAGGGTATTTTAGGGTTTACCCCTTCATGGATGAGCTACCTTTAGTAGCTATCAACTAAGGAATTATGTGATTGGCTTAGAAATTCGACAAAGGAAAGCTAAGAAGGTCTATACATATAGTGGGAGAGCTTCTTGTGTGTGTGCTTGTATATTCTTAATAAATTAAGGCCATGGACACTTAGATAGATGCTAGAATTTCAACCTTTTCTTTTTGCTTTATCTTAAAGTTCATATACTTATCCCCAAGCACCAAAATGAGCCGTTTCCTCTCCACCAATTCCGTACTTCTCCCAAACTTGTTCTCCTTCTGTTCATCTGCGAATTTTGGTGCCCAAGGAAGAATAAAGTGGGGATCTTCTTGGAAACAATTCTAGGGTTGCAATTGATTTCCTTTTTGGGTCTAAAAAGCTTCTTCCTAGTGATCTTAATCTAAAAGTATAATTTGTACCTTATTTACTCCATTTATTTCTTTGCTCTTCTTCCTCCTATATCTCTCCAGGTCAGAACCCTGCTTTTCCATGGTGAAAATGACTCTAGAACTAAAAAATCCTTCCTTCTTGTTTCTTTTTCTAGGGTTTTGCTTCTTTGTGGGGGGGGGGGGAGTGCCTATTTGGCCAAGTTCAGATCCGAATCTGGGATTTCTTGCCTTCTTTTCTCGAGATTATTGATGTTTGATATCTTACCTACTCTATAGAGGATATTTATTTCCTCCATTTATTTCTTTTCTATTCTTCCTCCTATATCTCTCCAGGTCGAAACCCTACTGTTCCATGGCAAAAATGACTCTAGAACTCATAAATCGTTCTTGTTTCTTTTTCTAGGGTTTTGCTTCTTTGTGGAGAGAAGTGCCTATTTGGCCAAGCTCAAATCTGAATCTAGGGATTTCTCACCTTCTTTTCTTGAGATTCTTGATGTTTGATATCTGACCTACTCTATAGAGGCGAGTTATATAACATTCTTCACTTATATTGCTTACTAGAAGCTTGTTAGTTCATGTTTATGCCTTAATGTGTTGATTTAAGCATAAAGAAACCATGCTTGTTTAGAATTACAAATTTTTATGGTGTTCCCTATTTTTTTACAATTCTATATGAACTTGTAAACATGTGTACAACCTTTCTAAGGTGTAACATTATCTGGTACAGGTTGATAGCATCAACCTATCGTGCTAAGCACAAAATAATTGATGGTTTAAATTAGGGTTTTCAAACTATTTCCTTCTCTATCACACAACTGATGGTCATACCATTCAACAACCAATGGTGTTGCTATCTTGGCAACTGATGTTCATGATCAAGAGTGTCAAATTTATGGTGACAACCTATGGTCACCATCATAGGTCAGGTTTTGACTCATTTATACGTTTAATTATCATCCACTAAGTATTCTAATGATGTTATCAATCGATGATGATATTAACTTGATATTCAATGGTGTTAACTGAATGTATTACTGATCTAGCAGCCAATGGTGACCTAATGATCACAATTAATGGTGGATCAGGTCACCACAATATATGATGAATGAGGAATGTAATTGTATATTTGACTAAACCTTGAACTAATGGTTCCTTGGTTCAATTGATCTAATGGTTAGACCTATACTTCAATTGATAAGCTTGAACAATGAACCTGATCCAATGAATAATATTGGATGTTTTAACATCCAATGGATTAGAATAAATCACATGGTATTATATGTGGGTTCTAGTGATGATTATTATATGGTTCAATACCATGAATTGGTAGTCTTACCTTTGCCATTGTATAGTTATATTTGATAAATCACTATAAAAAGTGGATGCATAACTCCCATGTGATCTAGCTTGTTATACCTAACCTTACTATAATTATATGATATTGATTGGTTATAATAAGACCTCTTTAATGATTAATGTGATAATGAATTACACTCTTCTTGTGTTGAAACCACAATGTAGTATTATTTGAATATCATAGTGCCTTGCCATGTTAATATCCATGGACAGATATGTGCTAATGATCTTTTGAGCCTTGTTAAGGCATGGAATGATGATGATAACCTTACTATGAATAATGTGATGGTCTTAACGATCTTTGGGCATGTTTGAAGCCATGATTGAGGTGAAATCCTCTTCATGTTCCAATATGGGTTAAAACCCTAGAACTTGTGATAAGATATTGGTAGCTTGTAATAGTATGATGATAAGTGTGGTCCATTAATTTCCAATGAATGATATAATGTGGAAATGTGATTAAGATTTATATCTCAAATGTTTTATATCCTTTGAAGTTGTTATACATATACTCTTGTTAGAAAAGAATTCGGGTTTGAATGTCCACTTGTATGATAAAGCCTTAATGCATTCAATTGGCAGTAATTAATCAAGTGTAACCTTAATCATGTAGAGCCCTATGTCGTAGAGTCATCTTCAGAGTCAGAACTTACTGGATGGTGAAATGAGTAATCCCAAAGGAAACTCGGAGCACATACTATTGAGTATGTGGGGGTGGCAAGTTGAGGATATATCCTTGTCATCCACAATTGCAGGTTATGGAGGATGGATATGGTCATGCCTCTAATATTTGATGTGATTGAGGATAGCTGTGGTTGTACCTCACATTAGAGGGTTTTGTATACCCTATCTTATAGTGTCGTAACTTGTACCAAGTACGGACTAGTTGTTATCAATTGACTATATGTCACTGTTGGCAGTTTGATTGGTATGTCATTGCAGTTTACTTGTACTGACAGAGGAGAAGAGATCTTAGGATACCGACACTCCTAGATCATATACAGAACTGAATATCACTTCGCAGTGGTCATTTGGACTTTGAGTGATACGACTCAAACTCCCTAGAGCATAATAATAAAATATATAATACAAGTCATGTAGTATAATTGCTAGGGTTTAATATGTATCACATTGATTGATTAATCCTTGTCTTGTCTTTATACTACATAGTTCTTACATGATGCAGACTTATGAAAATAGTGTAATTCTACTTGATGCTATAACTTATTTGCTTAACTGCTTAGTATGCTTAAACTGTTTAATCTATTCATATTGTTTATTAAATATCCTAACTGCTCAATGTATTTACTATTAATTAATATGTTAGAATCAATATATGTTGGAGAGAGTTATATCTCTCACTAGGACTGGGTCTCATCCCTTGGGTCACCACATTTTTTAGGTGGTCGCGGTCAACGTGGTCGAGGTCGCGCTGTGGAAGAGAAGCAACCTGGTCGTCAATAGATTCAGAAGGTCGGTTAGTTGTAGATGTTAGTAGTAGAGTCCTAGTATCATCCCTGTACTCTCAGGTCCAGGTATGAGATGTGTTTTCTAGATGATATACTTGTATCGACATGAGATTTTGGTAGTATGCCAATGTTTGTAAATATATGGCATGTACATGTGGAATATCTTTTGTATGCAGGATGTGACTGAGGTCTTTGGACCCATATGTAAATACTTGTTATAGTATATGAGAATGGAATGATGGATCTTCTGTAAACGTTCTAGAGTTTATTTACATTGTTGGAATCAATTTTAATTACTCTGCATTTTTGACTATGTGATTAATTAGTAGTTGATCGTGTTTTGTGTTTTGAGTAATCTCATTTAGTGTGATGAGGTGTCACAGTTAAGTTGGTATCAGAGCTCTAGGTTTACTGATTCTACAGGGACATATGACTTAGGTTTGAGTCTATTCTTATGTATCCAACGTATCTGATCATAGTTTATGCTTTTGCAGATATGTCTGGAGGACATGAAGAACACGTTGAGAGTAGCTATGTTGCACTAGGAGGAGGTGCAGGGAGGCAGGCACGCAATGAGAGAGTGCCAGAAGCAGGGCCAGAGCTGCCTGCAATGCCTCATCTAGATCCGACAATGATGGCCAATCCTGAGTTTCAGCATATGTTTAGACAAATGATGGCCACAATTACACATATCACTGACAGAGTGCCAAAACCTCAAGCTAGGACAACCGCCTCTAATGTGGAGTCCCAAGGTGTCGGGAAGACATTTGAACGTCTTAGACATGCTGGGGCAATTGAATATGTAGGTACTTATGATCCATCATATGCTGACATGTGGTTGTCTAAGCTGGAAAAAACATTCAAAATCCTAAGCATCACTGAAGAAGAAAAATTTAAGCATGCAGTATCTTGTTTAAGGGTAGTTTTAGCCATTGGTTGGCCATAGAAGAGGAGAAAAGGCCAGGAGTTATGATAGGATGGGAGGAGTTTTAGAGGGAATTTGTTAGTCGATATTTTTGAGAGACCTACCTAGATGAGAAAATCTCTCAGTTTGAGAAGATTTGTTAGGGAGTTAAGACTATCAATGAGTATGAATCAAAGTTTATGGAACTTTTGGGGTTTTGCCCGCACATGGCCACAACAGGAAAGGAAAGGATCCAGAGATTTGAGAAGGGTCTAAGTACGGAGTTGGCCACTACAACATCAGCCTTGGAGAATAGGGAAAGGTTTTCCACCTAAGTGGAATCTGTCAAGAGAATTGAGAGGTGTGTCATAGAGAAGCATGAAGCTAATGCTAAGAAGCGACCTATGCAGTTTCAAGGGAAATCATCTGGAGGCTTTAAGAAGCCAAGGTTTTTCCCAGCATCGTTGCAACCAAGGTCAACCTTCGGTGAACCAAGATCACATGCATCATCACAGTGGACCCCGAGTCGGGGTAGGGGTCATAGTTTTCCACCAATGGGAGCCCGCAGTCCCTCATCAGTTTTAGTGATAGGACTGTTTAGGCCATATTAGGACACCAGAACTTGTTACAAGTGTAGGCAAGTGGGGCATACAAGATCTTATTGTCCTATGAAAGATGAGGAGGTAACTCAGCAACCAAGACAAAGTCGACAAGGTCCACAATAATGACAGTTTAGTAGTGGAAGTGGAAGAGGCGTGGTTAGGCATCCTAGGCAGGATCCTGTGGACAAGCAAGTAGAGGACGTGGACGGCAACAGGTGACATCAAGGTTCTATGCCATGACCCAGCCAGAAGTAGTGGTCAATCCATTAGTCGTGACAGGCCAGATGGAGTTATTTCATTGTGATATGTCTACTTCTTGTTTAGTATCTGTGTTAGTTGACCCAGGTGTGACACACTCTTTTATCACTAGAGAGGTGATAGATAGTTGTTATCTGCCTGTTAGTCATAGATATGATAGCCTACGGCTAGAGACTCCTTTGGTTGATTATGTCAAGTTGCGAGAAGTGTGACCTTCTTGTGTTCTTTCTTTTTCTAGACACAACATTCAAGTGGATCTTTTGCCACTTGACATGCATAGTTTTGATGTAATCCTAGGAATGTATACCTTGGAAAATACAAGGTAGTCTTGGACTATAGTACTAAGGTGGCGACTTTCCATGATGGAGATGTATAGTGGATTTTCCAGGGTGATAGGAAGATTCTTCCTACATGTTTGATGTCAACCATGACAGCTGAGCGGTTGATGAGACAAGGATGTGAGGCTTTCTTAGCTCATGTTGTGGATACCAAGGCGGTAGGTCCTAGTCTCCAGGAGGTACCAGTGGTGCAAAAATTTGAGGATGTCTTTCCTAGCATTCCCCCTCTTAGAGAGATTGAGTTTGAGATCAATCTTGTTCCTGGAACACAACCTATAACACAGTCAGCATACATAATGACACCAGTAGAGATGCAAGAGTTAAAGAAACAACTATAAGAACTATTATATATATATATATATATATATATATATATATATATATATATATATATCTTTTCATCATGTCCAATACATATGAGATGACCAGATATCTTCTCGTCATGTCCAATACATATGAGATAATGGGATAAGTACATAACATTGCATTCAAGATAGATCCAATTGTGAGTGCACATGGCATCTGATAACCTCCAATTTTGTGATGTTATCTTAGCAATATTCTTCAGTTTTCCACACTCTTTCTCAGATAAAGTAGACAAAATCTCTAACTATTCTCTTTTATTGCAAACATACTGCTAGATTAACTTTTCTCCCTTTTACTTACAGAAAAAGACATAAAAAATCACAAAAGACTCAAGCAGTCCCAAGACCGCATGGAGTCATATGATCTTAAGACCGCATGGAGTCAACCGGTCTCAAGACCGCATGAAGCCAACTGGTCTCAAGACCGCATGAAGCCAACCGGTTCCAATACCGCATGAAGCCAACCGGTCTCAAGACTGCATGAAGCCAACCGGTCTCAAGACCACATGAAGCCAACCGGTCTCAAGACCGCATGCAGCCAACCGGTCTCAAGACCACATGAAGCCAAACAGTCTCAAGACCGCATGAAGCCAAACGGTCTCTAGACCGCATGGAGACATACGATCTCAAGACTACACGGAGTCATACGATCTCAAGACCGTATGGAGTCCAGACGGTCTCAGGGTCCAAATGGTCTCGAGGTCCAAACGGTCTTGGGGTCCAAACGGTCTTGAGGTCCAAACGGTTTCAGAGTCCAAACGGTCTCAAGACCGTTTGGACCCAAAACTGTACAAACCATTTGGACTTCACTTAAGGCCTATAAATAAGACCCAAGGGGTCCTCCCAAGAGGAGGAAGTTTTCAAACGCCCAGAGGCTGCCTCTCCTACTCCAGAGCTATTCCATTCTCCATCCTCTGCCTAAAGGCTACCGGTCTGAGATCCACACTCCATTCCCAAACTACTTTCTCTCTCATCGCCAAAGAAGGTGGGAAGGGGAGTCCTCATCATCGAGCAACCTGTGAAGTGTGAAGATCGTCCTTCTCTCTCATTTCAAAGGGGTTGACTTTCCTCTATCCTTCGTGGGGATGACGTTCTCTCTCTCTCTTCTCGCCTCCTTCTTTGTCCTTGCTATGAGCGAGTAGTCTCATTTCACGAGGGTGCGGGGAGTAGCCCCGCTACCCATGTTTCATATCATGCAATGTAATCCATAGTTTGCAATAGAGATATACTTTCTTCTCAGTTCGACATAAATCGTTTAATGAATGCTTGTTGCTTGATCACCAACTTGTGTTATCTTTTATCTTTTAGTATGAATTGTCTATGTTTGTACTGTTAGATTTGAAACTCGATTGTATGTTGGATTTTGGTGCATGTATCCACCATGCACCAATTTTGGTATCTAGGAGTGCTTTCCAAGAAGTGAAGTAAACTCACTTACATCGTTGCACTTCCATACTATGAAATGGAATCAGTTGACGTATGAAAGTACAACCTTGATAAGTAGAGGAACACACTTTGCGAAGGGAATGTTGTAAAGTAAGTGACCACTCCTACAAGGATGGCTGGCGTTACAACATTCCCACGCTCCTCGTAGTTAGTTCTCCGAAAGGAAGCTAAGTCTACAAAGATACTAACTGATCTAACTCTTATTGCAGGTTATGTTTTTATGTTGCATGTCTTGATCCATGCGTAGTGGTGGTGAAAACCGATCACATCCTAGTGATTCCTTATCATTGCTAACAACCTAAGTTTACTTTCTTGCTTTTAATCTACTTGCAATTAGTTTAGAACAACCAAATCAAATCTTTGGACTAAGTATCAAATATTAAGGAGTTAAGTGAAATTCTTACGTTTTCCATCTTGTTGTTGCCAACAAGACCGTTGTCATGTGGATTCGACCCTTAACTATACTGCGATAAGACTTCCACGTATCTCAGCATACATGGGTGGAGTTTTAACCTAGTATAAGCAAGGCTAAACCTAAAGACTTACTATCTTTGGGATTTTTAGTGGTGCACACAATCCCACGCGAGTGGAAGCTCCATCAAAAAATTGGCGTCATTGCCGGGGACAACAGAACGTTTTAATTTCATTTACCATCTTGTTAGTTGGTTAGGGTTTTTTTCACTTTTCTTTAAACATTACTCCATATCTTCTCGATTTCATCACACCTTCTGCATTATCTAACAAGTGTGTTTCTTCCTCTACTCAGGTAGAAGACGTGTATGCAACCATCGCATAACTCAGATTCTCCCCTGATCCACAGTATGACTCTGAGGTAGAGAGAAGCTTCCACCGCCGCATTAGACACAACCGCCAAAGAGCCAGGCAAATGGCTAAAGACCAACGACAGGCTGCCTTAGTTATGGAAAGGGTTAATGCCGCAATAGCCACCCAGAGAGCACAACTCATCTCCGATACTCGTGCTCAGATTCAAGCAGAGATCCGAGCTGAAGAACAAGCTCAATCCGAGATGAGAACGAGGCTGCCCAGTTAGAGTTGAGGAACAAGCAACTGCGAGACTATGCCGTCCCAAAGAACTACGAGGATAACCACCCAGTCTGGCCACCCATCATCAACATACCTCATTTTGAGATCCAGACGCAATGGATTCAAATCATTCAAGGTATTTCATTCTTCGGTAGTTCTGGAGACGATTGCATGGACCACTTGAAAAGATTCAATGCACTTTGCCGACTGGTCCTGCAAGCTGGAGTTGCCTTCGATGCAATAATGCTACATCTTTTTCACTTCACCTTATCTGGAAGGGCCTTGAGTTGGTACAACTCTCTAGATAGGGAGCCAATCATCACCACCTGGGCTCCCTTGGAAGAGAAGTTCCTGGAAAAGTTCTTCCCTCCGTCGTTGACTTATGAAATTAGGGGACAAATTAACCACTTCGCCCAACTTCCTGGAGAAATACTCGCAGAAGCATGGGAATGATTTAAGGAGCTTTTAAGAAAGTGCCCCCATCACGGTATCTCCCAGAATCAATTGATAGAAACATTCTATAGGGGAGTGAGTGATGACATCAAACAATTTCTGGATTCCTCATCTGGAGGAAATTTTATGAGGAAAAATTACAATGATGCTTGGAAGATTGTCACTCTTGGAGCTGAAAACCAATCCAATTGGGGATGATCATCTGGTAAAGGAGTCCTCAAGGTTTATAAAGCTGAAGAATCAATGGAAATGAAAGCTATTGCTGAAGCTTTAAAGACTATCGCTCACAAGCAGCAGGCACTCGAAGCTTCATTTGGGGAATATGATAAGAATAAAACCCCCCAAAGTCAGCAAGTTAAAGCTGCTATGGGGACCTGTGAAGCTTGCCACACATCTGATCACCCCACGCTATCATGTGGATTGCTTTACAATGTAATTATGGATATGCAACTGCCACAATAGAAATATGAACCAATTATCGAACAACCTGAAGAACAGATACCCGAGAAAGTAAACTCCATTCATTCCATACCAGGACAAGCCTACTATAATCCAAGCCAACCAAGAAACAACCCTAGGTTCCAATATGGAAATCCTGCGGGGACTGCCAATCCACAACACCAAACGCAAGGGGGATCTTCTAATAGACTGCCACCAGGATTTCAAAGCAACTTTAACCAGAATCAAGGGAACTTTAGAAATAACCTACCAAGGTCCAACTACCAAAGGAATCCCTCTGCTTACTACCAATACACTCATCCTTCTCTGCACCCACAACTACCCCCTCAGCTGCAACAATCGCAGTAGCCTCAGTTAGCACCACCGCCACAACAGTCACTTCAAGGACAACAACAATTTCAACAGAAAAATATCCCTTCTCAACCCACTGATGAGATAACCATGATCAGGAAAATGCTACAATCGCAACAAACTATGCTCGCTAATCAGCAAGCCCAACAGAAGGCTGTAGAGGCTCAATTAGCACAAATTGTTGCCCAGTTGAAATCTCCAACAGGCACTTTTGCTGGCCAACCAGAGTCGAACCCAAGACATGACCAGAATAGACCGGAGCAACTGAATACTGTCACTACCAGGTCAGGTCGTGTCTTTCGTGAAGCTACAAGGACCACTCCTGATAATGATGATACATCTATCTTTGTTCCAAATGCAAGCCCAAGTCTAGCAACTGAGAATTTTGTAGAGACTGAAAAAGGCAAAGAAAAAGAACAAGTGTCCACAGAGCCAGAAATCTTGCAGTATAAACCAAGGATCCCATATCCGGGAAGATTATGAGAAACAAAAATGGACACCCGGTTCCAAAAATTTAAGGAGGCGATGAAGAAACTCTACATCAACATCCCGCTCCTCGATGCTCTCTCAGAGGTACCAGCTTGGGATAAATACCTCAAAACTCTGTTATCAAGGAAGTACATCACTGAGGAACAAGAAACCGTCAAACTTGCCCAAACCACCTCTGATATCATCCTCAATAAAATGCCAAAGAAGAAGAAGGACCCATGTTCCTTCGAAATTCAATGCTGCATTGGAAATGCATCAAACAAAAAGGGATTAGCTGACCTAGGGGCCAGCATATCCATTATGCCCTATTCCATGTGCAAACGATTAGGTTTTACTGACTTGCTGCCCACAACAATGATAATTCAGTTAGCTGACTCTACCATCACCGCACCTCTAGGAATTATTGAAGATATTCCAGTTAGGATAGACAAAGATGCCTATGTCCCGTGTGACTTTGTCATCATGGACATCAAGGAGGATCTGAGATACCTGATAATTTTTGGAAGACCTTTCCTCGCCACATCTAGGGCACTTATTTATGTTGAAGCTGGCACGATCATTCTAAGACTCGGAAAAGAAGCAATTCAATTCCAAGTTCGCAACAACATGAAAGGCCCCAGCATTCAAGAGGAGGTCTTTCTCCTAGACGCAATACATCAAATGTCGCAATTAGAAACATCTGAGCCATTGGACGAGTTAGAGAATGTTCTAACCAACACAGAAGTCGAATTCTCTGCAAATGAATTGGTTCAACAGTGTCTGCAACACTTAGAGAAGGCAGAAGAAGCACCAACGGCCACCTTTGAAGAACTCAAAGCTGTCACCATTTTAGAAGTAACAGAGCCACCTAAGACTCCTGAGATGAAGGCTCTACCCATGGGACTTAAACATGTATTCTTGGACGAATAAAAATTATGTCCGGTTATCATCAGTTCCACCCTAACAGAAAATCAGGAAGAAAGGCTTCTTGATGAGCTGAAGAAACACAAGAAGGCCATAGGGTATAAGATAACTGACCTGACGGGCATAAACCCAGCCTTATGCATGCATAGACTGCCCATGGTTGAAGAATTCAAGCCATCACGTGAACATCAGAGGAAGCTGAACCCTAATCTCAAAGAAGTGGTTCGCCTTGAAGTCCTCAAATTACTGAAAGCCGGCATAATCTACCCGATCTTAGACTCTCAATGGGTCAGCCCCGTCCAAGTAGTTCCTAAAAAGGGAGGCACCACTGTCGTTCTTAATGACAAAAATGAGTTAGTACCCACTAGGACGGTGACATGGTGGAGGATGTGCATCGACTGTAGGAAATTAAACAAATCCATGCGGAAAGATCACTACCCTCTGCCCTTTCTCGACGAAGTCCTAGAATGCTTATCCCATCAGAAATACTTCTACTATCTAGATGGTTATTCTGGGTTCTACCAAATCCCCATACACCCGGAAGACCAAGAGAAAACTACCTTCACCTGCCCCTTTGGAACCTATGCTTTTAGAAGAATGCCATTCGGGTTATGTAATGCACCCGCTACATTCCAAAGGTGTATGTCCGCCATTTTCGCAGGATTAACATAATCCATAATGGAGGTATTCATGGATGATTTTTTTAGTTTACGGAGATTCTTTTGATAACTGTCTAATCAACCTTGGACAAGTTTTACAACAATGCGAGGAAACAAACCTCATACTGAATTGGGAAAAATGCCATTTCATGGTAACTGAAGGTGTCGTCCTCGGGCATAGAGTGAGTGACAGAGGGATTGAGGTCGATAAGGCAAAATCAATGTTATCTCAAAATTTTCACCACCAAAAGATATAAAAGGAGTAAGAGCTTTCTTGGGTCATGCTGGGTTTTACAGAAGATTTATCAAAGATTTCTCAAAAATAGTAAAACCCATGACCCACCTCCTGACCAAAGACACTGAGTTCATTTTTAACCAAGAATGCTTGCAAAGTTTCTCAACTCTAAAAAATGCTTTAATTTCTGCACCTATACTGAGAGCCCCAGATTGGTCGCTACCATTCGAAATCATGTGCAACACCAGCGATTACACCATAGGGGCCGTATTAGGACAGCAGATCGACAAGAAACCTTACGTAATCTATTACGCATCTACAACGCTTGATGAAGCACAGAAGAACTAAACTACTATAGAGAAGGAGTTCCTGGCTGTCATCTATGCGTTCGAGAAATTCTGCTCCTACCTAATTGGAGCCAAGGTCATCGTCTTCACCGACCACTCCGCTATACGATATCTGATTCAGAAGCAGGACGCAAAACCCAGACTTATTCGCTGGGTGCTGATGCTTCAGGAATTTGATTTGGAAATCAAAGACAAAAGCGGGGTGGAGAACGTTGTCGCTAAACACCTTAGCTGTATCGAAGTTGAGGACGAGGATAAAGTGCCCATCCGAAACTCCCTCTCGGATGACCAACTAATGAAAGTTACAACAAGATTCCCCTGGTATGCTAACATTGTAAACTATCTGGCTACGGGAATCATTCACCCTTCTGCCTCTTACCATGACAAAAAGAAATTCCTCCAAGATGTCAAGCAATACTATTAGGACGAACCTTACCTCTTTCGACTATGCGCAGACGGACTCTTCCGCCGCTGCCTACCTGAGGAAGAAATCACTCCTGTCCTAGAACATTGTCACTCTGGCCCCACTGGAGGACATATGAGTTCAAAAAAGATAGCCATGAAAATCCTACAATCGGGTTTATTTTGGCCAACAATGGCAAAAGATTCCCATGATTTTGTCAAATCATGCAATAAGTGTCAACTCTCTGGTGGTATAACAAAAAGAAACAAAATGCCTCTCACCATGTAAAAGGAGATTGAGATTTTTGATGTCTGGGGGATAGACTATATGGGTCCTTTCCCCTCTTCATATGGATACTCTTACATACTGGTCGCTGTGGACTATATCTCAAAATGGGTAGAAGCTATACCCGCAATTTCCAGTGATTCCAAACCAGTCATAAAGATGTTCAAAGATATCATTTTTCCCAAATTTGGGGTTCCCCGAACTGTCATATCTGATGGTGGAACCCATTTTCTGGAGCAAAGCTTTGAAGTTCTCTTAAAAAAATATGGAGTCCATCATAAAGTTGCTACGTCTTACCATCCACAAACGAGTGGACAGGTCGAAGTTTCAAACAGATAATTAAAAGCAATTTTAGAGAAAACTGTAAATAGACACCGCACTGACTGGTCCACCAAGCTTCCCAATGCCCTTTGGGCTTACCGAACAGCTTATAAAACTCCAATCGGGACAACCCCGTTCCGTTTGGTTTACAGGAAGTCATGCCATCTTCCAGTGGAACTGGAGCATAAGGCTTGGTGGACCATTAAACAACTGAATTTCGATCTCAACAGTGTCGGAGAAAGCAGACAACTCCAACTACAAGAGCTAGAGGAGCTCCGAATGACCGTGTATCAAAGTGCCAGGATTTATAAAGAAAAAACCAAGATGTGGCACGACGGTCATCTAAAATGAAAAGACATTGACATCAGAGATAAAGTCCTTCTTTTCAACTCCAAGCTCAAATTGTTCCCCGGAAAACTCCGCACAAAGTGGTCTGGGCCTTTCACCATCAAACATATATACCAAACTGGAGTTTTCATAATTGTTGACGACAATGGGGAAGAAAGGACAGTCAACGGCCATCGATTGAAAAAGTACTACACTCTAGCAGATAAAATGCCGAGACAAACTACTGAGATCAGAAATGCCACAACATCATCATAACAACATCGAAACCTCATCGAGCCAGCGACGTAAAACCCAGGCGCTACTTGGGAGGCAACCCAAGATCTGAGTACCATCGTTTTTCTTTTGTCTTTATCTTTTGTTCTTTTTAGTTACCTTAGGTTTATCTTTTGAAAATATAAAAAATCACATAACCAAAACAAACATAAAAATATAAAAATCAAACTAACCCTAACCCTCCCAAACGGTCTTGAGACCGTTTGGAGCCAAATGGTCTTGAGACCGTTTGGAGCCAAATGGTCTCGAAACCGTTTGGAGCCAAATGGTCTCGAAACCGTTTGGAGTCCAAACGGTCCTGAAACCGTTTGGAGCCAAATGGTCTTGAAACCGTTTGCAGTTCAAACGGTCACCAAACCGTTTGACCTAAGGGCTTTGTTGGGTCAACCCCCCCGAATCCTATAAATATAACCCTCCCCACCTCCTTCTTCTTTCTTTCGTCTCCAGACCCTCCTTAAACCCTCGCGCGAACAACTCTTCTTGTTCCTTCTCTACTCCCAATTCCCGCGCAACCTGCAACGCCGTTTCCCTCCGCCACCGTCGACCCAAGTCCCGTGCTTCTTCACGGTGACCTCACCTCAGTACCACCGCTTTTCGATTTCCGTCGTCGCCTCCACCAGTTGTAAGGTAGATGTTTCACCATCTCCGAAAACTACAATCCTACCGTGGTTCCCCGTTTTATCGCACCATCATCTTCCCACCTCTGCAACCGTCTATACCATCATCGCCATCTTCGGCACCGTCGCGAGCCTCTTTTCCATCGCCACCATCGTCATTATCTCCGCCGTCTTTGCTTTCACCACGAGTTCCGCCTCTCTCCCGTCCGCAGCACCCCCGACGTTTCACCTTCCAAACCATTTGGGACCAAATGGTCTTGAAACCGTTTGGGACCAAACGGTCCTGAAACCTCTTGCTTTTCATGAAAATATATAAAAACTCATACATAATCAATTTTTATTCTAACACATGACTTTCTATTTTCAGAAATGGCTTCTCCAGCAAAACAACCAACCGGAACTGCTGACAACCCTCACTGGACACAAGAGGAACTGATAGAGGACCGAGCCAAGCTCCAACAAATTATCGACAACTACAAAAAGACTGGGAAGGCCCCACCAAATGTCAAAATCATGGCGGTTCTTTGCGAAATTGACCGCATCAACAAATGCCTAGCCGAGGCACCTGAAGAAGAAGTGGAAGAAATTTTTTCCGATGATGATGAAGGCTCAGAATATGAGCCGACTCCTGAGGCGGAATCCCCCACCACAAAGTCTAAGGGGAAGCAAAAGGCCCAGGAAGCCACTACAACTCAACAACCAAAAAAGCGGGCAAGGAAGTAGGTTCATCCTGTCACTGCAAGGGAGCAAACCCTGGAAGGAAACATTCCACCAACCACCACCTCCGCTGCCGCTCCCACCATAATAACTGTCCCTTCCTTCCCTCCCATCACCACTACAGCACCACCACCAGAAAACCTCTACATACACACCCTTCCCTCCATTGATAAAACCCTAAAACCTACAAAGTACGTCTGCTCCAGCGTACTTCCCAAGATGGGGATCTACGATAGAATCCTCACAATGCTCGACAATGCTAATTTATCCAGACTTTGTTTCATCCCTGAAATCTCATATGTCGAACCCACCACAGAATTCTTTACCCATCTTACCAAAGAGACGGTGGACATTGCGCACAGAGCAAGGGATGGGGGTGACCGCCGGCTGGTCACCAAGCTTTTTGGCAACGACATCGTCATCACCGAAAATCTTCTGAATGAAATCTTCATCGACAATCCTGAGCAGCTCAAAAAAGCTGCAGCTGTAGGAATGGAGATCTACCCGTTCAATAAACATAGCTTCTGGAAATCACTAACAGGGATCCCCCGTTACGAGTCAAAGACATGCAAAGCATCCAATATTCAATCAGGGTTCGTGCATATGCTTCACAAAATCATTACCAGTGCGTTGTTCCCCAGATGAGAGGGAGGAAACGTTATTGCGGCCGGCCTCTTAAACCTACGGTCTATCTTGAATGAAAAGCTGGTCAACATCGGATGACATTTGATACAAAAATTCTCCACCTATGCCATAGGAAAAGAAATTTGTATGGGAGGACACATAACCTCCATTATTAAATACCTCAAAATGGACAGATTACTCCCTCGATGCACGCAGATCAAGGGCGACATCCTAACAAACGAACAAACCTTGAAGAACTCCTACATTATCAAGGAGAAGGATGCAAAACTACATTACATCTTCTGCCCAACAGTCTGATCTTCCAGAATCCTGTTACCGCTTCCGGAACTAGCAGACTATGACAAAGACAAATTTCTCTTCACTGATGAAGAGACTACCAAACTCTTAGCTCCGATCAAAGCACAAACTAAGCAAACCCAAGCGGGACAAACAGAACTCAACATCACCGCCCTGACAGCCAGGGTAACAAAAATTCCTGTGAAACGACCCTCCAAAAGACTTTCACAGAAGCAACAGCTGTCGAAGACACCAACATCAAAACCGTATCCAGAAATAGAAACCCCCCTCCCCGAAGAACAAATCACCACCTCATCCCTAGACTCCTTCATCATGAGTCTCAACACTGAACTTACAACAACCACCTCACCTCCTTCCACTTTCCACAATCTACCACTCTTCCATCTTTCTCCACAACTACACCACCACCCGCATCCTCCACCTCACCTCTTTTCTCTTCGGTATCCATTTCTCCACTCTTACACCCGATTTCACCACCTTCACCTCCATCCCCTCAGTCTTTTCCCCACCACTATCAATCCCACCATTTTCACCAGCAACTTCACTACATTTCCCATCCACCACCACCCCGACACTGCTGGTGACACCATCTATAGTCACCACGCAGTTCGCGGAACCATCAACAGTGTTTGTTCTGCAAGACACTGCACCCCTCCCACCTAGACCCCAACCACACCACCCTTCCGCTTCTGGGGTCCCTTTTTTAAATGTCGTTGAGGAATTCAGACATCAATTCGACGCCATCTGAAACCTCCTCACCGACCCATCTAATATAATGAATTCTATTTTTTCTTGTGTGCAAGGACTATCAAAACAGGTATCCAAGATCGAAGAACAAAACTGTGCCTTGCCAAGCATCCTCCAAGGCCTTCAGCAAAGACAAGATGTAGTGGCCAAGCAAGTTGATCACATCGACAGCCACTTCAACAGCTTGCCCGAGCTGGTCCTTGGGGTACAAAGCCAGTAAGAAGCGATGGCCAAGCAAGTCGATGAGATCTCTGTGTAGACTCAACCTCTACCTAAGACCCTCCACGAGCTTAAACAACAGCAAACAACTCTTAGCACGCACTTGGATACCATCAACAACACCCTCATACAACTCATCAATTGCTAAGAGGAGTCGGCAAACAATGAAATCCAACAATTACGAGCTAATGTAATAGATCTTACAGCACGACTCCTCTCTGTCGAGGACCGATACAAAGATCTCAAAGAAACACACGACACACTGCTCGAAACACATGAGCATGTGCAAATGGCGTTTGATGAGTTACATGCCATTCATCGGCAGTGCAAAAAGAAAGCACACAAGAAGCTAGCAGATAAAGCAACACCTGACAAAGAAGGCAATGATGAAGACGAAGATGAATCTGACTCCTCAAACGATTATAATGACGATACCACCTCCTCAGATGACCAATCCGATGACCTAGACAATGCTGGGGAGGGCCCAAGCCAAGGAGAAGAACCATCTCAAAAAGGATCCGACAGAGCCCACCAAGAAGGTGGGCATCACACCAAGTCCCCCACCCACAATGAAAATATAAATATATCATATGGAGACCAATTCCTTGATTATTCTGCTTTGGGATCCATAGGGGAGTCTGCAAAAGATGTGGCTTTTGCTGAGTTCCACCAATGTATCTTAGGAACCAGCACAAACACACCAACAGCCGCTCATCAACCTTTCTCCGCACTTGACCAATCAGTGCCCTTTCCTCCAGAACATGATGATTCAGAACGAGTATGTTTAGATACGAACGAAGAACTCGATTCTGCTTCTGAATCAGATGAAGACATGCAAGCTTTTTTAGAAGATCTAGAGCAAACCTCTTCACCCCCTCCGCAGGAGCTTCCCCCGCCACCACCTTTGCCGCATAAGATGTACGATCTAGATATGGTGACCATCTCAACACTAGATGCTCAGGATATCTTTATCTTGAACACTATTGTCGATGATGCCAAAGGGGGGGGGAGACATCATCTACCACAACACAAAGACTAAGCGCAAGTTAACATGGGAAGACTTCCACAACATCTTGCAACCACGGTCAACAATGTCAATGGCAATCTTTTGTGTCTTACTTGCCAACTGCATAGAAGTCTACAGAAGCTCAAAGAGGCAGCAACCAGTGTTTAATGCCTCATCGGCTCTATCCATAGGCTTGTTATATAAAGAAATACGAGCCAAGTCAATAGAGCGGCTGCGTGCCGGCCTAGCACGGAGAGCACGATATCTTACAGTGACATTCCAAGTGTCCGACCACTGGCTGTTTATGATTTTGGACACCGAGGCTCGTGATGCCAAGGTGTACAATTTTGTGCCACTGAGCTGCCAGCCGGAACAATAAATTTTGTCAGAGAAAGAGTAGGAGAAGCACGATGTATACCCTTTCGTCTCCTTAAACTAATTTGGGCTGCACGCCCGTCCCTCTGTCAGGACTGGAGCCAACCATGGTTCCAAATAATAAACCCACAAGTCCAAACTGTTGAAGGCTCTGGGGATTGCGCTTTTTGTACTATCTATCACATTCAAGTGCTAAACCAAGAAATCCCCTTCAATGAGCTAGCCGTTGAAGATTTTCTCTCCTTGTGAGGACGTTATGCCATGGAGCTTATTTGTGATAGATGGTTCTTCAAGGACCCGACAATGGCACCAGATGACGTCCCCCGTTACCTCTTTTCAGCAATTCAACGTCCACAAAGGCGACCTTTCAGACAAACCTTAAAGGAATTAGAAAAAAACAAACAACCAGCCATAGTCCCCGCACAAAGCAAATGGGACCCTTCCCAATTTGATCTGGCACAGGATAAAGGGGACATAGATCTTTTGTCAGGGGCAACCATCAGGAGATCCTCATCACAAATGGTGCCCCTATCTGCCATAGAACCAACTTTCCCAGACTTCGACCTCAGTGCCTACAAAAGTCTTTCGGACAATGAACTTTGTCTCATCATGTCAAGGCTTTACGCCGAGAAGGATGACCTCGTTTTCATGTCCGGTGACATTTTGGTCATGGCAGACGCATTACGAGAAACTGTACAATTCAAGGGGTCTCTATCCGTGAGCTTGATGGCTGCCTATCAATTTCTCCTCAGACGGAATCACCCCACAACTTATATGGCATCTGCTTATATGAAGGACGATCTCCTAAAGCTAAAGAACTTCGGAACAACTGAAGCGCTTATCTCCTTTCTACAACATACAACACCGAAGTTTATAATGCTCCCCTTCCTTCACCATGAGCACTGGCTGCTTCTGGAAACAAACCTACACGAAGGAACAACTATCATCTACAATAGTTCCGACAGCCAGTTCAACCCAAAACAGAAGAAATATGTAGTGACACCAAAGACGCCCACAGAGGAAGTGGCGAAGGAGTGTGCAGACAGATTAATCGATGTTCTAAGTCAGCACACAAGGGCATACGGAAAAGAACACTTTCATCGCCCATCCTTTAACCACAAATGCCCCCAACAAATTCGGGAATCAAATGACTACGACTTCCACATCCTCTACTGGATGTACACAATCATGACCCTTCAAAAACCAGTAGAAGATATGACATACGTAGATTACCACGCCTTACGTGGAAAGTTTGTTGATAATCTCCTTTGCACACATGGTGCAAATAAAGGACTAAAGGACGCCTGATGCCCTTGTCCTTGAACTTCTCAACCTATCTCTTTGACACTCTAAGGACAGAGTGAGTGATAAGTTAGAGGGGAGTACACTGGACAAGGGCGAGGTATTAATTCTAAATCCTTCCCTTTCTATCTTCTTTTTCAATTATGTATAATTTTTTTTAGATTTCTTTGCACATACTTAGTTTTTGCTTTGATCTCTTTCCTGATAATAAAACCTACTTGGAACAAAGTCATCCCCAGCTAACTTTAGAATCCAGTAGCCCTCAAGAGCAATAACAAGAATAGCACATAGACATGCAATGGCGAGTTAATAAATCATATTCACTCAATTTTCATGCTTCTGTTTCAATTCTATATCTGACTCTCCACAGGACAACATCAGGGCTGCAATAAGCCAAAACAATCTCAAGGATGAGAGGGACATCAGGTGACATCCAAATCATGAAGCCTTGCAAGTGGACCACTAGTAGAAACCAAATAAGTGCATGTCAAACAACTCTAAGAACAATTTTCTCCTCTCCAAATAAAAGAGGCTTGGCCGCCCAAATCAAAATCCCTAAATATCCAAATCCCAAGCCTGTGAGTTTACGAATAAAAGCCAGAGTGTTGAATAAAACCATGAGAGTTGTGCCATAAATAAGGATCTATATGAAGAACCAACAAAGGTCTCGCCTGGCCGGTACATCCAGCTGCCCTCACAAAGGTAGATGTGTCGTGTCCGGTAGTGAAACCCTAAGGTATCTAAATATATGAAAGGCTGATAAAGGACTCGCCCGGCCGGTACATTCAACTGCCCTCAAGAAGGCAGATGTATCGTGCCCGGTAGTGAGATCTAAAAGCATAGACAACCCCTCCCCCACTTGAAGGGGGAGTTACACACTAAGCCTTTAGCCAACCCTCATACCCACTCTAGTTTCCGGTAGGATTTTCAGAGGAGTATAAAACTGATTAGAGTCAACGACATGCACCGAATAAAGAAAAAAGTGGTCCCAATGCGGGCTAAGATATGGAAGAAACCTGAGATCCAAGAAACTCTCAATACCTGAAAGAGTTAAGGAAAAAAGCTCTGATACAACCTTAAGAGATCTCAGGTTTAGAATTGAAACAAGAGTATGGAAATCTTAACTAAATAAAATTGCCTCGCCATTACATGCCCCAGCTCTATCTAACTTGATGACAAGCTAGACTCTAAGTTAGGGGGGTGATCACCTCCAATTTTGTGATGTTATCTTAGCAATATTCTTCAGTTTTCCACACGCTTTCTCAGATAAAGTAGACAAAATCTCTAACTATTCTCTTTTATTTCAAACATACTGCTAGATTAACTTTTCTCCCTTTTACTTACAGAAAAAGACACAAAAAATCACAAAAGACTCAAGCGGTCCCAAGACCGCATGGAGTCATACGATCTTAAGACAGCATGGAGTCAACCGGTCTCAAGACCGCATGAAGCCAACCGGTCCCAAGACCGCATGAAGGCAACCGGTCTCAAGACCGCATGAAGCCAACCAGTCCCAATACCGCATGAAGCCAACCAGTCTCAAGACCGCATGAAGCCAAACTGTCTCAAGACCGCATGAAGCCAAACAGTCTTAAGACCGTATGAAGCCAACCGGTCCCAAGACCGCATGAAGCCAACCAGTCTCAAGACCGCATGAAGCCAAACGGTCTCAAGACCGCATGAAGCCAAACGGTCTCTAGACCGCATGGAGACATACGATCTCAAAACTACACGGAGTCATACGATCTCAAGACCGCATGGAGTCCAGACGGTCTCGGGGTCCAAACGGTCTCGGGATCCAAACAGACTTGGGGTCCAAACGGTCTTGAGGTCCAAACGGTTTCAGAGTCCAAACAGTCTCAAGACCGTTTGGATCCAAAACTATCCAAACCGTTTGGACTTCACTTAAGGCCTATAAATAAGACCCAAGGGGTCCTCCCAAGAGGAGGAAGTTTTCAGACGCCCAGAGGCTGCCTCTCCTACTCCAGAGCTATTCCATCCTCCATCCTCTGCCCAAAGGCTGCCGGTCTGAGATCCCCGCTCCATTCCCAAGCTGCTTTCTCTCTCATTGCCAAAGAAGGTGGGAAGGGGAGTCCTAATCATCGAGCAACCTATGAAGTGTGAAGATCATCCTTCTCTCTCATTCCAAAGGGGTTGAATTTCCTCTCTCCTTCTTGGGGATGACATTATCTCTCTCTCTTCTCGCCTCCTTCTTTGTCCTTGCTATGAGCGAGTAGTCTCATTTCACTAGAGTGCGGGGAGTAGCCCCGCTATCCATGTTTCATATCATGCAATGTAATCCATAGTTTGCAATAGAGATATACTTTCTTCTCAGTTCGACATCAATCGTTTAATGAAATGCTTGTTGCTTGATCACCAACTTATGTTATCTTTTATCTTTTAGTATGAATTGTCTATGTTTGTACTATTACATTCGAAACTCAATTGTATGTTGGTTTTTGGTGCATGTATCCACCATGCACCTATTTCGGTATCTAGGAGTGCTTTCCAAGAAGTGAAGTAAACTCACATCGTTGCACTTCCATACTATGAAATGGAATCAGTTGACGTATGAAAGTACAACCTTGATAAGTCGAGGAACACACTTTGCGGAGGGAATGTTGTAAAGTAAGTGACCACTCCTACAAGGATGGCTAGCGTTACAACATTCCCATGCTCCTCGTAGTTAGTTCTCCGAAAGGAAGCTAAGTCTACAAAGATATTAACTGATCTAACTCTTATTGTAGGTTATGTTTTTATGTTGCATGTCTTGATCCATGCGTAGTGGTGGTGAAAACCGATCACATCCTAGTGATTACTTATCATTGTTAACAACCTAAGTTTACTTTCTTGCTTTTACTTTACTTGCACTTAGTTTAAAACAACCAAATCAAATCTTTGGACTAAGTATCAACTATTAAGGAGTTAAGTGAAATTTTTACGTTTTCCATCTTGTTGTTGCCAACAAGACCGTTGTCATGTGGATTCGACCCTTAACTATACTGCGATAAGACTTCCACGTATCTCAGCATACGTGAGTGGAGTTTTAACCTAGTATAAGCAAGGATAAACCTAAAGACTTACTATCTTTGGGATTTTTAGTGGTGCACGCAATCCCATGCGAGTGGAAGCTCCATCAGCATCTATCCATGTGTTCCTATTCTTCATACAAATTGGGACACTATGCTCATGAGAGTCTAACTCCATGGATCATGGACACATTTTCTCTCATAGAGTATTACATGCTGAGCCCTTAAACATCTTGCCAATGTATGTGCTTTTTCTTAGGTCTTGAAGCTTTTCTAATCTATCTCTATAGATCTCAATTCCAAACTCATAGTATGTTTTGCCTAAACCATTCATATAGAAGGTACTTTCCTTTCCAGGTTTAAACATATACAGGATAAGGACGTCATTCCCATCAATTATGTGGAATATTAATATGCTCCCAATAAATCTTTTGTAATCAAAGATTCCATCTTCATTTTGACTCAAGTCAAACCCTTTAACTGTCTTGTCAAATAGAAGATTCCAGCCCTGAGATACTTGCTTCAATCCACAGATTGATCTTTGTAGATTATAGACTTTATTTACATTAATGGATTTATAAAACCATTATGTTGTGTCAGATACACACCCTTTTAATTATTCCAATTGAGGAATGTGGTTTTAACACCATATGCCAAATCTCATAGTCATACTAAGCTGCAACAAGCATGATCCAGATGTATTTAACCGTGGTAACTAGTGAAAAGACGTCATCATGTTCAACAATTTGAACTAGTTTGAAACTCTTTGTAACCAATCTACCCTCCATGTTGGTCTTCTTAGAAAAACCCAAATGCAATGTAAGTGTTTTACCCCTTCTGGTGGATCCAACAAGGTCATACCTTGTTAGTGTACACAGAGTCCATCTTTGATTCCATGACCTGAAGCCATTTCTCAAATTCCTATCCCTCACTTGTTTATAGGTAGGTTGTTGACTCATGTCTATGATAAACTTGCCTCCTTTTGAGTTATAAGATATCATAATCTTTCAAACTCAAAGCGTGTTCTACACTAGTACATAACTGACCTTTAGTGTTGGTTATTTAAGGCCCTTAGCGTCGGTTTTAATGCGACACCTATGTGGGCGCCGGTAAAAGGCAAACCATTAGGCATCGATTTTGAAACCGACGCCACAACCCTTCGTGTGCCACTGAAAACATGCCAGCAGGGGGGTATAGGCGTCGGTTATTAGTTTTGAAACCGACGCCATAAACCTTCGTGCTACAGAAAGGGCGCCATTTAGGGCACAATCAACGTCATTTTTTTATTGATAACTGACACCATATCACCTACAGACATGGCCGTGTTGTCCAGCATGGCCGTGGTGTCTGGTCTCATTAGGTGTCGGTTTTAGCTATTATCTGAAGTTGTAAGCATGTGTCTTCAGTTTTTTCAAATAACTGATGCCTATTGTATGTATTTGTTTTTAATCAGTCTGTAGGCCTGCTGTGGCTGGTCGCAGGATGAGAAACCTGCAGTTCAGTTATGAACTGCATATTATACGACATCCATTGATATCCGCCAACAACAGGCCACAAACCTGCAAAATTAACAACATTAATTTTCATACATTTAGCAACCTGCAGTTCCATTCGATTTTCACACATGTAGAAACATTCATGTAGCAATCTACAGTTCCATTCATTTTCACATTCACACATGTAGAAACATTCATATAGAAACCATCAGTTTCATTCATTTTCACATTCACACATGTATAAACATTCACACATATTACAATTCAGAAATTCATTTACAAAATATCATTCTTTAGTCATTATTCGCTATCAACATCCCAATTATATTTTAAAAACCCCACTACTTGTATGCCTTTTGCCCATTCTTCTCTTACATCATTTAATTCTTCCGTCGTATAGGGAGCATGTACATCTAGTAAGGCCTTTTCTATAGTGTGGTCAGTTTTAAACACCTGCAAAGAGAATGATGTATATATAATTAATAATATATAAATAAGATTGATATATTTCATATTATCTAATGAGACTATATATAATACCTCAGGAATGGTATCGATGTCCACTGTGGCATATTTGATAATTATGTGCATAAATCACATCACATAGTATGCACATGCCCATCCGTTGTCTTGTGTAGCACACTATAAACATAATTGAGTTAGATAATAGACAGTGAACGTCTCAGAGACAATAACTAGTAACTCCCAATACATACCACTAGAGGTAAAAAAGTTAAAAACCTGTATTTTATTTCAGTTTAATAAACATAATTGAGTTATATGTGATGGTTGGGTGAAATTCTATTTACTAAGCCAGTAGCTCACCAACCTACTGAAATATTTTTCAGGTCAACATCAGCACGAGGAAGTTGAAGGATCTTATCCCCAGGTTCTTAGAAGGTAGTTCATAGTTAGAATAGAGGTCTCTTATTCCCTCCCCCTCGGTCCTTGGGAATGTGGTGTGGTAGAGAGAGAATGTAATGTAACCAGTTTATTAGTTTTAAGTTATCTGTTGTGCTTTATATTCTTCATGAAAAATGTAATATGTTGTGTAAATCTGCTTTACTTACCTAGTAAAGTAAATAGTTGCTGCTTCCGCAGTTTAGTAATATTTTAGTTTATTCCAAGTAATAATATTTTCCTTTAGATTAATTTTAAGTGATTAACAAAAGAAAAAGTTAAGAGTGATCTTTGTATAATGTTAAATCCTCAATTTATGCCCTAATCTCATGATTAGTGGTAATTGTGAGATCGGGGTGTAACATAGGTCGTGATGAAGAAGATATAAATACAATAATCTAGATAGATAGATTGTCCATGTACACTCTCTTTTCCGGGATGGGTAGTATATTGAGTTTGGTCTTTCATGTACATGTATTTGATGTAAACTGAACTGTATGTGAGTAGTAAGATTTGATTCTGGTTTTGATAGAGTTGAATATGATTTGTGTTATCTTATTGTGATGTCCTTGATGTGACATTGGTTTATGAAAATCGTGAAAAAAGAAAAAGAAAAAAAAATACTTGTGATTTTTGTATACTGTTCTAATCGTCTTTGTCGAGAATTAGTTATTTTGTTTCATATCGGGTTTAGGTTTAGGGATTCTCTCTAATGGTTGACATTTATGCTGATCAAATGAGAGAGGTCCTGACACATACCCCTAGGACATCGCTACCCCTTGTTAAGTTTCTTAGTCTATTAGGCTTGGCTTCAAACCCTTTTTGTGATTCAACATTAATATGGATACTCCATAGTGCGAACATGTCCATCTTTAGCTAATGTTCCATTTGGGGTCCATCATGTCATATAGGCCAATTGAGTTGTAATCCATAACATCCCACAATGAAGAATTGAGAAACACCCAGTGTCAAGGGAAAACAACAATGGGAAAGACATCAATAAAATGTTTATATGTTGTAATACCGAACATCTATTGTGACAGTAATAAGAAGACAAAAAAGATAGCCATTATACTGGAAATAGGTAGAAAAGAATGATAATAAGAAATAAGTTCAAGATGCATATATATGCTCAACAAACCAAAAGGAATAAGAAAAATAATAAAGAATGCAGTAAGACAATACAATCATGAACATTCAAGGAAATATACATATATCTTAACACAAAAAATTTCAACAATTGAATTGGTAATTGGTCACGTATCTGAAACAATCTTGCATGATCATCATATTTTATCATTTAGGGAAATATAAAGAATAGTCACCACCACCTCCATCTTTATTATATATACGTGTCCGTGTGCATGTGCATGTTTATGTGTGTTATGTATTCACTGCCTAGAGTACAACTAATCATTGAAGTAGTCTATCTACCACAATTAAAACATGCATATAATGTGTTGGCAAGATCAAATGTTACGGATTACATGAATGTTTTGTATTCACCATCTAGAGTACAACTACTCATGAATGTTTTGAATGAAGGGAAATATCACTTAGTATAAATGTCTGAGGAGAGCGGATTAGTATACCCTAATGTAATATAGGTTTTCAATCGACACAACACAATTCAAATATCAAATATGAAAATGAGGAGATAAAATGTAAAACACACAAAGGAAAATATAGCAAATATATCCCTATCTAAGAGAAAATACAATGTATAAGAACAAGACCCAAATATTAAGGAGTAAGTGATAACATACCTCAGTTCAACAATCATCAACACATACCCAAATTATAGGATCATTCTAAACCTATCTTTAAATTAGGAATCAAGATTAAAGATTACATTCATTAGTAGAAACCATAAACATTTACATTTCAATTTAAACATAAATTAGTCAACCCAATTACATTAGGTTATTAATTATAATTTTATGAATAAAAGGAATATATAATTATAGTTGTTTGTTAATCAAGAGAGTATTTATGACTTTTATAAAATAAAAGTATATTTTAAATTAATAAAAACAAACATGTGTTGACCCATATACCCCTATGTCATAATAGCGTGTCCTCAAATGTGATGAGCATACAGAATATGTTTTATGTTCAAATCATTGCAACTACATTGAAATCACAAAACTCAAAGTCCATTTCCCCCTTAGATAATGAGAATTTGGGAAAATAGAAGGAAGGGAAATACTAGGATTTTTTCATTGTGATCAAGATCCATCACAATTTTTATGATATTGAACTATAGACAATATACTATTGGGATCCTACAAGATGGGATAGGCGACTGAAGGGGAGAGGCCACCTACTATTGTTGTAAAAACAACCAAATTGGATTTGAGCAACAAGGAATCCAAGAACTAGGGAGAATATGGCATTGAAATACATGAGTAAGTGTTCCTTCTCAACAAGGACTAAGACAAAGTTGTTTGGGAATATAAAATCCACATAATATAGAGGTGGAGAGACCAACACATCCGTATTGGCTTCAATGGAAACTTGCAAGTTCAACAAGACCAAAGTGAAATAGAATCATGGAGGAACCAGTCATATGGGCATACCGGTTCATAGGGAGAGGGGGAGATTAGGTTTTAGTGATGTATGAAGAAACAAAGGGAACTAGGTGTTGTTAATAATATTATCCCATAATGAATGAATATTCATCTGGTTTTAGAGGGAAAACTTAGATTGATCTCAAATATTATTAGTCATATTCATTAACTAAATTGGCCCAATATAGTTGCTTGGTTGGAATTTATGACTCTTTATTTGTAAAAATTAAGCTAGTTTCATCTAAGTAAGTTGGGATGCCCCACCATAAACTAGGGTATCAATGGTTTTCCCTCCATATGCCTACCAAAGCATTACCACAACTCATGCACCTCCTCTTTCACTCCTTGCATGCTTCTCTCTCTTCCTCTCTTTTCACATATCTGTCTTATCTCTAAAAAGTACCTTACTTCCATATACTCTCTCCCTTGTGAACCTTCTCTCTCTCATGCTCAACCATAGTGCACACCACACAATGCCCCTTCATGTGCATGCATCCACGCCTCTAGTAACAATCAATCTACTGCCATGTGGCAGGCTGCAACCTCACCTATGAGTTCATCTAGCCTCAATTGGCCACACATGATAACACAATGGACACACACTCCAGATCACAACTATTCACCATGATGACCAAGCACCATGATCAGCCATCATGCAAGAATGATGGGGTGATTATCATAGGAAAGTTCCCTATGGATGAGATCCATAGATTTTACTATAACCAAACATACAAAAATCTCACTCGTAAGATGGCTAGTATAGTTCAAGATCAAATCCAAAGGATGATGTATTTAAGAAGTGATCTATAATGTAACTCCCTAAGAACTAACTAATATTGTAAATAACAAAAGGCTATATTAAGGTTTTAATTATCAGATGATGGTAACACTTGGGTGTATGGGTTTCACAACTGCTACCTAATCTGAACTATCTTACTGCATCATAATTGGCATGATTATACATATGTGTAGGCTCAACAATCCCCCTTTTATCATTAGCAACAAAATAGAACATAGATTACTCTAATCTCACTGTCACATTACCCAGAGATCATATATCTATCGTCTGAAGAAAAAAAACCTATATGAAGTTTTCATCAAGGGATTAACATGAAACAAATGATATCCTAGATCTTAGATTCAAAGTTCTTCTCATGTAAGATCTGATGAACATGTAAAAAAATTGGTCAAACTATATTTGCAAGCTTAAAATATTTGATTCGAATCATATATTGGTTCATATAAGAGTGGATGTAGTTATAAGAATGAAAATGGGTAGTAGGGCTACTTTCCACATCCCAGTGAGAGGACTACTCACTCATGACAATAATGACAAATTAATAGGGGAGGATGAGAAGAAAGTTGTCATCACAACATACAAAAAAGGAGAAGTCATGGTGGTTACACTTGTTTTTAGTGTTGGGGATGATGACAATCGATGCAACAACAAGATATCTCCTTGAATTTCATCAGTGAAGGTCTCGAGGGCAACACCTTTCTTCTCACAGATTGGAATGGCATTCTATAAGTAAGGAGAAATAGGTTGATAATGTAAGATTCCATCAACTGATGAAATTAAGCACCATAGGATAGCCTCTTTAAAGGTATGAACCATAGATTCTTGGTGGAAGAGGAGGTGGAGGTTTTGTTCACTAATGAGAACGATCGATGAAAAGTGGAGATGGATGCTCAAAAATGATATTGTAATCCTATTAGCATTGAGATTCAATCCCCTTTCTGTGGAATCAAGGTCTTCTATTTGTATATGGTTGCTAGGTTTTAGAACCCTCCTAGACATCTATTGTTAAGATGTCATCCATCATGGATGCGAGGAGATGGCTGCTTGAGGAAGACGAGATGTCTAGCATCTTCTAGTATTTTCCTTTGTAGATAAAAAAGGGCAAAAACATAGAGATAGATGCATGTATAGTCTTCATTAGTCGGGGCATTCATACTTCTCATTATTTGACAAATGTAGGACTTCCATAGGAAGGAAGTGTAGAATTTCCATCAGTAATGAGCTAGATAACCATCAATTGTCATGCGTTGTAACTTCATTGGTGGACAACTTTTATGAATTCCATCTATCAATGGCATGTAGGATCTCCATTAGTAGAACAATGCATGTGAGGGTTCCATCAATTGACTACATACATAAACTCTACCTGTGTGAACCAACGACAATCTTAGTTGGAGAAAATCCACTATGAGAGGTTGTTGGAGTGTGCTCGATGGACTACATCAATGATGCTCAGACCGATGAAACCATCAACCAATGAATGGACAAATTAATGACGCTTGAACCTACCATAGAAAGCAACACTATGTGTTAAAACCTTAAAGATAAACATGAACTAAGGAGAAATAAACTAGAAGAAATTTCTAAGTAAAATGAGGAAATGAATGCAAAATTATGATGAAAATGCAACTCAAACTAGGATAAATATGTATTCATCAAAGAACATCTAATATTAACATCAAACACTACTCAACAACATTTGTAAATAAATCATTGATCAACCTCTGCACCAACAACTCCCTCTCTCTGATTGAGATCCAGATCCCAGACATAATAAAAAACTACCACAAACCAGTGATTGACCATGTCCACGACAAGAACAATCATGCCATGATAGAGCTCCACACAACAATGCTCTAATTAGTCTGGCCTCCATAGTTAACAAGCACCTGAACTTGACCAATGCTTGATTGAGGACTAGTATTCAATGGACCCACATGAAAAACTTCATCTCAACAATGCCCACTCCCCTACTCGAGAGGTCCATGTCTACACTTTGATGCGTAGAGGGGTTCATAGAGAAATTCATGTCTTCCCAACCAATCCAATAACTAGGAGCATATCACCACCAAGCAATGGGTCACAACTTGTACATTTCAAAGTGAAGAGCTTCGTGACCACACGCACACTCTTTACCCTAGCATACAAGGGAACTACAAGGGCCCTGACCAGGGTTTTGGTATAACCCTATTTATTTTTCTTAAATAAGTTGTTTGGAAATTCAATATAGTCCTTTTAGATGTTTCACTAACGTGTTACATGCCTATTTTTCAAGTTTGGTCCTGTTTGAATGATGTTAAAGATATGTTTGCTTATTTTGGACCATAGAGCAATTTACCCAAGATAAGGGGTGATCTTGTAATATGTCATATGTTGAGTGTTCTGTTAGTGATTTAGATAAGGTGTGCCTCATGGAGAGCTTAAGTTTTAAGTTTGAGTTGGTTTGGAAGTTGTTTGTGCCTTGTGTACTAGTCTTAGTGCAAATTGCAATTCACCCAAAGTAGAGGGTTAACATGCAATTTATCACCTCTAAAGTGTTTCTTATCTTTTTTGACATCATATAGAATATAGATAAAGAGGTGGGCGCCTAGTTTGGATCTCAAGCAAGAAGTGGCATCCTCATAGTAATAATGATCTATAGACAATGTGTGTTTTGACCTTGGATTTTAGCGTATCAGTTTGGTGAAGAGTAGTAGGTCAGTTTGGAGAAGTGGTGCCCTTGGTAGGAGGCCAAGAGGTTGAGACTCTACCTATAGTATATCACCATATATTGCATTTTAAGATAAAGTGGTTGCATGTGGCCTTGCATGTGGACAAGTGTCACCTAGACTCTTAAGGTGATGGCACCTCTCTTTTGATATCTCTTTCTTCCCTCAAGTATATGACCCCCTCCCCTTCACACATGTGAACCCTTTCATACATTCTTTTTCTTCTCTTCTTAATGGACGATCTTGGGAGCTTCAAGAGCTAGAAGAAATCCCCATGGATATTTGGAGGTAGAGTTCCTTGCTCATGGTGATTCCTTGTTCATCTTCTATCTTTGTAAGTTTGTGTTTCTTTGATAATGATTAATTTGAGATATATTCTCCATATTCTTTCCCTACTCTCATTCGTGAATCATATCTTGGATGAAGGTGTTCTTGAGGATGAAATCTCATCTCTATGGTCATAGATCATGTCGGATGAAGTATCTCTCCTTCCTTCCTTCTTGATCTATCATAACCTTGACATCATCTTCTTCTTTCTTGGAGATAATGTTGAGGTCGAGTTTAAGACTCTTGATGGATCATCTTCAACTTCAGAAATGTTTACTTAGAGCTTGGATCATGGATCTTGAACCCTTGATGGAGACCTTCTTGAGGTGGGCTATATAACTCTTAGCCTTATTTATTATTTTCACTCTTTCATGTGCTCATATTGATTCTCATCTCTAAATCATTTATCTCATATATGCTAGTAGTTAATGATGGTATTGAGAACCAATTTTATGAAGAAAGCTCATTTAGTTTTCTATCCATATCTTGTATTTTCCTGCCATGATAATAGTTGAAGTAGTGGCCGATATCCTAAGGTTGAAAATGGCAAGTCAACACACACACTAGGTTGTGAGTAGTCAATATGTCTTGTGGTGCTTAAACTGACATGCTTAGTTGGCATTCAAACTGACACACCTTGGGGAGGTTAACCATTCATACCTTTCTTATGAGTAGTTGACACATAATGTAATAAGTCAACACACATGGAAGTATCAAACTGATATGCTTTGATGGGGCTAACCCGACATGCTGATATGAAGTGCTTAAAGCATTACCCTATATTGTGAATGAAATTGAGGTATCCTCCTATAAGTGAGAGGCTGACACACTTCATGGAGTAAGTGGTTGATGCATCAGGGTGAGGCTAAGTCGAGATACCATCTTGTTGAGTGAGAGGTCAACACACTTGAAGTGCTAAACTAAGAGACACCTTGATGTTAATCCGACCCACTTTCAATTAACATTAAACTAGTACCATGGAGAAGATGTTGCAAACTGAGACACACCTTGATGATGTAAACTAATATACCTAGTGGGTGTTCAAAATGTGATGCAATGTGGATGTTAAGCTGACACACCTTGGAAGGGATGAAAATGATACCTAGGGTTGATGATAAACCAATATCCTATGCTAATGCCAACCCGACATCTTGAGAAGGTGGTGAAATTGATATCACACAATGAGTGTGAAACTGATATCACATGATGAGTGTGAAATCGATATCACATGATGAGTGTGAAACTGATCTCACATGATGAGTGTGAAACTGATATCATATGATGAGTGTGAAACTAATATCACATGATGAGTGTGAAACTGATATCTTAAGTTGAAGGTGAAACCGATATCTTAAGTTGATGGTGAAACTGATATCTTAAGTTGAAGGTGAAACTAAAATCTAGGGTTAGGGGATAGACCATAATGTCATGTAATTGATTAGTTGATACATGTGTAATTATGGGCCGTTACACCTATACTCTTGTGTATGGATATAGTCAATACATAGTTTGATGATCTATCTAAGATGATGTGACTATGAATGGTCAATCCAAAATTATGGTGCTTAGATCTAAAACTATACCTGGTGGATCATGGTATACAGATAATGTCTAGTATTAGAGTCCTATGTGTCATCCCTATACACTCAGGTCCTTGGGAGTGTTCTCGATGTGTTTTGTTGACATGATGATCGATACGTGATATTTGGCTGGTGTGCCTTTGGTGGTATGTACATACATGTGGAACCGTTATCTTATGTAACAAGTTGATTGGAAAACAATGACGTAGCTCCTTGAATATATGTTATGAAATGCAAGTTTTGACTCTTGTGTAATAAATCCCAGCTCATGGCATTGTTACAAATCAGTTTTAATTTCCTATGATTCTCGGTAATCCACTATTCATGGTTGATTGTGGTTTAAGTTTTGAGTAATCTCTCTTTGTGTGGAAAAGGGTTTCACATTTGTTGGTATCAGAGCTATAGGTTTGCTGAGTCTGTAGGGACACTAGGACTAGGATTAGGATGATTTCTAAGATAGGAACATGATATAAAACATGGTGCATATTGCCTAATCTCAGTACTTGAGTGCCCTATCCAGGTGAAATGTTGAAGAAAAGGTAAGTATGGAACTCTTAGATTGATTTCTCTTTGATTACTCAGATCAAGTAGTCATTTTAGAATAATCTAAAGAGCATAATAGATTAGGAATCATGATACTAATACCTCCATATTACTTTAAAAGAGATGAGAAATACACCATAATTTACTAAAACTTGAATGTTTGGTAATTAAAAGATAAAGATACATCCCATGAAACCTAAAGCTAAGCGTGAATAAGATATGAAAGGTTCTTGAGGCTGTAATTTCAAGAAATGTATAGAGAAAAAGACAAATAAACATGAGCTAATAAAGTAAGTCAAGGTGTAAAATCCACATAAGATGGAGAAATTTTTTGAAAGGAGGATGACGTGAGAAGATAAATAAGAATGAATAATGAATAAATAAAGTGGAACCTCAGTAATATGTAAATAAAGTCTAAAATATATTACATGTATTTTCTTCACTAACATAATGGCTGAATAAAAATAAATAGTTTTCTTTTGAGTAAAATTTGGTAATTTTATGTCCAAAAATATTAAAATTGTGATATAATGTAAATAAATAAGGAATAAATGGACATAATGTATAAAATGAGAAAAGTGTAGAATTTTGTGCATAATTGTATATATAACTTTGTAACAATGTCACATTAATAAGACTTCATTAAGTAAGTGTTGACATAATGTTTTGATAAATATAATGATAATGTGTCAAAATGCCTAATGGTGCCATAACGCATAAAATAAATCTCAAAATTAAAATAAAAACGTTTTCTTGGGTGCCAATTAGCTTGATTTCTAAGTTTCACATTATTTACATAATGATAACTTATTTTAATTCCATTTGGAAAAGAAAATAGGATAAAAGACAAAGGTATTAAATAAATTACTAAAGTCACAAAAAGAGAAAATAAATCTCAAATTTGAAATTTGATGCAGCCCTATTTTAGGGCTCCATTCTGTGCCAATTTGTATTTAAATCACATCTAAACGTGTTAGATTACAAGTGTTTCCCCCTAATATGATTATCATTGCAAATATGCTTATGGATGTTCTTTGCACTATTTTTCAGGTACTTGGACCATGCTTAGATGGAAGATAGAGAGAGAAGGAATTCTAGGGTTCCCCCACTCAAGGAGGGACCCAAAGTCTCCCTCAACCTACCTCCAGTGGCCAAGAATCATCCCCAAGCAAAGACATCCGAAAATGACAAAGTCAGAAGTAAAATCAAGTCATACAAGCCTCACCACGGTCGTGGCCACAATGCCACGGTCGTGCGTTTTGTTGGTATGTATGCCCTGAGAGCTAATCATGGGATGATTGATGGGATACATTGAGATTGATTTGATAAACATCAAAGGCAAGCTTCCAATTCTTTCTGGTTCAGTCATATGAGATAGTGATAGAACAGATTGAATGTCTAGAGAATGACAGTACTCAATGACGTATGCTTTCAGGTTGAGGACCTGAACGATGAGATCATACAGATGCTAAGAGTTTGTACATTCTTGTTATGTCCCTAGTCAGATGTCATTGTGGAAGGTAGATAGACAGCAATGACACATAAGACTAGATTGTGGTGTTGGTTGATGACAGAATCTCATTAGTCATGATATAGAGATATCAAACCAAACACATAGGTACTTGTTAGAGAACAAGTGTACCGGACAGACCCACCGTGAGTTTGACACATGGAACCATGACATGGTAGTCACAGTCAGTTCTCACAGTGATGGTGGTGAGTGCGATTCTTTGACCTGAAATCACTACACTCAACACATGTCGTTGGGCACACTTTGACATCATCAAACGCAGTCCTGAAACATGGGTTGTTATAAAGGTGATGATTGGGTGGCTTTGACACATGGGGCTTTTGAGGGGTGAGTGATAGATATGGGATTTGTCCCTCCTGAGGGAGTTTGATATCCAAGGCCACTTGATGAGTAGGATTGAAAAAGGCATGCGCACGCATGTGTGAATCAGTATGTGATATTGATGTCATACATATCTCTTCCAATCCACTCTAAGATCAAAGTGAATGAACGTTGACAGGATGAATGTTCCATGCCTCGAGTTCATTCGGGATATCGGTGATAAAGGAAATATACATTCGTTGTAACACCATTCACAGATTGTAGGATTGAAAGTTGTTCTCCAACTTTCTACTTTCACTTGGGTAGCACTGATGTGTGACTAGGCACTGCTCTTTGCTTGTGAAGTCATAAGTGTTATGGACATTCACTACCAACGTGAAAATGGACCTGCAGGGTCACACACATAGGATTTAACCTGGAAGAGGAGTTTTGTCCACAAACAATGTTTAGATTGATTGCTAAAGGAGTTTAGTAGTTCAATTAAACACTCAATCAATTGATAGCTCAGTATCATAATGTTCAAGGTGTTGGACTGATTTATTAGAGTATCAGATTGATTGAAATTGCAATTGACTGATTCTACACAATCTGCACTCCCAAACGATCGGCTCATGAGATGAATCGATCGGCTCAGCTTGGTGAACCGATCGGCTCAGGTGGTGAGTCGATCAGCTCATGATCAGGGTGAAATGATTGCTTCAAGTGTTGAAACGATCGATTCAACTGGTGCAACCGAGGAAGTTGGGAAAGTAGGATTGATGAGAATTTTCCTTTCGTTTCACTTGTCCAATTTGATTGGAAAAGGGATTGGTATTCGATACCAATTAGAAACAAAAGATGGAAATTCAATCGAGAACTAATCAGGATCACAAACCGATCAGTTCAGAAATGAACCGACCATTTCATGGGTCCCAACCGATCGGTTGAGGTGTCAACCGACCGATTCAGGTCCCCAACTGACCATTTCAGTTGTGAAACGATCGATTTCGATTGCGAGTTGGTTGTTTTGTGGAAAATCTTGAACCCTTCTACTCCTGCTTTAGTCTCATATTGCCCGGGATGGAGAACCCTGTCCCATGACCCTCCTATATATATAGGGATATTGGGGGCTTCTCAAAATACAACTCAGTGCAACCAATTGCTCTGTGAAGTTGTCGTTCTCTCTGGTTTTGGTAACTAAAAGAGAGCTCGAGCAAGTCCTACCCGATAAGGGAGGCACAATAAGGGAAAGACAACTGCAGAAAGCAATTGGTGGTAGGAGAGTGTGTCAGTGACTAGTACACTGACAGGAGGGTGCGACTCCTTCCAATTCCTTGTGGGACAAGGAGATTGGAGTTCCAGGTGGTCCGTGTGGACTACTTCATAGGCGGGAGGTTTCTGCTGCTCAGGAGGACAACTGTCAATCCTGACAGTCCTGGTGAGACCAGGAGTCATCAGTCCCGGTGCGACCAGGAGATGCACAGACACCGTCCAAGACCGGAGGTGAAGACCGCACAAGGCGCGAGGTATTGTCGCTGAGCAAGCCTCGGGACAAGGTATGATTCCACAAACCATCCTTTCCTAATGTATAGATGTTGACGCGTTTCCTTGTTCTGGGTTTGGTGAGGAAAATTTTTGTTTCCACTGCCTTCTCTGCCTCCCCTAAAACCCAACTGTGGTATCAGAGCCACGTCAACTGCTCTATACTTTAGGGATTATCGATATGATCGATTTTCGTTTGTCACCTTTATTTATTGCATATGATGCGAATAAAATTGGCTTTATGCATGTCCAATCCTAAATCCACAAATCCCAAATTACATATATTATATGTATTATTAATGCACTGGATATGCGTCGCCCTTAAACGAGTTTTGTGGTGGATGTATAGCGTGGTTATGGCCAATAAACCCTATCTGTGTATGGTTGTATGTGGTTGCTTGCATCTCAGTCTGCGCACTGATCTTCCTTCTCCTATTCCTGATGTAACTGGAAATAATTCGAGATTTCTTTCCTACCTTTGCTCCCCTTGAATGTAACTCGAGGTTTGTCTTTTTACAATGTAAAATAGGATAGATTTGATTTCCTTTTATGTAAAAGAAAGGAGGACATCGAGACGACAGCTGAACCGATCAGTTGACGTTCCAGACGATTGGTTCAAGCAGTGAGCCGATCGGTTGATGATCGGTTCGAGGAGCAAGATGAGCGGGTGGCGGCCATGATGAGATGCACGACGACTAGGAGAACCGATCGGTTGGAGGAGCCAACCGATCGGCTGGTGGCACCCAGCCGACCGGCCTGATGGTGAGCCGATCAGTCATGTGATGAGTTGATCAAACCTAGAAAGGCAAAGCACAAAGTTCATCTTGTACAGGTTGCATGTGATGTAGACCTAGATGACCGTGATTCCTCTTGGCTCGAGGAATCACATTAGGATGGTCATAATCATCGCTTTTATCACTTCACATGTTTTCTGTGGGATATAGCATGTATATGATACATACTATGTATTGTGGTGATTGGATATGTATATGTATATAAAAACCAAATCCCTCATTAAATATTAAGTTTTTGATGCATTCCAAATGCGACACACGTGAAAAGCTTTATCAACCAAGTGTGGGAACGCCCTAGCGGGGTGCACCGTCTATCTCGTGGAAGCGTGAAGGATGAATGTGTGGGTCTGCCCAAGCAGGGTGCATATTCATCGTGTTTGCTTTGGGTCGGATTTAACAAGGTGACCTAGATAGGATCTAGCACCTTGAGGCATGGAGATGATCATGGCAAGGAGTTGCATATGACATCTTATCAAGAGTTGCATATGATGCAATTGGCAAGAGTTGCCTACCTGAGAGATCTAATTTGTGGGTGACAGCCCAAGCTGGTTCATGACTTAGAGGATTTCAGGATCTTGCCCACTAGAAGGTTGTACGATGCAATCTTCCAAATTGATGGCGAGGGCTATCAATTTGAACTAAAATAGTGGGAGCGATAATTAATTAAAGGCCTAATTATATCGTCAACTTTTCAAATCAATCAAATAAGTCAAAAATGAGTTTTTGGACTAAAATTGCATATTTTCTTTTTGTAGTACAAATGGCAACAAACAACAATCACTTTTCCTTACGATCGGTCCTTAAAAAGGACAAGCTAAATGGGACAAACTTCCACGACTGGTATAGGACATTGAAAATTGTTCTCACTCAAGAGCGAAAGCTCTATGTCCTGGATACTCCAATTCCAGAGGAACCTGATCCTAATGCACCAAAGGAAGAAAGGGATGCTTACAAGAAGCATTCTGATGATGCCATTGATGCAAAGTGCTTGATGTTGTGCTCTATGAACCACGAGTTGCAAAGACAACATGAGAACATGAGTGTCATTGAGATGATTCAGCATCTGAGGAACATGTATGAAGATCAATCACGGCAAGAGAGATACAATGTCTCAAGGGCACTGTTCAAGTGCGTCATGACAAAAGGAGATCCAGTTGGTCCTCACACACTCAAGATGATTGGTTATGTGGAGAACCTGACAAGACTGGGATTTCCACTGAGCCAAGAGTTGGCTACTTACGTGATACTGCAATCGTTGCCAGAATCCTACAGTTAGTTTGTGATGAACTACAACATGAACAACTTTGATAGGCCACTTTCAGAGTTGTTGGGCATGTTGAGGACAACCGAGATATAGATGAAGAAGGACAAGCCTAAGTCTATGATGGTGATCATGAGCAAGAAAGGCAAGTCCAAGCGTAAGGGCAAGGGCAAAGCTAAGAAAGGTTCTGATGCTAGCCAGGAGCCAAAGTCGTCTTCAGCTCTCAAGGCCAAGGGAGGCGTGACCAAGAAAGGAAATTGCCACCATTGTCAAAAGCCAGGACATTGGAAAAGGAATTGTCCTATCTATCTGGAAGAACAAAAGAAGAAGGAGGCGACATACGTCTCTACTTAAAGGTGTCATGAAAGTAAACTTGCAACACTTTTAAGGTATATGATACCAAGATGTAAAGTGTAAAGAACTCAATAAATGGGGCAAGTGTTGCTGCCATAGATAGGAGTACTTTAGTTTATTTTCAGCCTAAAAGGCATGTAATACAGTTATGAACTGCTATTTCATATTTGCCAATAGATAGAAACACTTTAGTTTTGCATATTGTATGACAATGATGGCAATCAATAAAGAGATGTTTCAATTTCTAAAGATATGATCTTTGTGGCAATGCCTTGTTTATCTTGTGGTATTTGATATGCATAAGATAAAATGATACCTAAAGTTATTGATTACTCAAACAATCAAATTAGCATCAATCATGAGAAATTCATTTCTAGTTTCCATGTGATGGATAAATCTAGACTCTTTTGGTTAGAGAACCAGTAAGAGACATGAATCTCTTGTACATGATTAATCAATCTTCACTAATGGTAGTGGGAGAATGATTGTCCTATTAGGTATAATACATGTGATGTATTTACATACCTATTGAAACAAATGCTAATACTTCAAATGGTGTTTAGAGAAATACAAATATGAATATCTTGAAGTGTTCAAGATTATGAAGTACAAATTTGGTAAAGTGTTAATTCTTGATGAGATCAATGAATGAAATACTTGGACCAAATGTTTGATATCCTTATGAGTGATTATGATAGTGTATCATAGTGAACTCATGATTAAGGCATGGTGATGTCTAAATCAAGAAGGAATCATACTCTAAAGAGTTAGAGAATGATTATCGAATAACTGAATTCTTCTTAATAAAAGAATACCCCACACTAAAAAAAGGAGATTAATAATCACAAGGGTTGTGAGTTCTTATATCCTTAATAGACACACCTCGATCATCTATATGATGAGTTGTTCATGAGATGAGTCAACTATCTAGATGAATATGAGGAACCATATTTTGAGTTATGGTAGATGACCATTACATCCTAAATGACTTCCATGTAAACCATAAGGTATGACCTTGATGGTAGCACTCATTGGGATGAAATCCATAAGTGCGAATAAGTCTTAAATGTTAAGACACATGGATAACATTTTGAGAAGGATGATGCTTGTTGATTGCAACTTAATGACTAAGACATTTGACATATGGATACTAAAACTACATTCCTGTGAGGAATAAAACAAGGATGTGTACGTGACACAACCTATAAGGTTTATGAATCCACTAATGCAAATGAAGTCTATAAGTTACAATGGAATAATCAATGTGATTGATTGAGTACAAGCAACTCAAAATTGGATCTTTACTTTGATGATATAGTCAAAGGGTTTGACTGATATGTCAAAGATAAAGAAGGGATCTGTGATTTAGTGGGAGCGTGTTCACATTCCACATATTGATGTGAAATGGAAATGTTCTAGAATGGAAATCCAAAGTGGAAATTATCTTTAAGGAAGATAGAGATGTTTCCTATGTGACAGGAATAGAGATCTATAGAGATAGTTCTCGAAAACCTCTTGACCCGGAAAAGAGAGAGCATACATAGGCAATCTGTACTGAAGGGTTCAGTATGCACAGATTCAGTGGGAGAAAACTTGTCCATGTTACATGGAGTTAGTATCCCAAGGCCAAGTGTCCAATTATTATGAAGAATGGGAACACTAAGAATAGATATGGATCTATCATGTATGTAATCATCCCATTATCTTGCATGGCAAGAACAAAATGCATTCATCATCTTGTATGTAGGACATGACAATATGATGTGCTCATCCTGATAACTCGTATGTAGGACATGACGAGTGGATGTCTGTCTACTTCTAGTAAGGGTTACTGGAATACCATGAGAACTTGATAAGTACTTGAGAAGTACTAGTTCTATGGAGATAAGGAAGAGTTCAATGTAAAGAGTTACATTGATGTGAACTTCTGAAAGGACAGAAAATTAATCACAAAATATATATAGGATATATAAAAGTGAAAGTTTGTTGATAATTGAAAGTGTTCCAATAAAACCATTTAAAAGGGAAATGTTGAGTATCTGTATGTTAGAGAACAACAGTGGATACTATATGGATCTGGAAGTTCATGAGATGAACTTATAGATATTCTTCTCATTGATGACAAGTATGGAATCCTTGATCATGCAATGTGGCTAAAGGTTAGCAAAGGAATACAAGATCGCATATTATGGCAACTCCATCTCATACGTGTGACGTACAGTGAAGAGATGTGAGACATGCAATTTATACTGACTTTGGCAAGGTGTTTCCATAACTCACTATGTTGGCACAAGAACACAGTAAGATGTGGGACATGTTTGAAGATCACTATGAATATGATTCAAGGGTGATTGGCTCGCAGTGCAAGTGGGAGTATATTGGTATGTATGCCCTGAGAGCCAATCATGGGATGATTGATGGGATACATTAAGATTGATTTGATAAACATCAAAGGCAAGCTTCCAATTCTTTCTGGTTCAGTCATATGAGATAGTGATAGAACAGATTGAAGGTCTAGAGAATGACAGTACTCAATGACGTATGCTTTTAGGTTGAGGACCTGAATGATGAGATCATACGGATGCTAAGAGTTTGTACATTCTTGTTATGTCCCTAGTCGGATGTCATTGTGGAGGGTAGATAGACAGCAATGACACACAAGACTAGATTGTGGTGTTGGTTGATGACAGAATCTCATTAGTCATGATATAGAGATATCAAACCAAACACATAGGTACTTGTTAGAGAACAAGTGTACCAGACAGACCCACCGTGAGTTTGACACATGGAACCATGACATGGTAGTCACAGTCAGTTCTCACAGTGATGGTGGTGAGTGTGATTCTTTGACCTGAAATCACTACACTCAACACATGTTGTTGGGCACACTTTGACATCATCAAACGCAGTCCTGAAACATGGGTTGTTATAAAGGTGATGATTGGGTGGCTTTGACACATGGGGCTTTTGAGGGGTGAGTGATAGATATGGGATTTTTCCCTCCTGAGGGAGTTTGATATCTAAGGCCACTTGATGAGTAGGATTGAAAAAGGCATGCGCACGCATGTGTGAATCAATATGTGATATTGATGTCATACATATCTCTTCCAATCTACTCTGAGATCAAGAAAGTGAATGAACGTTGACAGGATGACTGTTCCATGCCTCGAGCTCAGTCGGGATATCAGTGACAAAGGAATTATACATTCACTGTAACACCATTCACGGATTGTAGGATTGAAAGTTGTTCTCCAACTTTCTACTTTCACTTGGGTAGCACTGATGTGTGACTAGACACCGCTCTTTGCTTGTGAAGTCATAAGTGTTATGGACTTTCACTGCCAACGTGAAAATGGACCTGCAGGGTCACACACATAAGATTTAACCTGGAAGAGGAGTTTTGTCCACAAACAATGTTTAGATTGATTGCTAAAGGAGTTTAGTAGTTCAATTAAACACTCAATCAATTGATAGCTCAGTATCATAATGTTCAAGGTGTTGGACTGATTGATTAGAGTATCAGATTGATTGAAACCGCAATTGATGGATTCTGCACAATCTGCACTCCCAACCGATCAGCTCATGAGATGAACCGATCGGCTCAGCTTGGTGAACCGGTTGGCTCAGGTGGTGAGTCGATCGGCTCATGATCTGGTTGAAATGATTGCTTCAAGTGTTGAAACAATCGATTCAACTAGTGCAACCGAGCAAGTTGGGAAAGTAGGATTGGTGAGAATTTTCCTTTCGTTTCACTTATCCAATTTGATTGGAAAAGGGATTGGTATTTGATACCAATTAGAAACAAAAGATGGAAAGTCAATAGGGAACTGATCAGGACCATGAACCGACCGGTTCAGAAATGAACCGACCATTTCATGGGTCCCAACCGATCGGTTGAGGTGTCAACCGACCGATTCAGGTCCCCAACTGACCGTTTCTGTTGTGAAACGATCGGTTCAGGTTGCGAGTTGGTTGTTTTGTGGAAAATCTCGAACCCTTCTACTCCTGCTTTAGTCCCATATTGCCCGGGATGGAGAACCCTGTCCCATGACCCTCCTATATATATAGGGGTATTGGGGGCTTATCAAGGTACAACTCAGTGCAACCAGTTGCTCTGTGAAGTTGTCGTTCTCTCTGGTTTTGGTAACCGAGAGGGAGCCCGAGCAAGTTCTACCCGATAAGGGAGGCACACCAAGGGAAAGACAACTACATAAAGAAATTGGTGGTAGGAGAGTGAGTCAGTAACAAGTACACTGACAGGAGGGTGCGAATCCTTCCAATTCCTTGTGGGACAAGGAGATTGGAGTTCTAGGTGGTCTGTGTGGACTACTTCAGAGGCGGGAGGTTTCTTCTGCTCAGGAGGACAACTATCAATCCCCAACAGTCCCGGTGAGACCAGGAGTCGTCAGTCCCGGTGCGACCAGGAGATGCACAGACACCGTCCAAGACCGGAGGTGAAGACCACGCAAGGCGCGAGGTATTGTCGCCGAGCAAGCCTCGGGACAAGGTATGATTCCACAAACCATCCTTTCCTATTGTATAGACGTTGACGCGTTTCCTTGTTCTGAGTTTGGGGAGGAAAATTTTTGTTTCCGCTGCCTTCTCTGCCTCCCCTAAAACCCAACACGTTTATTGATCAAGAAGTGAGCTTTCAACATGGATTTCCTCCAAGTCACCATGACCATGGCCAAGTCACCATGACTGTGGCTGAAGATGATCAAGACGACTATGGCTCCTCCCACGATCACCTCCACCTCCTCCAAAACGGCTGGGTTACGCAACACGGCCGTGGTGCATGTTACCCACCACGATCGTGGCACTCCGCCACGGCCGTGGCCACTTCCCCACGGCCGTGCCCACTTCCCCACGGCCGTGGCCACTTCCCCACTTAGCATTTCTACCACCCTTAACATACCACGACCTTATTCACCCCCCATGGCCGTTCCCCACTACCCTCACCACGGCCGTGGCACACCCACCACGACCGTGGTGATCACCGACCCTACATAACTTTTTCATTGCTTTTCTTAAACTACCCCTACTTACCCTAGTGCTTCCACCACCACCTATATATACATGGGTGGTGGCCATAGCACTAGGTTAGATGCCCCCTAGTTGTTCTTAGCCTCCACTCTCCTTCCTTGAGCTTTTTGTGCAATCTCCTTGCATTTTGGGCTCATCATCCACCATTTCCACCCTCATTCCACCATGGAAACCTAGTTCCCTAGGTTTTCATCCATAATCTCCTACCATTTCATGCACCCTTGCACCCTTGGAGGAGGGAGGTTGTCTGTAGTAGCTTAGAGGTGAAGAAGAAGGCCACTTCATCAAGCTTCATGGAGTTTCTTCCTCTTCTACCGCTTTCTTTTCTTATTTTCTTGATCATGTCTAGCTAAGCCCCTAGTGGTGGCCTGTTTGGGGTTAAAATGTAACTTTGATATCATGTTGGGGGATAATTTCTTGTAATGTACTCAATTTCTATCTATGATGATTGCTTCTTTCTTTTTTCTCATTTCCTATTTTATTGCATGTGGTTTGTGCTTATAACATAGATTGCTTGCTTTGAGATGTTTGATGACACTTAGCTTCTAGGAGGAATTGGAGTGTATGTGGCAATCTTAGGATTGGGTCCTAGGTCCAATTAGTGGATCCCTAGCTAGCCCCCTTTATTCCTACATACATATCCCTCCTTCTACAAGTAAGTGTGAGATTTAAGTAGCTAGTGTAAGTGAGAGTGATGCAATTGCCTAGGGCCTTATAAAGGCTAGAGTGGCTAGTGGCATGAGGTCAAATACCATCATCTCTACTCCCATCTCTACCCTTAACCCTCAATTGTTCACTATCACTTACCCTAGAAACCTAGATTTGGCTAATCCCATTAGAATTACACCTAACCCTAGTCTTCTACTAGTAGTATAGGGTATATTCTAATGGCATTGTCCTTGTTGTTTGGTTTGGTAATCTAGATATAAAATGAGAACCTTGCATGTTTAATGATCTCCCCCAACTAATATCAAAGTTACATCCCCCAAACGGCCCACCTACCCTAATCAACTGCTTAAAACCCTAATTGCTTAGTTTGCTTATTCATGCTAGTCTAGTTTAGTCGCTTTTGCTCAATCTAGTTAATTGCTTAGTTTTGCTCTTTAGTGTTAACTTAGGCTCTTGCTATTGCTTTAGGGTTAGAGGTGCTCGGCCTAGTTAGATAGTGTAGCTTAGCCTTTCCTTTTGCCCTCACCATTGCTATTATTTATTCTTTGTTGTCCTTTTGCATCTTGGTTTGCTAACTTGGTTTCTTGTTGTTTGTTTGTGCCTTACGCAGGTGACAGTTGTGCATGCGTAACACGCGTTCTACTTGCACTGACTTGGTGGTATACGACCCCAAGATTGGTAGAAGGAGGCGTCAAGCTCGCCGCAACCTACACTGAGAGGCCGAGATGGCCGAGAACAACCAAGATGCAGATGCTCAACCACCTCCACTGCCACATCGCCCGCTTCACGAGTACTACACGCCGGGGAACTACAACTCCCCCATCGCCACTCTGGTTGACCAAATGCCAGGTCAACAGTTCTCCATCCCACCGGCACTCCTGGGACTTCTCCCTACATACTTCGATATGGAGAACGAGAATCTCTACCACCACATAGACGCATTCCTTGAAACATGCTCTACTTTCCGCACTCCCGCCACCACCGACGACTCAATCAGGAGGACACTCTTTCCTTTCTCCCTTAAGGAGAAAGCCAAGGAGTGGTATGTGACAAAGCCAGAGTTGGTCACTTGGAATGAGGTGAAGAACGAGTTTCTCAAGAAGTTCTTCCCCATCGCCAAGTTATCTTATATGAGAAGGTGCATCACGTCGTTTTCCCAGAAAGAGAACGAGCCCTTCCATGAGGCGTGGGAGAGGTTCCAAAAGCTACTTCATGATTGCTCCCATCATGAGGTTCCTCTGTGGCAGCTCGTTCAGGCCTTCTACACCGGGCTTGAAGAGCAAAGCCAAAACAAAGTAGACTCTTCCTTTGGGGGCACTTTCATGGCAAATCTGCCCGAGGAATCATGGCTGCTGTTTGAGCACCTCATAGAAAATTCCCGCCACAGTGCTTCCACAAAAGGGGGGCATTGTGACCGAAGCTACGCTCCTCCACCTTCTTCCGTAGCTCCGAGTCGCAATACCAACGACCCCGATATGATGAAGATGATGGCCGATATGATGCGGATGATGAAAAATCAAGTGGGTAGCTCTTCTAGCTAACCCACCATGGCGGTTGATACTGTAGATGAGGAAGTCAATGCTCTACATTACTTTGGTGGCCGCAATTCCCAGGGCCCAATGTCCAACTCCTACAATCCTGAGTGGAGGAACCACCTGAACTTCTCCTGGAAACAACATAATGAGGATGAGCAAGGACAGGGGCAGAAAAAGCCACACTACAACTCCAAGTTTGAGGAGGAAGTGCTAGGAAGGCTAAGAAGCCTGGATGAAGTAAAAAAAGATGTCAATGCACATGGGCAGTCTATTAACCATCTTGAGCAGAGGTTGGATCAGATTTCTCTCTCTTTGGCTAGAAGGGAAGAAGGTAGACTTTCATCTCAACCAATGCCAAATCCGAACAATGATGGGACTTTTCTAGGGAACACTTCGAGTGCTTATGTTCCACCATCTTACCAAGCCCCACCAAACCCCTATGCTCCTCCACCTCCTCAAGCGCCACTCAACTATCAATATGCTCCACCTCCACCTCACACCTACCAAAAACCACCTCCGCAATACCACCCCCACCACAACAACAACCGCAACCCCAATTCATTCTTCAAAATCCCAACTCCCCTCACCAAAGGCCTCCACCACCCCAACAACCACAACCACCTCCACAAGCTCCCTCTCCTACCACCCATGAGCATGTGAAGGAAGTGACTACATGGAGGAGTGGAAGGACTTTGGAGAGCCCCCATGGTACAGTTGTTGGCATAAATGACACTGAGGCTGAGAAGGTTGATGTTGAGATGCAAATTGATGATACTGTGATAAAAGGCAGCGTTGATACCGTGATTCCAATAGTTGATACCGAGATACTAAATGATGATACCATGATTCCTTTGATACCAGCCGATGATACTGCTGAGATGGACCATTTGGGATCCCAACTTCCACCTTTCCCCGAGTCTCTTACAGAGCTTTCTGCCGAGAAAAGAAGGAAAAAGTATACCGAGGACATTCTGGAAACTTTTAAACAAGTGAAGATCAATATCCCTTTGCTTGATGTAGTCAAGCAAATTCCTTCATATGCTAAGTTTTTGAAGGATCTTTGTACTTTCAAGAGAAGAACTACGGGGAGAACCTCGAAGAAGGTAAAGCTTACCGAGCAAGTGAGCTCAATTCTACAACACACCATTCCAAGAAAGAGGAAGGATCCCGGTGCTCCTATCATATCATGCTACATTGGGGCACACCGCATAGACCAAGCTCTCCTAGACTTGGGCTCGAGCATGAACCTCATGCCGTATGATGTTTTTGCAGAATTGCAGATGGGACAGTTGGGTCCAGCCCATTGCACTTTGCAGTTAGCTGACAGGTCAGTAAAGACGCCTAGAGGGCGTGTTGATGATGTGCTCATGAGACTAGATGATGAGACATCTACTTTCTTTCCTACTAATTTTATCATCTTGGATATGGAGAAAGACACGAGGAGGGTTCCTATCATCTTGGGGAGACCCTTCCTGGCCACAGTTGATGCGGTCATTCATGTGAGGACTGGTACGATGTATGTGACATTCATGCACATGAAGATCCGGTTGAAGATTTCTAAATCTTCAGCCAAGGCCGAAGTGATAGGGGCAACAGAAGAAGACTGCTATCTAGTTGAGTGTCTAGATGAGATCGTGGAAGAATGCCTACCTTCTTGGATTCAAACTGCCACTCAAGGTAGAGGATTAGATATGATAGTTGAGTTTCCTGAGGATGACGAGGAAGATGATGAAGAGTGTGAGCTAGCCTTGGTGGCTGCAAGTGAAGACCTCGCTTCCATCTCTGAGCCATTGAAAAACTCTCTTGAAGAGCCCCCCACACTTGAGCTGAAATCACTTCCTGAAGGTTTGAAGTATGCTTTTCTAGGGGCGAATGACACCCTCACGATGATCATTTCATCCATACTTTCACCCGAACAAGAGGAGGCTTTGATGAAGGTTCTGAAGAAGAACATCCAAGCTATCAGATAGACCATTGCTGATTTGAGGGGTATTGATCCCTCCATCTGTGTGCACTGAATCTATCTTGAAGAAGACGCGAGGCCAACCCACCAAATGCAAAGGCGGATAAATACAAAATTGAAAGAAGTGGTGACTCTAGAGGTAGTCAAATTGCTTGATGCCAGAATTATCTACCCTATTTCTGACAGCACTTGGGTGAGCCCCATCCAAGTTGTACCCAAGAGGGGTGGAATCACAGTTGTTGAAAATGCTGATGGGGAACTAATGCCAGTGAGAGAACAATCTAAGTGGAGGATGTGTGTGGACTATCGAAAACTCAATGAGAAGATGAAGAAAGACCACTATCCCCTCCCATTCCTTGATCAAATTCTAGAGAGACTGGTTGGGCAGAGTTTCTATTGTTTCCTTGATGGGTATTCTGGATACTTTCAGATCGCCGTACACCCCGCCGATCAAGAGAAGACAACATTCACCTGCCCGAGTGGCACATTTTCTTATCACAGAATGCCATTCGGGTTGTGTAATGCCCCGTCCACATTTCAGAGTTGCGTTACATCAATCTTCGCAGATATGCTTGATTCGTCCTTAGAAGTGTTCATGGATGATTTCTCAGTTTTCGGAAAGACTTTTGATGAATGCTTGTTACACTTGGTTGTCGTCCTCGAAAGATGCGTGAAAGTTCAACTAGTTCTATCTTGGGAGAAAATCCACTTCATGGGCCCGAAGGCATCGTTCTAGGCCACCGAGTCTCTAAAGACGGGATTGAAGTTGACAAGGCCAAAGTGGGCCTCATCTCTACCCTCTACATTCCTTCCACCGTAAGACATGTCCGATCTTTCTTGGGACATGCTGGTTTCTACCACCATTTTATTAAAGACTTTAGCAAAATTTCAAGACCGTTGTTCCACCTGCTTGATAAAGATGTCGAGTTTCACTTTGATGACAAATGCATTGAAGCCTTTAATCACTTGAAGGAGAAGCTAATTTCTGCTCCGATCATGCAGCCCCCCGACTTCTCTTTGCCATTTGAGATCATGACTGATGCATCTGATATGGCAGTGGGGGCTGTGTTGGGCCAAAGGATTGGCTGAATTCCTCATGCCATCTACTACGCAAGTAAAACTCTTGATGAAGCGCAAGGAAATTGCACCAATACTGAGAAAGAGTTACTCGCCATCATCTTTGCTCTAGACAAATTCCGCTCCTATCTTCTGTAAAACAGAGTTGTGATTTACACAGATCATGCTGTGTTAAAGTATCTCATGACGAAGAAGGATTCAAAGCCGAGGTTGATAAGATGGATTCTATTGCTGTAAGAGTTTGATATAGAGATAGTGGACAAGAAGGGAGTAGAAAATGGCACAGCCGATCATCTCTCTCAGATTGATCACCCTTTTGACAAGACAAGGTTAATTAAAGAAACCATGCCGCATGAACAACTCTTCCTCCTCTCATCTTCTCAAGGGAGGATACCTAGCACATGGACAAGGGAGGAGAGCGAAAGATTGTTTGCCATGGCGAAGAATTATGCATGGGATGACCCTCACCTTTTCAACTATTGCCCTGATCAGCTGGTAAGAAGATGTGTGCCGGAAGTGGAACTACAAGACATCCTCTCCATGTGCCATTTCGAGATATGTGGAGGACACTTTGGAGGAAAGCGCACAGCTGCCAACGTACTGCAATGTGGTTTTTACTGGCCCTCATTGTTCAAAGATTCACACGGATTCTGCAAGAGCTGCTTGAAATGCCAAAAGGTGGGAAATATATCCAAAAGAGGCATGATGCCTCTATCACCCATTCTTATGGTGGAGGTATTTGATGTATGGGGAATTGATTTCATGGGTCCTTTCCCTCCTTCATTTGGATATATCTACATCTTAGTTGTTGTTGACTATGTGTCTAAATGGATAAAAGCTATTCCGACTTGGACAAATGACCACAAAGTTGTTTGTGATTTTGTAAAATCAAACATCTTCAGTCGGTTTGGAATTCCAAGAGAAATGATAAGTGGTGGGGGAAGTCACTTCATCCACCGCACCATTGAGGGATTGCTCAAGAAACATGGAGTGAACCATAGAGTTGCCACTCCATATCATCCTCAAACTAGTGGCCAAGTTGAGCTGGCCAATCGGGAGATAAAGCTCATTTTGGAGAAAATGGTGAGACCAGACCGTAAGGATTGGTCACTCCGCCTCAATGAAGCTCTATGGGCATACCAGACTGCTTACAAAGCCCCGATTGGCACCACACCTTTCAAGCTCATCTATGGCAAAAGCTGCCACTTACCGGTAGAGATGCAACATAAAGCGCTTTGGGCTTTGAAGAATATGGACTTTGATAAAGAGAATGCAGTAATGAAAAGGAAAGTCCAACTCAATGAGCTAGAGGAAATGTGCCACGAGGCGTATGAGTTGTCAAAGAGTTACAAGGAGAGAACAAAGTTCCTCCATGACAAGATGATTAGGAAGAAGGACTTTGAGCCCGGAAAATGGGTATGGCTATACAACTCGAGAATGAAGTTCTTTCCCGGAAAACTCCAGTCTAGATGGGAAGGACCCTATCTTGTCAAGAAAGTATACCCATCAGGGGCTGTGGTCATTTGTGAGAATGAAGGTGCAAATCAATTTTCTGTCAATGGGCAAAGGTTGAAATCCGTTGTTGAAGTCGGCTCGGACAAGGCCAATCAAGATTTTGATATTGTTATGCTTGTAGAGGAAGAATCCGATGAAGAAGAGTTCTTGGATGAGGATGAGAAAGGAATCTACTACAAGGATCTATTGAAGGTTCCAAAGAAGTGACAGATATCTACAATCAATAAGCCTAGCTAAAGGCATTAAATTTAGCACTAGTGGGAGGCAACCCATGTGGTTTGAGATTCTCGAACCCTCCTTTTGATACTTTTTCTTTATTTTACACAAAAACACACACACACACTTGTGCTTTATAGTTTTCTTTTGAGTTTTGATGATGTACAGGTGTTAGACAATAGAGAGAGGGGTTTTAGAAGTAAATCATGGCCATTAAGTCAAATTTGTGGTAAAACAACAAATGAAATCGAAAGTTCAAGTTTTAAAGTTTGGAAAACTAAAGAAACAACCCCAACACGGCCGTGGAGAAAGACCACGATCGTGGTGTGCTTGGCCAAACACGACCGTGGCCCCCTGCCACGGCCGTGCAAATTAATGTATCAAAGTGGCCAAAGCTATAGGGTTTTTGCAAGATCAGCCACGACCGTGGTTGCCCACCACGGCTGTGCGAATTAAAGCACCAAGTTGGCCAAAGTAATAACGTTTTTGCAGAAATGGCCACGACTGTGGTACATCACCACGGCCGTGCTGAGAAGGAACATCCACGACTGTGGCGAGGTCAAGCTGGGGCTCTCTTCTTCGACAACACGACTGTGGCACCCACCGTGACCGTGCTACCTAACCCTGGCCACGACCGTGGCCAGCCACCACGGCCGTGGCCGAGCCCAATTTAGAAAAAAAATATAAGTCATAAGCATCCAAACCCGACCCCCTTTTCATTCTATCATCTTCAAGCTCTCACAAAATGACCGTGGAGGTGGAAAATGACTTCGTGCTCCCCCATTCACCACCTCCAACCCCCAAAAAACCTCCGTTTGATCCCCAATTCATTCCAAATCAATCCCCAACCATCCCTCTACCATTTCCACCATCCAATCTAGCCCAATCGCTACTCCATCTCCATTTCCATCTCCACTCCACCCTACAGCTCCCCTACAAAAAACCTCCAAGAAAACCCTTCCATTCTCACCCAAATCCACCAAAAATCATATACCCACCATCCATACATCACTATCCTTCCATTCCACCCACAAAGCCACATCCACACCACTTTCTCCACCAAAATCCGAAAATCACCACCTTCACCGCCATCTCCACCATGTAAAAGATTGGGAGAGCCATAACCAAGGGGACGAACATCATCACCGGAGGGAAGCGGTGTTCCAAGAACGCTTCCTACGATGTGTCCATGCCATCCGACACACCTTCACCTACCACCTCCGCCCACCATTCCCTCTGCCGGTCTCAATCGGTGAGCAGATCACACTTCCGCTCATCTGATAGCCACCACATCACAGATGCCACCTACGAGGGAGAGGACGAAGAAGAGGAGGAGTCCATGGGGGTCGACTTGGACAAACTTATTGATGAAATCTAGCTGGCGCCTGCCAAGAAAAATCCAAAAACAAAGACAGCGCCATCATCATCCAGGCTGCCTCCAAAGCCCACACCACCCCTCCACTCGACGTCTAGTGCGGGGGCGAGGCGTGATGTGCAGCCGCAACCCATGCGGCAACTGCAACAAGATGAGGAGCAGTCGGCCGACTGATACAATCTGGACACCAACTCGGGGTCTCATTCCTACACGATGGAGGAAGAAGAAGACAACGAGGAGGAAGAGGTAGAGCTTGAGCCGGAAGGAGATGATGTTCTGGCACATCTGGAGGCAGATAGAGTAAAGTCCTTGGGTAAGGCACCAACAGGAGTATCTTATGGTCGAGGACAAAGACAGAAGAAGATAGATCTCATCTACCTGGAATGTATGACAAGGCGAGTCGTTGCCTCTAGGTACGGTAGTCAGAAGACCATTGAAGAACTTGGGATCAAAGAAATAGTGGAAATGGGCTTGAAGAGGATTGGGTTGTGGAATGTTCTTTTCACACCCCAACCTACATATCCCGCTTTGACCAGAGAGTTCTTTGCCACTCTCGAGAAGACTAAAGTGAGGGGTTGTGATGCACTCAGATTTGCCATGATGGGCAACAGGTACACCCTCACTTCCACTGAGTCGAATGCTATCTTCGCCACCAATCCTGATGAAGCCGTGAAATTGGATGACGGCTTGTTAGAGAGAGAGGCCAGTTTGGACTATGCCCATTATTGGAAGAGATTCACGAGAAATGAGGATTACTACGTGGGTAGATCAAAAACTACTGCCATAAGCAACCCGCTAACGCGCTACATGCAGAAGGTCTTGGAAAACACGATTGTGGGCAGATACGACAACCAAGGCAGCATTTCTCAAAAGGATATGATTGTCTTGATCAGTATGCACCAAAAGAGGTATATTGACCTTGGAGTTCTTTTTATTGACCATCTAAAGGGCGTACCCTACAAGAGCTCGAAGTCGTTCGTTATGGGAGGGTTCGTCACTTCAATTGCACTAGCGTTGGGATACGATCTCTCGGGGGTACAAGACGCAATTGAGGCCGAACTTGTTGACCTCAACTATTTGATGCGCTCGCACACCATAAAGATGAAGGATAAAAGAATGATTTGTTTAACTACTAGTGTGAAGGATTTTGAACTAGAGCTACCATATCACGTGGAACCCCTAATATCTGTGTTGGGACCTGGCAACAGGTTGAGGGAGAAGCTAATGGCATGTCAGCAAGACCACCCGAGGGAGACGTATACTAGGGGAGACACTTCCATACATGAAGACATTGCTAAATCTAATGTACAAGGGCAGGAGCAAGAAGATGTAGAACAAAGGCAGCCCCGTAGGACAAGAAGGAGGGATGAGGGGACATCCCAACTGCAGCCACCCTCAGGGAATGCCTATGACATGGCCACAATCCAGGCACACCTTGAGAATATTCAGAAGACCCAAGGTGACATGCAGCTTGCCCAACAACACATGTGGTATGATCAGCAGCAGATGCACTATCAGATCAACCACTTGTATCAATATCACCACGCCCAGACAACAAGAAACCTCGAATGGGGTGTAGATTTTTGGGGTGGTTTAGCTGGGTATCCAAAGACTTACCCTCCACCCCAGGATGACTACTGGGGGCACTATTACCAGCACCCTCCACAAGGCTCAACACCATCCTCATCTCCTCCTCCAGATCCTCCGCAGATGCCAGACCAGCCACCGCAGCCATGACACTTCCCCTATCTCCCCTAAGCTATAGTTTCATGCTGAGGACAACATGATTCTAAAGTTTGGGGTGGGTAGGGCGGTATGCACCACCCTATCTCTCTCATTTTGTCATTTTTTTATCACCTCTGCCATCTAATTTAGTTTTTTTGTTATTGTTCTTTTCATTGCATCTTTGCATGGCATGTAGTTGACTTCTCGCATTTTTTGTGTAATTTTTTCAAAATGTTTGCTCTTTTTCCTATTCCATATCATGCATTGCATTCTCATGTAGTATTTGATAATTTCATATGCATGTTAAGTAGCATTTTCTGCTTTATGCTTTAAATTCCCCTAAAGTAAGTTTAGATGTGATTTAGTGCAAATTGGCACCATTTTGGCCAATTTTGCCCAAATTTGAGATTTTTGTCTAAAAAGTATGTTTTGACCCAATCTCTATTGTTTTGAGTAAAAATGACGACCTTTGACTAATGCAAGTGAAATGTTATGCTTTATTGCTAAGTGGTATCAGTGTTTGAGTTTTTACATGTGCATCACCTCTCTTATAATTGTGATTGATTCGGCTGAATTGTGAACTTGAGAAAGCTTTGAACGCTTAGTGTTTGTGGAATCACTTGTTTGATATATCAATTTCATCTTGTTCATTCATGTGGTGTGATATCTAGGATGAAGTATTGGATTAACTTTCATGCAGGATGTCTTATGTGGAAAATCATACCAATGACCCCTCTTTGACTCGACTCTTCTTCCACTATCTTCATACCCCTCGGCCTCATAAAAAGATTCCCTAGTGCACATAATCAGCCTTGGCCACCTCAAAAAGTTTGGGGTGGCCATATCTTGATCTCTCTGCTTCACTCTATCCACCATTTGCCCTATCTACACCAAGGGAAAGAAATAAAAGAAAAGAAATAGAAAGGAAAAAACAAAATAAAAGGATGCTCCTATTTAAGAGCATTCAAATAAAGAAAAGATGAGTGTGTAAAATCACTCCAAAAATATTACCGCAACCCTTTCTTCCACTTTCATACCCATTGAGCTAAGAAGCATCAAACTTAGCTCATTTTGCCTTTTTCTGTAGCCATGTGGGACATCTGGTATGATTTGAAATATAAGACTGAATACATGAATGTGAAACAACACTCCTAGTCATCCTCGATTAACACTATCATGAAACGGTTTACCCGGAACTTAATGAAAGAGATATGGATAACTTGTATATTCTATGAGCTATATTTGAAGTTCATGTGCTTTATGCTCTTTTCATGATTGGATTGTGAAAGTAGAAGAGGAGAGAGGTGAAATACATGCACTCACTCATCTTTGATACCATTCAGAAATAATCATCTTTTACATTGCATTTGTCATTTCTTGTTTGTGGAAGTTTTGTAGAGAGATTGAGTTAGAGCATACTTGAGGACAAGTATGTTTTAAGTTTGCGGTGATGATGCAACCCTATTTTAGGGCTCCATTCTGTGCCATTTTGTATTTAAATCACATCTAAATGTGTTAGATTACAAGTGTTTCCCCCTAATATGATTATCATTGCAAATATGCTTATGGATGTTCTTTGCACTATTTTTTAGGTACTTGGACCATGCTTAGATGGAAGAGAGAGAGAGAGGGAGTTATAGGGTTCCCCCACTCAAGGAGGGACCCAAAGAAGGCCCCAAAGTCTCCCTCAACCTACCTCCAGTGGCCAAGAATCATCCCCAAGCAAAGACATCCGAAAATGACAAAGTCATAAGTAAAATAAAGTCATGCAAGCCACACCACGGCCGTGGCCACAATGCCACGGTCGTGCGTTTATTGATCAAGAAGTGAGATTTCAACAGGGATTTCCTCCAAGTCACCACGACCATGGCCAAGTCGCCACGACCGTGGCCGAAGATGATCAAGACGACTGTGGCTCCTCCCACGATCACCTCCACCTCCTCCAAAACGGCCGGGTTACGCAACACGGCCGTGGTGCATGTTACCCACCACGACCGTGGCACTCCGCCATGGTCGTGGCCACTTCCCCACTTAGCATTTCTACCACCCTTAACATACCGCGACTGTATTCACCCCCACAGCCGTTCCCCACTACCCTCACAATGGTCGTGGCACACCCACCACGACCGTGGTGATCACTGACCCTACACAACTTTTTCACTGCTTTTCCTAAACTGCCCCTACTTACCCTAGTGCTTCCACCACCACCTATATATACATGGGTGGCGGCCATAGCACTAGTTTAGATGCCACCTAGCTGTTCTTAGCCTCCACTCTCCTTCCTTGAGCTCTTTGTGCAATCATCTTGCATTTTGGGCTCATCATCCACCATTTCCACCCTCATTCCACCATGGAAACCTAGTTCCCTTGGTTTTCATCAATAATCTCCTACCATTTCATGCACCCTTGCACCCTTGGAGGAGGGAGGTTGTCTGCAACAGCTTGGAGGTGAAGAAGAAGGCCACTCATCATGCTTCATGGAGTTTCTTCCTCTTCTACCCCTTTCTTTTCTTGTTTTCTTGATCATGTCTAGCTAAGCCCCTAGTGGTGGCCTATTTGGGGTTAAAATGTGACTTTGATACCATGTTGGGGGATAATTTCTTATAATGAACTCAATTTCTATCTATGATGATTTCTTCTTACTTCTATCTCATTTCCTATTTTATTGCATGTGGTTTGTGCTTATAACATAGATTGCTTGCTTTGAGATGTTTGATGACACTTAGCTTCTAGGAGGAATTGGAGTGTATGTGGCAATCTTAGGATTGGCTCCTAGGTCCAATTAGTGGATCCCTAGCTAACCCCCTTTGTTCCTACATACACATCCCTCCTTCTACAAGTAAGTGTGAGATTTAAGTAGCTAGTGTAAGTGAGAGTGATGTAATTGCCTAGGGCCTTATAAAGGCTAGAGTGGCTAGTGGCATGAGGTCAAATTCCCTCATCTCTACTCCCATCTCTACCCTCAACCCTCAATTGTTCACTATCACTTACCCTAGAAACCTAGATTTGGCTAATCCCATTAGAATTACACCTAACCCTAGTCTTCTACTAGTAGTATAGGGTATATTCTAATGGCATTGTCCTTGTTGTTTGGTTTGGTAATCTAGATATGAAATGAGAACCTTGCATGTTTAATGATATCCCCCAACTAATATCAAAGTTACATCCCCCAAATGGCCCACCTACCCTAATCAACTGCTTAAAACCCTAATTGCTTAGTTTGCTTGTTCATGCTAGTCTAGTTTAGTCACTTTTGCTCAATCTAGTTAATTGCTTAGTTTTGCTCTTTAGTGTTAACTTAGGCTCTTGCTCTTGCTTAGTTAGTTTGTTAACTTAGTTTACTACTTTGCTTGCTCTTCCATAACTTAGTTTCCATCTTGCAATTATTACTTGCTGAATTAGCTTAATCCACAATCAAACCTTTTAAAACCCTAAAACCATAAGCTCCGTAAAAGGAACATAGCTCGCACCGTCTAACTCTAGTGCCCCCTCTATCTCCGTGGATCGACCATATACTTGCCACCTCACCTATACTACGACACGACCATGTGCGCTTGCGGGTGTAGCGTCTTAGTAGACGTAGGTAGTTAGTGTAGGTCTTAGAAATTTCAAAAGCATAAGAACCCCACATCCCGTGCGCTCCGACCTCGTTGGGTGTAAAAGCACCACTAGCGGGGATGCACCAAAATTCACATGCCAAGTTTAGCCTATGTGTACATTTTCATCTAATTTGGACAAACTTAAATACTCTAGTGTAATTTAGAAGAGAGAATGTGCTTTTAAGCCCAAAATATTAAATAATATGTTAAATAACTCCAAAAGGGAAAATTCATTATAGATTTGTGTTCCTCATGTTTAGGTATGACAAACTCAATTTTTAATATTTTATAATCTCATATACATTACTTTAAGATTTTGGTGTATCTAAATGATCCCAAAATTTTCCATTAAGCTTATAATCATTTATTAGATCTATCGTTAAGATTTCTGAATTTTTAGAGATCATTTGAATAATTATAAATTTCATATATGCCAAAAATAATAGTTTTTGGAGATATTTTAATTAGATGGATAAACAAATTTATTTTTCAATGAAAAATAGTGGAAGAATTGTTACACTGGTATTGAAGTGTGATATAAAATTTTAGACCAGTTAGAGCTTGTTTGATGGTTCAAAAAATTATACAAGAACTATAGTCAAACTAAATTTAATGGTTCAAATCATTTACATTATTTTAGTAAAATAGTAGTTCTTTCATATCATGGGATTCCTTTGTCCAAATAAGGTGAAATTGTAAATTCAGACTTTTGACTAAAGCTGTGATTTTAATAAATTTTGGAGAAATTATGGATTCACTATTTGGAGATATGGTTTATAAATAGTGTTTGAAACCTTGATTAATGGATGATGTGATTTGAAATACATTTTAAAGTGTTCACGAGAAAATAAAGTCTTAGTGAAGCATTGTGTTATTCTATTTAAGGATAAGTGCAAATCTAGTAGAGAAGAATTTGTATTTTGGAAATGTGTTTTGATGGTTTGGTGAATCTTAATTAAAATTATGACTTTTTACATATACTTTGTTAGTAGATTTATGTAGACCTACAAATCTTTCCATTTTATCTCTTTATTAAATAGAGAGAGATATATAAGTTTTACATAATAAAGAAGATCTGGCTAACATTTCATAACATTGGAAGTTATGGGTTTTCAAGGTTACAATATTTCGGAAAAAAAAGTATTTTCAAGGCATCAATTTAACTTATTAGTAGGTTGGCGGCATATATAATGTACAAAAATGATTTGGAATATTGATATATTAATTACACAAGGAATTATGTTAAGAGATATAAGCCTTTTAGTGCAGTGGAGAAGTTTTATTTTAGAAAAAATAATACATTTTCATATAAAGAATTAATTAAATGGTGGAACATATGCCTTGACCAAAAAGTTGTTTGAATGGTCAAACCAAGTAAATATGAGTTTCTTTTTACACAATACAAAATTAAACTATAAAGGAAGCTGGACCAAAACTTTTCTCCTCTACTTATACAAACAAACCCTATTGGTTATGTCCATGCACACAACAAACAACTTAGATTTCTTCTTCGACCCCTCTCTTGTGATTTTGTCCCAAGATTGTGACGGTAACACACTACTGCATCAAGATGGCCTCTTGCTCTTCATCCTTCCTTTTCTAATTCTCTTCTTACCTCCCTATTCTTCCCCTCCACCATGACTACAAAGTAACATCTCCTACCACCATGATGCACTCTCTCCCAAAGAAGCATGGAACATCATCAACAATGATCAAGAGTACAAAGATTTGATCCATGAGACTAGTTAATGGTTAACTTTGTTTGTGAATGACAAATATCATGAGTTTATGGATAAGGCTAGTTTCAACCCAACTTATTAAAAATCATGTTAAGACCCAGCCTCCCGGTAACCCCCAATTAAGGGAGACTGAAAGGACAGAGCCGTTAACCAATAACCCGGATCAAAGGTTCGACAAATAATCATTAACAATTATTAAATTCACCAACTATACTGAAATATGTAGAAAAATAAAAACTTTTGCATACCTTTTAAAACTAGGATTTCAAAACTTCTATCCACACAGATACTAATCTATCTAATCCTCCTTTTCATTTTAATTCTCATTTAGTACCACATATGCCACTTTACTGTTTGTTCTTTTCATTGTACCTAAAACACCGACAAACAAAATGTCGGTCAGCCGAATCTGGTATGTGGGGGAAACAATAAATGTGTAAATACGTCAACAACATAATCATTCAATTAATCATTTAACAACCAAGATTACATTTTAAATATAACTCCGCGATCCAAGGGTACCCTATCCTCTGTGTTGTCCCCATTAAACCCCTCATGATCCACATATCAAGTGAACCAGTTTCTAGGGTTGAGTCACATGGAACTACTCATAGGTAGACCACTCCTTAACTCAGGGTGTGCTAAAGAGTCTCATGGCACTACTCGTAAGTAGCCCAGTTTCTAACTCTCGGTAACCTAGACCTTGCTCTAGGATTACCCCTTTTTTAGCCTTTTCAAAGCAACAGAGGTGGACCCGGATCTAGCCAGTTATATATGACCATTTATAGTGATAATAATAGTCACTTTATAGTTGAATCAAATAAATAAACATCCAACAGTTATTTTCAAGCAATCGATTAAAACTTCGGGAATCCCCGTGAAACTAGAGCGATTATTCATAAGCGTAACCACATACCTGATCCAGAGCAACTTGATGTCCAATCATTAATATTCAATACAACCAAACAAGCAATCAACGATATCCTGAAAATAATGCATAACATCCAAGTGTCATTGTTTTATTCAAAATACTCTCAAGATCAACTTGGATTCCACCTTATGATTTCTAGGCCGACTTTAGGGTTTTATTAGGGTTTTAGCCTTCGTTATGCATTTATCACTTTTAATGCTCAATTTGTCAACAACCCTAATTTCAACATCATAGGCACAATTAACCATTAATTAAGTCCATTAAGCCTCTTTTACATCAAAGTTCCCATTTTTATCCTTTTAATCTATGACAAGATCATTAAGGCCAATTATCATATTTAGGTTCCTTTGAATTGACAACTCAATAAAGAATTATAGTTCGATTCTCAAAGGAACCCTAATTACTACATTTCTCATCTTTTATACTCAAATTGGATTTGTAACAACATAACTCTGTCTTATTCATGGTTTTGCACAATTAAACCTATTAGAAGACATATTCTCCTAAATTAGGGTTTCTAAGCCCATTAATGCAAACTTAGGTATATGAAACCCTAAATTAAGCCAATTATGTACAAATATCATTCTTTAATATCTAAATCATCCTTTTTATTATTAACAGGTTAATATTTGCTCAAACCATTCAGAGAACATCATTATATTCAACTATTATCAAATCTAAAGGTTTTTCATTAGTAAAACCATTAAAGATAGCATTTTTACATATTTTTTCAATTTCAAACAGAATTAGGACTCCATCATATTTTTATTGGATTCCTCATGTTCTTCTGAGCAAAATTCATATATTACATGTATTAATCTGAGCTACCATTTATTTTCTAAGAATTTTGTAAAAATAGCTTACTTTGGCCAATGGCAGCGTCATCCTTTTTATTTTTTTTCCTTTTTCGGCTACTTCCTCCCTTGGCCCGCGAATCTGGGCACTGGATCTGGATTCCCCCTGACCCAGCAACCCACTCTTCTGCCCCTCTCCGCACAGAGCCCGCACGGATGCTCTATTCAACAGAGTAAACAGAGCACCGACGCAACCCAGCTCCGGCCGCTCCCAGAAGCTATCCTTCACGGCGGCGCTCGAATATCGGCCTCGTCCTGGTGGTCCACACCCAAGGATCGTCAAGCCTGCTGGCTTCGGGGTGAGGGTAGTCCACGGGACCCCTTCGTCCTGCTCTGAATGTGAGCCACTGGGCGTTGTGTCCAGAAGGTGGGTCAGAGGCAGATGGGCTGGTCTTGAGTAGACGAACTCGCAGAAGGATTCAGGGTGGTCTTCCCCTCCGTTGCACTTGTTCCACGGTGTCCATAGAGCCCCTTATATATAGGAATTAAGGGAGGCTCCGTAGAGCTTTAATGGAGTCCTAATCCTCGTCAGTTTGGGGAAAGCCCCAATTCTCACAATCATAGCGAGAATAACAGATCGTTCAGTTCGTTTCCTTCTCATGATTCCAAAGGAACACTTTCCATAAACTATCAGAGTCCACATATGGAAAGAGAGATCGAGGGAAACTCCTTCTTCTAGAGCCGGATTGCTGATTGAACTTGGAAAGCAGCTACCGTTGGATCATCATCCAATGGCTAGCAGGTCCCGCCTCAGAACAATAGCATGTGACATTTAAGATAAATCGAGCCACTTTAGGATTTCTAGAAAAATCCATATCTCTCAATACGTTTATCCAATTGATCCCAAATTTTGAGGGAAAGTCCATAATGACTTAATATACGTCTCTACCAAAATTGGGATCATTATCTAAAATGAAACGTGTCTTTTCTTTAGGCGCAAGGTATTACCCAATTAGGCTTATTTCTCATATCATTTCTCTTTCTTATTTTCTTATTTCCATTATTTCTATTCCTTGCAATCTAAAAAAGCAAGTGGCGTTCGAAATATTTCTCATTATGACCAAACCCACACGTCTCTCTTTATTTCTTGCATTATCTTCTTATCTCTTTATTAAAATATTCTTTTTCAATGATTTCTCATTATCTTTCATATCCCTTTTCCTCTTTTCATATTTATTTTATTATGAATCATATGTAAACGAATTTTAATCAATTGAGGCCATTAATGCCACTTTCTAGATATTTCCAAGTATTTCCCATAAATATTTTTTCTTAAAATCCATTATCATGTATCTTTTTCCATTACTTGGACTTTTCTTTTCTTTTTTTTTTCTTTTATATCCATTATTAGATTAATATAATAATAGGAATCACGAAATTCCTATCAAAAGGGATATTTGCAAAGCAATCCATTGTTTGAAGCAAAGCATACAACCTTTTAATTAAGCCCAAATTCACAAAATCATTATATTTCAATTATGAAAACACATGCAAAATTGAGGTTGTAACATCCTTCCCCTCTTATAGGAATTTTGCCCTCAAAATTCCATCAAGCAAATAAACAATTCAGGATAAGACTTTTACATGTCCATCATTGGCCCCTATGTGGCTTTTCCCTATCCATGGTGCTTCCAAAGAACCTTTATCATCACATATTCCTCTCTCTGAGTTCTTTCACCTTCGCATCTATAAACCTTAAGGTGACTCAGGTCATTTCAGCCTCCCTTGGGGCTCACCATGTCCATTGCTCCGCACATGGTCTGGGTTCCTCACATAGTGCTCTAAATTGGACACATGGAACTCATCACACTTCACATTATCCTGAGGGGTAAGGGAAAACTTAACCTTCTCCACTAAACTATCTCAAAAGAATCGATGCATCTGGGACTCATCTCTCTTAGTTATAACTTTGAGGGGTCGGATTTTCATGTCACATATTCCCCCTACAGTGAACTGCATGTCAGTCTACTTTGCATCAGCTCACGACTCACATCATCTCTAGGCTCTTTCAACCATTGCACGATCAAAGCAACTTCATCTACACACACTGTGGTCCTTTCTTGACCTTCGCGAGGTCCCTTCACCAACATCATCTTAATGAAGTGGTGACCGACACAACCTCCCTTCTAGAGCTCTTTTACATCCCGACACTGGCTATGGTGGTTTTCATCACATCTTTTCTAGGACAAGGACTGTCTCTAGATATCACCCTGAACGAGCACACATGCTCTCATCAGACCCTCTAGTTTGGATCATACTAACCATTAGTTAAGGGTGAGAAACCGTACTAACATCGAGTTCTTCATGTACCTACTTCCACTTTATGGAAGTGTATCTTTAGGTTATACTTAAGAACTTTTGAACTCATATCATGGTGTAGTTGAACCACCTCTCTCATATGTAGTTCAACCGAATCTGTCCCTTGACAGTACTCTTTCTTTCTCATGTCATCTAGGTAAGGAGATCTATCCTAACCCATATTGCATCTTTGACCTTCCTTGGTCTAAGGGGACTTACAACATCCATAGTGATGAACTCCCTTTCCCTCTCAGGGACTCTTTATCCCTTATATCAATGCATTGGGTTACTGGTATTCCTCCTTCACCTCTGGCTTGCATGGCCACATGCTACATGCAACTTCATCTTAAACACCCAAAGTGCTATTGTCACTTACTATCTTTGTAGTGCCACTGTGTATGGTGATCTTCAATCATGATCTCTTGTATTGTCATGATTCCTCAAGCTTGATATCTCAGACACCCAAAAACATCCTAGTCAGGGTTTCATCACCTTCTTTTCCGAAGAAGTGCTTACGAGATTCAACAACCATACTTTTACCGCATCAAAGCCTAGGTCGTCTAACCAAACAACTACTAAGTCGATTAACAGATCTTGTTACATCTGAGTGTTACCCAAACTTATTTGAGGCTTAGTCTTCTAGCCTCTAGCCAAACTAAGCATCTATATCTCAACCATAGCATCCATTACCACTTCACATCCTTAGGCATTAGGTAATGTTGAAAACATACAGCTCCATGTATTCCACTTATCATCTCATCTCAAACTCTAAGTCTATCTTCATCAAGAAACTCTGATCTCATCCTCATGGTGATCAAACTCAACCTTGTATAACTCATAGTTCCTCATAAAAACATCCTCATAGGGTGAATACCTCATTTCTATTTTTCAAACCATCCATGTCTCGATCACTCCACCAGGGTACGATATCATCTTTGTCCTCATACCTCGTAGCAATGCCCCAACTCACATCATCTTTATCCTTGGTGTATAGCATGCATACTATCCTATCTCTCACTCCCATAACAAGAGGAAATAAGCATTTGGTTGCAGTCCAAATACAAAGTTCTTCTTGTTCCAAAAGCAAAGATGGTACATCCCACCTTGCCAGTACACCCTTAAGTCTAAGTTGAAATGTGCCACATATGTCTCTACATCACAATCATCTCGATATCAATGTTTCTTCCATGAAAAATTGGTCTCAAACCTACTTGGACCACCACCCAATCCTTAGTCATCTCCTCTAGGTCTATAGGGTGCCGACACCTTTGGGGTCATCCCTCTTCCCTTATGCATCCAGAGAGTGCCCTACTCATCTGCCCTTTGGGTCCCATGATTTCATGAAGGTGATCAATCTCCTAACCCATGGCCCTCAGACAATGATAGTTGTTACCTCCCGACCCTATGGTCATGTGCAACTAGGGAATTAGGCAACTTCCACTTCCATCGGTCTTATACCCACCTGACCCTAGGATAGACTTAGGATTCTGTTATAGTTCATGTTCAACTTATAACCTTACCCAAGTCTCCATAATCTCTCTCTCTGCATGCATGGGATGACTTTCATCCTTTGATAGGGATCATGGAGACCTGCCTACCTTGGTCAGGCCCTATACTGGTTACCTCCATGGTAACACATCCACATGTAATTAGAGATAGTTATCTATGGGTCTTCAGGTTCATTATCATGCCATGTACTCTTCACCTAGCATCTCAAGATCCTATGAAACCTCTTTAGGTTACCTTAAACCAACAGAACTGGTATACACCCTACAAAAGGGTCCCTCTCCCAGGATGGGAGGAAACTACAACTCTTGACAACAAGGTCACAAACATCCTTATGTCTAGGGTTTACGTCCATATGAGCATGCTTGACCCTAGCAAGCTATTAAGGCACAAGCGGACCACCCGCTAAACCATGCTAGGTCACACTTATTCTCGTCCTCAACATTGGATCAACTTAGTTGTGAGGGGGTTCATCAAACATACCCTTAACTTAAGGGGTTTCTTTTACCTTTACACATGAGGAGTACCATGCTCGAAACTGTAGAGACTCAAATCTCATCATGAGCATTGGGTACACAGCTTCCCCTCTTAGGCCTAGGAGCCCTAGGTTTACCTTTGGGTATCCAGCTGCATGCTCAATCCCTTAACCACGAATCAAGCATAACCAAGGTATGTCATGTACTTCCATGATCCTTTTATATAAGCAGTACCTCAGAGTTGAGTCCTCCTCAAGGACAACCAACAAGGTACAAGGCTTCACAACCTGTTACTAAACCTCTCAGGTCTAAGGAACTCTGCTTCCTATCTCAGAAGGTTAACACATATACCACAGGCAGAAGCAACATCCTCTCTCTAGGGTTCGGTTCCTTTAAAGGAAACCAAGATATCATCATCCTCCAGGGATCATGCATGAGGCACCCACTATCATCCACCTAGGTCGCATCATTCTCGACTCCCCATTGTTCCTCACATCTTTGGGGTTTTAGGTTTCCAACCTTCTTGCTTGGTTCCTTCTTTCTCTCTTTAGATCTAACTCCACATCCATCCTTACTCCTAGAGGTCCTCTCTCCATGAAGTTGGATCAAGCTCACAAGCATATCCCTTCCTGGGTGAATCCTATACTCAACTCATGTTTTATTCAAGATTATCCTTAACTCTTTATGCTTATCACATAAGCTATCCAACATACTCCCTTGACCAGGGTTTCCACCTACTGGTCATACTACATATGTACTCTGGGTGCAAGCTATATCATTCTTGCAACATCCCATAAGGTTTCTATATGTTCTTCTCTAACATCATCCATGAAGGTGCTATCCTTAGCTCAAACATGCACAACCCTTTCCAGGGTTGGGGTTGCCAAAGGTACTCAATTACCAACTTCTCATGTCTCATATGGCATCCCAGGCATGTCTATCCCAACACCTGGTCTACCATGACATATAACTCATCATGTCATCTCTCTCTAACCTTCACTTAGGGTTACGGTTAACATCATCCTCAAAGGATGTGCTAGGTCTCTACTTTCAATGGAGGTCTCTACCTCCAAGACTAACTCTCTCTACTCATCCTCCTGCCAAGGAGGTCTATCCTCGGGTCTCTCCTGAGGGCAATGACAACTCGTGTCATACGACCTAAGCATGTATCTATTCCTTTATGCTTACTCTATTAAGCTTAAGTCCATGACATCTTACTTACATGCTTTTTATTAATTTGGTGGATGATTCCTTAATCCTTATCAACCTTACCCATACCTTAAGAGGGTGAGGAGAAGAGAGGAAACCCTAATCCTTAAGGTCCTTAACAAAATTTGAGTTGAGAATGGATGAACAAGATGAGAGAGTTCTAAAGGTATCTTATTTCGAATCATACCCTAAGACTTTGGCCAGGCAGTCACACGGATCCGGGAGTCCTCGTATTCTGACTAGCGGTGCAGAGGAAAATATTGCCAGCCCCCAGTCGTGATCCTTTTCTAGACACCTCCGTCTTTTGGATAATCCTCTAATAACTCCCTTGGGTTCTACAAAATTTGTAAAATTTAATAATTATTAAAGATTAAATGAGGAACCTAGGCTCTGATACCAATTGTTATGAACCCACCTCCCGGTAACCCCCAATTAAGGGAGACCGAAAGGACAGAGCCGTTAACCAATAACCCAAATCAAAGGTTCGACAAATAATCATTAACAATTATTAAATTCTACCAATTATACTGAAATATGGAGAAAAATAAAAACTTTTGCATACCTTTTAAAACTGGGATTTCAAAACTTCTATCCACACAGATACTAATCTATCTAATCCTCATTTGCACTTTAATTCTCATTTAGTACCACATATGCCACTTTACTATTTGTTCTTTTCATTGTACCTAAAACGCCGACAAACAAAACGTCGGTCAGCCGAAGCTGGTATGTGGGGGAAGCAATAAACGTGTAAATACGTTAACAACGTAATCATTCAATTAATCATTTAACAACCAAGATTACATTTTAAATATAACTACGCAATCCAAGGGTACCCTATCCTCTGTGTTGTCCCCATTAAACCCCTCATGATCCACATATCAAGTGAACCAGTTTCTAGGGTTGAGTCACATGGAACTACTCATAGGTAGACCACTCCTTAACTCAGGGTGTGCTAAAGAGTCTCATGACACTACTCATAAGTAGTCCAGTTTCTAACTCTCGGTAACCTAGACCTTGCTCTAGGATTACCCCTTTCTTAGCCTTTTCAAAGCAACAGAGGTGGACCCGAATCTAGCCAATTATATATGAACATTTATAGTGATAATCATAGTCACTTTATAGTTGCATGAAATAAATATACATCCAACAGTTATTTTCAAGCAACCGATTAAAACTTCGGGAATCGCCGTGAAACTAGAGCGATTATTCATAAGCGTAGCCACATACCTGATCCAGAGAAACTTGATGTGCAATCATTAATATTCAATACAACCAAACAAGCAATCAACAATATCCTAAAAATAATGCATAACATCCAAGTGTCATTGTTTTAAAACACTCTCAAGATCAACTTGAATTCCGCCTTATGATTTCTAGGCCGACTTTAGGGTTTTATTAGGGTTTTAGCCTTCGTTATGCATTTATCACTTTTAATGCTCAATTTGTCAACAACCCTAATTTCAACATCATAGGCACAATTAACCATTAATTAAGTCCATTAAACCTCTTTTACATCAAAGTTCCCATTTTTATCCTTTTAATATACGACAAGATCATTAAGGCCAATTATCATATTTAGGTTCCTTTGAATTGACAACTCAATAAAGAATTATAGTTCGATTCTCAAAGGAACCCTAATTACTACATTTCTCATCTTTTATACTCAAATTGGATTTGTAACAACATAACTCTATCTTATTCATGGTTTTGCACAATTAAACCTATTCGAAGACATATTCTCCTAAATTAGGGTTTCTAAGCCCATTAATGCAAACTTAGGTATATGAAACCCTAAATTAAGCCAATTATGTACAAATATCATTCTTTTAGATCTAAATCATCCTTTTTATTATTAACAGGTTAATATTTGCTCAAACCATTCAGAGCACATCATTATTTCAACTATTATCAAATCTACAGGTTTTTCATTAGTAAAACCATTAAAGATAGCATCTTTACATATTTTTTGAATTTCAAACAGAATTAGGCTTCCATCATATTTTTATTGGATTCATTATGTTCTTCTAAGAAAAATTCATATATTACATGTATTAATCTAAGCTACCATTTATTTTCTAAGAATTTTGTAAAAATAGCTTACTTTGGCCAATGGCAGTGTCATTCTTTTTATTTTTTTTTCCTTTTTCGGCTACTTCCTCCCTTGGCTCACGGATCTGGGCACTGGATCCGGCTTCCCCCTGACCCGGAAACCCGCTCTTCCACCCCTCTCCGCACAGAGCCTGTGCGGATGCTCTGTTCAACAGAGTAAACAGAGCACCGACGCGACCCAGCTCCGGCCGCTCCCAGAAGCTATCCTTCACAGAGGCGCTCGAAAATCTGCCTCGTTCCGGTGGTCTGAACATGAGGATCTTCAAGCCTACTGGCTTCAGGCTGAGGGTAGTCCATGGGACCCCTTCATCCTGCTCTGAATGTGAGCCACTGGGCGTTGTGTCCAGAAGGTGGGTCGGAGGCAGATGGGCCGGTCTTGAGTAGACGAACTCGCAGAAGGATTCAGGGTGGTCTTCCCCTCCGTTGCACTTGTTCCACGACGTCCATAGAGCCCCTTATATATAGGAATTAAGGGAGGTTCCATAGAGCTTTAATGGAGTCCTAGTCCTTGTCAGTTTGGGGAAAGCCCCAATTCTCACAATCATAGTGAGAATAGGAAAGCCCCAATTCTCACAATCATAGTAAGAATAACAGATCGTTCAGTTCGTTTCCTTCTCATGATTCCAAAGGAACACTTTCCATAAACTATCAGAGTCCACATATGGAAAGAGAGATCGAGGGAAAATCCTTCTTCTGGAGCCAGATTGCTGATTGAACTTGGAAAGCAGCTACCGTTGGATCATCATCCAACGGCTAGCAGGTCCCGCTTTAGAACAATAGCATGTGACATTTAAGATAAATCGAGCCACTTTAGGATTTCTAGAAAAATCCATATCTCTCAATCCGTTTATCCAATTGATCCCAAAATTTGAGGGAAAGTCCATAATGACTTAATCTACCTCTCTACCAAAATTGGGCTCATTATCTAAAATAAAACATGTCTTTTCTTTAGGCGCAAGATATTACCCAATTAGGCTTATTTCTCATATCATTTCTCTTTCTTATTTTCTTATTTCCATTATTTCTATTACTTGCAATCTAAAAAAGCAAGTGGGGTTCGAAATATTTCTCATTATGGCCAAACCCACACGTCTCTCTTTATTTCTTGCATTATCTTCTTATCTCTTGATTAAAATATTCTTTTTCAAGGATTTCTCATTATCTTTCATATCCCTTTTCCTCTTTTCATATTTATTTTATTATGAATCATATGTAAACGAATTTTACTCAATTGTGGCCATTAATGCCACTTTCTATATATTTCCAAGTATTTCCCATAAATACTTTTGCTTAAAATCCATTATCATGTATCTTTTTCCATTACTTGGACTTTTTTTTCTTTTATATCCATTATTAGATTAATATAATAATAGGAATCACGAAATTCCTATCAAAAGGGATATTTGCAAAGTAATCCATTGTTTGAAGCAAAGCATACAACCTTTTTAATTAAGCCCAAATTCACAAAATCATTATATTTCAATTATGAAAACACATGCAAAATTGAGGTTGTAACAGATCATGTGCTTCATTTACAAGGCAGTAGGTCAATGTTCCCTTGCCATAGTATTAATTCACTAAGAGTTTCATTATGTAGATAAATAAAAAGAAGAATGAAATATTGATATTCTAATTCAAATAATATACAATGATATAGGTTGGTGTGACCCTTACCATGATCTTGTGGAATATTGGATATTTAGACTTCCAACTAAATTATGTGCATATTTTCAATTATCTAGGCACTGATATTATGATCAAACATCCTTTCCCATATGAGGCATGAGTAGTTATTCTCTTTTTCATCATTGTGAAATTCTTATTTTCTTGGACAATACTTATGGGTCCTATGACCCCACATGATTTTTTTTTGATGCTCTCATCCTTTTATTTCATATGGATTTAACTTATACTTGCCTTTCCCTATTTATGTGCATGATTGGACTAGTTTTATTTCTTATAGTGGTACATATGTACAACCATATTTATATGGGTGTGATTTCCCACCCAGGGTGTGCTTTTCCACCCATTATTTACAGAGGTGTGCTTTTTCGCCTAGGGTGTGATTTTCCATCCATATTTTTAGGTTGAGATCCAATGGCGTCTCAAACCTACTTGAAATAATTGTAGTCTTTGTTTTTACATGCACAAATTTTTTTATTGACAAAATTTTTTAAAGGAAATATCCCTTACTTGAAAATATGTAGTTAGACATGCCTCATCTCTTGACTTGATGTTTCTCTTGATCATCCTTTATTTTGATGCTATTATTTTGAACATCCTAAAGTATTGCCTTGTTGTTATGTACTGTACAGACTCAGTTTTTGCTAACGTCCTTTCTTTTTGTTTTCCTCATCCTGGGTGTATTTTTTCAACCCACCCAGAGGTAGCACAACCCCAGACGTAGGACTTGGAAGATTGGACATGGATCTAATAGGTGGACCTCTTGGGGAGATATAGTTGAGATAGTTGCATATCCCTCTACTTTGATCCTTATGTTGTAACTTCAATGTAAACCCTATAACGGAGATGATGATGTAGTTTGATAAATTGAATATAGTCATGATTTTATTCCACTGCTATTCTTTGGTCTCTTCTTGTATATCATCATTTGAAATAATAAGAAAAATACACCTATTCCATCATGCGTTTTTAGTGTGTTTGGAATAGATGGGTTTATTCTCAAATTTAGTAGGGAGTGGATCCCCTCTCTGGTCCCACTCCTTACAAACATGACAAACAATAACTAACTAGGAGTAATGCCATGTAATAATCTTTATGATTCCTATTCCAATGGCAAGGAAACCAAGATAAAATCAGATTGAATGACACATGAACAGTTGAAAACTCGTATAATAACCAAAGGAAGTTTGTAATTCCTTCTTCTTGATAAGACATCCCTGGGTTATGATGTGGTAATAATAGGAGTATGTTCCCTTGTGTTCTTTCCTTTCAAGGATGTGGAAGTTAAATGAGTCTTATGTTAGTTGATGTGCATGGCTTAGAAGTGATCTTAAGATGGATACTCTGATAAGTATCAATTGGTCTTGGACTTTAGTTCCAAGATGATGACATCTGAGAATGATGATGTTTTATGAACCTTGTAAGATGATAGAAAGATTCTTTGATATGATTGGGTTTGGTAAAAGAAACATAGAATGAATGTGATGTGTTTTTGGCACATATGATTGATACCAAGGTGAGGAATCCTAGTATTCAAGAAGTGCCAGTTGTGTGTGGACCCCAGGATATGTCTCTTGATAAGATGATTAAGTGTTTTACTACCTAGAAATGTTGACTTTGGGATCAACCTGGTTACAGGTGCTCAATCTATGGTATGTATATCACATGTTAGGGGTTTATGCACCACTTAAGCTAACGTCAGAAAGGATGCATAAGTTGAAGAAACAGTTGCAAGATCTGCTTGGGAAAAGTTTATTAGGATGAGTATAATCCCTTGGAATACTCCTATTAGGATTGCATGTAAGAAAGGATCCAAGAGGATTGTACATTGACTATAGATAGATAAATAAGGCTTCCAATCCCTATCTAGATCAGTTGAGGTGACATATACACATAACATCTTGTTTTACCTCTAAAGTGGTTTTCCCTTGGACCTGTGACATCTTTCTATGACTAGAGAATGTATAGATGGGGGTGTACATAATAGCAGGCTAGTTGGTACAAGCCATACGTGAGATTAGTGTTGAGTCAGTAGATCAGAGTAGCGTAACGGAAGCATGGTAGGTCTTATAGTGTCAGGTGAGTGACATAATGTATCTCTAGTCTTTCTTTGGAAGAGGCATGTATGGTAAACTTCAAGGTTTGAGAATTTTATCATGTAATGTGTAAGTTGAGAAGGTGACACATCAGTAAGAGTTGAAACTTGAGTTATATAAGGTACATATCGTGTTTCTATCACTAAGAAAGTGTTACCTAACAAAGAGCTAACTGTACACCAGTTTTGGATAAGGATAGTTGAGTATGTGGCCTATGTGACATATTTTGTGTTATCCCTGAATAAAAGAACCTTGTGATGGTCAAGTCTTATGACATCATCATGAAATCAAGGAACCATGTGAAAGTCTGAAGATATGAAGCATGAAAAGTATCCATCTCCTTTCACCTGGGATTTCGGGGGCGGAATCCTTGTTAGGAGTTTATGACTTGTAAGGACCATGACCTGGGTTTTGGGATAAACTTGTTTATTTTTCTTAAATAAGTTGTTTATAACTTCAATATAATCCTTTAAGGTGTTTTACTAACAAGTGACATGCCTATGTTTCAAGTTTGGTCCTATTTGAATGATGTTTGAGCAATGTTTGCTTGTTTTGGACCAGAGTGCAAATTACCCAAGATAAGGGGTTATCTTGCAATATGTCATATGTTGAGCTTTCTCTTAGGGCTTTAGCATCATAAGGGAGAGAATGATGCAAAGGGGTGCATTATGGAGATCTAAAGTTTTAAGTTTGAGTTTGTTTGGAAGTTGTCTTTGCCTTGTGTACTAGTCTGGGTGCAAATTACAATTAACCCAAAGTAGAGGGTTAACATGAAATTTATCACCTATAAAGTTTTTATTCTCTTTTTGACATCATCTAGAAGATATAAATAGATTTGGGAACCTAGTTTGGATCTCAGGCAAGAAGTGGCATCCTCATAGTAATAAGGATATATGGACAATGTGTGTTTTGACCTTGGACTGTAGTGTATCAGTTTGGTGAATGGTAGTATGCTAGTTTGAAGAAGTTATGCCCTTGATAGGAGGCCAAGAGGCCGAAACTCTAACTAGAGTATATCACTATATCTTGCATGTTAAGCTAAAGCGGTTTCATGTGGCCTTTGCATGTGGACAAGTGTCACCTAGACTCTTAAGGTGATGACACCTCTCTTTTGATCTCTCTTTGTTACCTCAAGTATATAACCCCCTCCCCCTTCACACAAGTGAACCCTTTTGTCCATTCTTATTCTTCTCTTCTTGGTGGATGATCTTGGGAGCTTCAGGAGCTAGAAGAAGTCCCCATGGAGCTTTGGAGGTAGAGTTCCTTGCTCATGGTGATTCCTTGTTCATATTCTATCATAGTAAGTTGTATTTATTTGATAACAATTTCTTTGGGCTCTATTCTCCATCTTCATTCCCTTCTCTCAGCCATGAATCATACCTTGGATGAAGGCATTCTTGAGGAAGAACTATCATCTCTATGGTCATAGATCATGTCGGATGAAGCATCTCTCTTTCCTTCCCTCTTGAGCTATCATAACCTTGGCATCTTCTTCTTCTTTCTTGGAGATAATGTTGAGGTTGAGTTTGGGACTCTTGATGGATCATCTTCAACATGAGAAATGTGTACTTAGAGCTTGGATCATGGAGCTTTAACCCTTGATGGAGACCTTCTTGAGGAGGGTTATATAACTCTTAGCCTTCTTTATTATTTTCACTCTTTCATGTGCTCATATTGATTCTCATCTCTAAATCGTTTATATCATATATGCTAGTAGTTAATGATGGTTGTAACATACTAGATCTCATACCCTACCCTGGAAGTTGACATTTTGGACTTAGCCAAAGAAGGTTGAAGGTTAGACCTAAATAGATGTTTAGTATAAGCCAAATGAGCTAATGCATATATAGATCACCTTAATTTAACCTAATGTTCTAACATTAATCTTAGGTTTATAATGGATACATAAAATATGCCACGTAACTCATTTTGGTGGTAATATGAAGATAAGAAACTTAATTGGATGAATAATTTAGATAATGGGACATAAGAAATATCTCATAAAAAGAAGTCTCAAAAGTGGTAACAAATTTCAAATTCGAAATCTACATATCAAAATTAGCCTACATGTCAAATTTCATCTAATTTGGACCACCTTGAAATATTAGGATAAGTTTAGGAGAGAGAAAATGAGTAAAAGGCATAAGTAATGAATAATGTGATTATATAACTTCAAAATATGGAAAAAATGGCAAATTCATATTTAACACATCAAAGATAACTTGTGGATGAAGTTTGGTCCAATTTTGATGTTGTTTGTGCAAGTTGCAATTTTAGGTAAATTTGCATTTTTCGGCAATTTACCCAATTGGGAGGTTTTCTTTTCAAGTTACCACTTGAATTATAATACTTAGATATTCCCTTACCATTCTTGAGATTTTGAACCATGGGGCACCTGGTTTCACCTTGGTTTGAAGGTGTTTCTTTATAAGGGCATTTTAGGGATTACCCTCTTTATAAATGAGCTTATCTTTAGAAGTTATCAACCAATGGGGTTATTTCTTTGATTGGAGGTCGATTGGGATGGCCTATAAGAGTCCATAAACTGAAATTTGATATTCAAAAAGTCTCGATGTGCTGTACTCTTGAATGGACATGAAATCCCTAAGCTAAGGACACATGGAAAGCTCCATGGACACCTCATGCTTGACTTCTTCCTTATCTATAAAGGTTTGCATGTCCATAGGCACCCTTAGCATTGCACACATGGAAAGTAACTTGACACCTCGTCCTTGACTTCTTCCTTATCCATAAAGTCTTGCATGTCCATGGACACCCTTATACATGACACGTGGAAAGTCTCATAGACACCTCATACTTGACCTCTTTCTTTATATAGCCATATCTACCCCTTCCCGACTCCCAATTCAAAAACTCTTTCTCTCCTTTATTCCCTCTAGCTTAGAGCATCATTCCTACTCTATTTTTCCACGAAGATGCTTTCCCAAGCTAAAAGGAGGTGCCTACCATGGTCAAGAAGGCTCCTAGGGTTCCAAATTTCTCTATTTAGGATTTCTTAAGCTCCTCCTTGGTGATTTTGACCAAAACTGGTAAGTTTCCTCCTTTCCTTCCCTATTTTCATGTTTTTAGTCTTCCTTCCACCTTCCTCCAGGTTAGAACCATGGCCTTCCATGGTGAAACCCCACCAAGAACCCATAAACACCTCATCTCCATGTTCTTTTGCTAGGATTTTTCACCTCTAAAGTAAATAAGGTGCTTCTTGTTCGAGATAGGAGCTTTGTATAAAGTAAAGAAGGTGCTTCTTGCTCGAGATAGGAGCTTTGTTGGAGAAAACAACCTCTCTAAGCTTGGGAACCTTACTTATTTGACCTATCCACCTTCCCTAGAGGTTCTTTGGAGGCCTAGGCTTGGATCTAGGATTGACTTGGACTTTTTAGACTCTGAAGTTGAGGTATGATGTATCCCCTATTCTTCTATGTTGAGGAACTCACCTATGATTATTCATTCTCTTTGTCCTATGGACATTAGCCTATACACAATGTCTTTTCTTATGAAAACCATGGTTCATGTGAGCTACCTTATTTGATATTAATCATGTGATCATGGATATTCTTTTGAACTCTTATATTTAGCTTTGTTCATGATGGAACTCTAAAAGATGACATGTGATGTCTTATGCTCACTTATGAGGTGGATGTATATGTTGGTCACTTATGTGGTGACTAGTTTATATATTCTGACTATACTTTCTACTTGCCTCTGCATTTAACATGCTATGTGATTCAGTAGCACTAGAGTAGTGTAATTACATTGGTTTTTATGGAAGATGTGTTATTTCCTACTGAGCAGATTTGATATTTCCTACTCTTTTGGGATGGAAAGGAACCTCATACCCAGGACAATATGTGTGATTCTTGGCCCATGTTTTATATTCTTGGGGAGATTGGTAGTATTCCTTTCTCTATCAGGTTTCAAGTTTATGAGACTTGTCCGCCTTTGTGTTTATATTGTTCTAGGGATATGTTTATCTCACATGCATGCATGTTGAAAATATGGGGTGTGTGCCCTAATTCTTTACATGTGCTTGTGTGGCAGAATCTTTATGTTTTATTAATGGCAAGTATTCTTTTATAATCATATGCTTTCAATTCATTTTCTCTTGATACCCATTTGGGTGGTCCTTATCCTTTCTATGGGAATCCTTTTATATTTGATGTCCTTTATTCCATATATTGCTCAATTTCCTATTTAGTATGCACATATCAGCCTTTGCCGATGTCATCTATTTTCTCTTCTTGCTGGGGTATGCTTCCAACCCTAGGTGGAGGACAATGAGGACATGGCATGATGATGTGGATATAGCTTAAGAAGTTAAAGTTTGGAGACAAAGTTGTTATGGTTTAGATTTCCCTCTACTTAGATCATTATGTTGTATCATACATGTAAACCATTACGGGATATTATGATGTAATTTTGTAATAACCTTGTTATAAATTTAATATAGTCAACACTTTATTCCACTTCTATACTTTGGTTGTTTTGAATACCATTGATTGAAATTTGAAAATGTTACACCTATTCTATCATACCTTTGAGTGTGTTTGGAATGGATGTTTTATTCTTCAAATTTATTTTAGTAAGGGGGTGATCCTGCCTCCTTACAACATGGTATCAGAGCCCATGGTAGTCAGAATATGACTATTTCAATTTTTTCTCCCTAGTTAGAATACTTGCCTTACCTTTACGTGACATGTTTGCCCTAGAGTTGATCAATAGACGATGAATGGGTTGGTTTAGGATCCTATAGTTTCATATTATAATAATGATGAATAGATCCCTAAAATACTTACAACTAAAAGATGCATAAGTAACTATAGTAACTTGAGGTTGTTTAGCTTGGCCTTTAGGCTGCTACTGGGATATGAAGTTGAAAGCAAAGGTGTCTAGAAAGGATTAGGGTTTTAGGGCTTGAAAGATTTTCCTCCGCACCACTAGCTCAGTTTACGAGGACTCCCGAATCCATATGATACCATCCTGGCCTGAGCTGATATGAATTGTTCAAATTAGCATGCTTTTAGGAAATAGTAGCCTTAGACATCTATATGATTTATCTTTAGGGACCCTAATATGTTGAACTAATCTCCCAAGTGTAATGACTTGTTTGAGGATGGATACCCAATATAGTTCCCTTATGACCCATAGAACCACATGTTTGGATAGTTATCCCTAGAACCTAAACTTTCAAGTTTGGTGTTTAGTAAGCAATCAGAGTGCGCAGTGAAGCATGATGGATCTGGTATATGGTCTAGTTAGACTCACCCTTTTACCTCTAGATTAGTTTTTCTTGGTCGGTTAAATCCTTTAAGGGGTGGTGAATAAGTTGTTTTCTTATATGAGGATGTTTTGATTTCAAGGATGAAATCCCTTTAAGGAGTGGTGTGTTGTAACATACTAGATCTCAGACCCTACCCTGGAAGTTGACATTTTGGACTTAGCCAAACAAGGTTGAAGGTTAGACCTAAATAGATGTTTAGTATAACCCCAATGAGCCAATGAATGTATAGATTATCTTAATGTAACCTAATGTTCTAACATTAATCTTAGGTTTATAATGGATACATAAAATATGCCACATAACTCATTTTGGTGGTAATATGAAGATAATAAACCTTAATTGGATGAATAATTTAGATAATGGGTCGTTAATGGGCCATATGACATATCTCATAAAATGAAGTATGAAAAGTGGAAAAAAACTTCAAATTGAAATCTACATATCAAAATTAGCCTACATGTCAAATTTCATCTAATTTGGACAACCTTGAAATATTAGGATAAGTTTAGGAGAGAGAAAATGAGTAAAAGGCATAAGTAATAAACAATGTGATTATATAACTTCAAAATATGTAAATAATGGAAAATTCATATTCAACACATAAAATATAACTTGTGGATGAAGTTTCGTCCAATTTGGATGTTGTTTGTGCAAGTTATGCAATTTTAGGTACATTCTGGACTTTTATGCAATTAACCCAATTGGGAGGTTTTATTTACAAATTACCACTTTAATTATAACCCTTAGATAACCTTACCATTCTTGAGATTTTGAACCATGGGGCATCTAGTTGCACCTTGGTTTGAAGGTGTTTCTCTCTAAGGGCATTTTAGGGATTACCCTCTTTATAAATGAGCTTATCTTTAGAAGCTATCAACAAATGGGGTTATTTCTTTTATTGGAGGTCGTTTGGGATGGCCTATAAGTGTCCATAAACCGAAATTTGTTATTCAAGAAACCTCTATGAGCTGTCCTCTTGCATGGCCATGAAATCCCGAGGCTAAGGACATATGGAAAGCTCGATGGACACCTCATGCTTGACTTCTTCCTTATCCATAAAGGTTTGCATTTCCATAGGCACCCATAACATTGGACACATGGAAAGTAACTTGAAACATCATGCTTGACTTCTTCCTTATCCATAAAGGCTTGCATGTCCATGGACACCCTTATACATGACACATGGAAACTCGGATAGACACCTCATACTTGACCTCTTTCTTTATATAGCCATATCTACCCCTTCCCAACTCCTAATTGGAAAACTCTTACTCTCTGTTATTCCCTCTAGCTTAGAGCATCATTCCTACTCTATTTTGATATGAAGGTGTTGTCCCAAGGTAAAAGGAGGTGCCTACCTTGGTGAAGAAGGCTCCCAGGGTTCTAGATTTCTCTATTTATGATTTCTTAAGCTCCTTGGTGAATTTGACCAAAGCTAGTAAGTTTCCTACTTTCCTTCCCTATTTTCATGTTTTCGTCTTCCTTCCACCTTCCTCCAGGTCGGAACCATGGACTTCCATGGTGAAACCCCACCTAGAACCCATAAACACCTCATCTCCATGTTCTTTTGTTAGGGTTTTTCACCTCTAAAGTGGAGAAGGTGCTTCCTGCTCGAGATAGGAGCTTTGTTGGAGAAACCAACCTCTCTAAGCTTGGGAACCTTACTTATTGGACTTATCCACCTTCCATAGAGGTTATTTGGAGGCCTATCCTTGGATCTAGGACTTACTTGGACTGTTAGACTCTGAAGTTGAGGTATGATGTATCCCCTATTATTCTATGTTGAGCATTTCCCCTATGCTTATTCATTCTCTTTGTCATATGGACATTAGCCTATACACAATGTCTTTTCTTATGAAAATCATGGTTCATGTGAACTACCTTATTTGATATTGATCATGTGATCATGGATATTCTTTTGAACTCTTATCTTATGCTTTGTTCATGATGGAACTCTAAAAGATGACATGTGATGTCTTATGCCCACTTATGAGGTGGATGTATATGTTGGTCACTTATCTGGTGACTAGTTTATATATTCTGACTATACTTTCTACTTGCCTCTACATTTAACATGCTATGTGATTTAGTAGCACTAGAGTAGTGTAATTGCATTGGTTTTTATGGAAGATGTGCTATTTCCTGCTGAGCAAATGTGATATTTCCTGCTCTTTTGGGGTGGAAAGGAACTTCTACCCAGGGTAAGATGTGTGATTCTTGGCCCATGTTTTATATATATTGGGAGATTGGCAATATTCCTTTATCTACTAGATTTAAAGTTTATGAGACTTGGCCGCCTTTGTGTTTATATTGTTCTAGGGATATGCTTATCTCACATGCATGCAGGTTGCAATATGGGGTGTGTGCCCTAATTCTTTACATGTGCTTGTGTGGCACAATCTTTATGTTTTATTAATGAAAAGTATTTTTTTGTTATCATATAATTTCAATTCCTTTTTGCTTGATACCCATTTGGGTGGTCCTTATCCTTTCTATGGGAAGCCTTTTATATTTGATGTCCTTTATTCCATATATTGCTCAATTTCCTATTTAGGATGCACATACCAGCCTTTGCTAATGTCATATATTTTCTCTTCTTGCTGGGGTATGCTTCCAACCCTAGGTGGAGGAAAATGAGGACATGGCATGATGATGTGGATATAGCTTAAGAAGTTAAAGCTTGGAGACAAAGTTGTTATGGTTTATATTTCCCTCTACTCAGATCCTTATGTTGTATCATACATGTAAACCCTTACATGATATTATGATGTACTTTTATAATAACCTTGTTATAAATTGAATATAGTCAACATTTTTATTCCCTTGCTATACTTTGGTTGTTTTGAGTACCATTTATTATAATTTTAAAATGTTACACCTATTCCATCATACCTTTCAATGTGTTTGGAATGGATGTTTTATTTTTCAAATTTATTTTATTAAGGGGGTGATCCCCCTCCTTACAGTGGTCTTGAGAACCAATTTGATGAAGGAACCTCATTTATTTTGCTTTCCATATCTTGTATTTTCCTACCATGATAATAGTTGAACTAGTGACTAATATCCTAAGGTTGAAGATGACAAGTCAAAACACATACTAGATTGTGAGTAGTCGATATGTCTTATGGTGCTTAAACCGACACGCTTAGTTGGCACTTAAACCGACACTCCTTGGGGAGGTTAACCCTTCATACCTTGCTTGTCATTAGTCGACACATCATGTAATAAGTTGACACACATGGAAGTATCAAACCGATATGCTTTGATGAGGCTAACCTGACATGCTTATATGAAGTGCTTAAACCGTTTCCCTATATTGTGAACTAAACTGAGGTAACCTACTATAGGTGAGAGGCTGAAACACTACATGGAGTAAGTGGTTTATACATTAGGGTGAGGCTAGGCCAAGATACCATCTTGTTGAGTGAGAAGCCGACACACCTGAAGTGCTAAACTGAGATACACCTAGATGTTAACCCGACACACTTTCAAGTAATGTTAAACCAATACCATGGAGAAGATGTTGCAAACTGAGACATACCTTGATGAGGTAAACCAATATACCTAGTGGGTGCTAAAATTGTGATGCAATGTGGATGTTAAGCTGACACACCTTGGAAGGGATGAAAACGATACCTAGGGTTGTTGATAATCTTGTGCTAATGCCAACCTGACATCTTGAGAAGGTGGTGAAACCTATATCACATGATGAGTGTGAAACCGATACCACACGATGAGTGTGAAACCAATATCTTAAGTGGAAGGTGAAAACCAAAATCTAGGGTTAGGGGATATATTGAAATGTCATGTAATTGATTAGTTGATACATTCCTTAAGGTTTGACATTCCTTAGTATGATAATGTGGTTGATAACTTGTGAGGGGTAGTAACATATGGGTCACATAATCATGAAACATTATGTTTACATAATGCATTGTTGTAACACACACAAAACTTAATGAGATAATACACACATACATTTATGAAATGGTGATACTTAGTGTTGATGACATGATGATCTATTCATATCTAACTAATGTTTTTCAAACCTAAATCAGTTTCAAAAAAGTGGGAATTTGTATAATTAGTGTGGGTGATGTAACCATGAGGTAAAACCCTAATTGGCTATATGTGAAGAGCACTGGCCCTGATTCTAACGGTAGAAACATTATTGAATGTGTATGAATAGAAACCATGAGAGTGAAATTAGAAGATTGGAAAATAAATGATGCTTGGGAACCCTGTGTGGTTAAGCATGAAACTTAACTTTAATTGAGGGGACATATGATGCATGGCATGCTTTACCTAAAAGTATTTAGTGTATTGAACATATTCCCCCTCTATTTGTATAATGTTAACCATGCAGGTTAGATGGATGTCATAGCTAATGATTTCTATGGTGTATATGTGATGTGGCACAAGTGATGCTTTGCATGAGTAATGTCTATATTCTCAATAAGGCATGTTGAGATAAAAATAAATCACAAGAATGATGTGATGGGTCTTATGACCTTGTAGAGGCCTAGTGCCTAGTTGAGGTGATATCCTCTAGTACTGAAATGAGAGATTGAAATCCCATGATAATGTGTTGATGGTGATATTCCCATGAATGGAAATGCATACCATGTGATGATGATGTTATGACAAGTATAGTTTTTTTATTGATAGGTCAATAGTGCCCTGTGATATTGAGATGAGAAATTTTGTCTCATACATTTTTTATCTTCTGAAGTTTTTATATAGCAAAGCTTGTTAGAGATGAATTAGGGTTTGTTTGTCCACTTGTTTGATGCAACCTTATTCACCAATTGGAGATAACTAATCAACTAAAACCCTAATCATGTAGTTGCCCTGAGCGCATAATGTTGAGTATGCGGGGACATCCTGGTACCCTAATATCAAGTAATTTGAGGATGGACATGATCGTGCCTCAGATAAAGTGATATTTTGATGTATGAAAGGAAACAATATAACTATGAGATGCCTCTTATTGAACGACTATGTGTGAGTGATTCTCTAGCGTCATGAACTATACTAAGGTAGGCTAGTTGTTTTCAGTTGATTATATGTCAATGTTGGCAGTTGAGTGATATGTCTCTCTGTTGTCTCTCATAGTAATCAAGAGTCGCTGGTGAGATCATGGAGTCCAACTCTTCCATAGATCTAGTATGGCACTGATTTTGACTTAGCAGTGGTTAGTTAGATTTGGATGGTACGACTCAAATTCTCAGGGCATACTAAACTCATAAACAGTCGTGTAGCATGTTTGTTTAGAATCAAATATGAGAACATTGGTGGAAGCCTTGCCTTGCTTTTATACTGTTTAGTTTATAATAGTTATACGTGTTCTTCTTATTCCTTCTCAAGCATATAGATAATCTACTGTGTAGTGTAGATACCTAAACTGCTTAAACAGGTGATAGTTGTCTTACATAAAAGAATTTGTTGAACCTGCTCATCTATTCATAATATTCCTTTCTACTTAGTTATCTATGATAATAATAGTGTTGGTGGAGAGTTATATCTCTCACTGAGACTTTTGTCTCACCCCATTGGTTAAATATCTTATAGATGTACGTGCATACCAAGCTAAAGATCTGATAGTTGAGGATATAATATGAAGAGAAACTATACCTGGTGGATCATGGTATATAGATAACGTTTAGTAATATAGTCCTATGTGTCATCCCTGTACACTCAGGTCCTTGGGAGTGTTCTCGATGTGTTTTGTTGACATGATGATTGATACATGGTTTTTGGCTGGTGTGCCTTTGGTGGTATGTACATACGTGTGGAACTGTTATCTTATGTAATAGGTTGATTGGAAAACAATGATGTAGCTCCTTGAATATATGTCATGAAATGCAAGTGTTGACTCCTGTGTAATAAATCTCAGCTCTTGTCATTTTTGCAAATCAGTTTTAATTTCCTGTGATTCTCGGTAATCCACTGTTAATGCTTGATCATGGTTTAAGTTTTGATTAATCTCACTTTGTGTGGCAAATGGTGTCACGGGAACAAGAACTCATGGGTATTTGGTGCTCCTTTTCATCCATTCCACAATCGACTAATGGACCTAGTTTCCATTCCCATGAGAAATGCTTCCAATTAACAAAATGACCGACCAACAAACTCCATCCTTGCATGCAACTTGATAGATCTCATCACAAATCTTGCAGTCAATTGACCATTTATTCATGAAATTAATTCACTTATTAGAGTGGTCAATATCTGTTTCACCCTTGCATCCACAAATTAGTCAATTAAGATGTAGTATGTCATGTCCCCTACCTCTTATGTATGTTAGGATTAATACCCAGAAAAAAGAAGACAGAAGGAGTCCTCTCGTCACACATCACGTTGTGGTTCCCCCTACCTGCATACATGGAAATGATTGTGTCTTCTTTGTCCACCTGTGTATTGATCTTGCTACGTGAAGCAAGTAGTATATTCACTAGGGTGTAGGGACTAGCCCCATTACCCATACTTTCAAGTTTTATTTCATTATTTTGTGACCTATTTGAACCTTATTTATTTCATTATTGCATCTTTTTTGGATTGATCACCCATACCTTGTATGATTTATTAAATCTTAGGATGAGAGAACTTTGACTCTTACGATTAGAATATCAATTAATTTTGGTTGATTCCCAAATAAGAATTTTGTATTGGAGGTCTCTAGAGTGATGAATGCAATATCTATAAGTTACAATGTTATGGTGATATTTGTTTGTGAAAATTTTCTAGAGCTGAAAGGATTGAAATTTGCATGCACCAATTAATTTCATACAAATATGAATATGAATTCGGCAAAAAAATGTAGTCCACAATGGTGAAATTCAGTTCCACCTTAGCTTTTCTAATTATTAATCAGATATCAATTTTATTCGTCTTTTACTTTTCATACAATTAGTTTAATTTAATCAAATGAAATCATGGTTTTGAAGATTGCTATTAGCTTAGATTGAATAAAATTAACAATGTTCTTAAAAATGGAGTCGATCCTTAGCTATATCTTGATGGGATTAGTCCACTTGTGGGTGGTATTATTGAAAATTTATTTTGGTGAAAATTAAGATAATCTATCCCAATGAATTTTGAAAAAATTGAATGAGTTTATAAGGGGGTGACCCCCTTCTGCCCAATTGAACCACCCAAACCTCAGGATAAGTGGTGGAAGACAAATAATCATCAGTTCCAGTGATCGAACCCAGATCGCTTCATTGGTGGCCTGTTAGTTGATCGACTGGGCCAACTCTGCCCAATTTATCCTACTGAATTTCATGTGTGATAGTTTTCCACATGATCATCCTGATGTATTTTTTTATTTGCATGTGTTTGGAGAGGCTATTTAAGTTGCTCTGACAAGTAACAACAGCATATGTATCAGACATCATTCCATATTTTAACCGTGATTACAATTTTATCATTGTAAGTACATGTTTTTCTCATGTTTATTTTGAATGATGATAATATTATGTAACTATCATATACCTTCTTTACATGCTTTAATTATACTTAGTTTAGTTTAGTGCAAATGTAACCCTACTTTTGAGAAATTAGATTTACAAGGAAGCTTTGATTTTTCCTCATTACTAAAACATAAATGAAATCACCTTTGATTTCTTACTTTTAGGTTTTCACACTTAACAAACTAACATGGGTGATCATTTGACCAACTAATATGTCCCATAGTTAATTATATATTTTTAGACTTACATATCATTGATATGGTTGTGCCATTACATTGCCATTTTCTTTTATTAGTCAGTCCAACTAGTTGGTCGACTAACTAGAGAACAACCCCACATTCCTATATTAGGCTGCTACTATGATGCAATAATATATTATTAAAGTTTTAAAGTGTTTTAGAATTGGTTTGAAATGTCACATCATTCTGAGCATCCTAGAAAATATTATGCATTTTTGGAAGATAATAAGTCTCATTTAGTTGATTTGTATCAGAAAATTATGCTACATATTTTAAAACATAAACTGTGACATTGTATGTCAGAGAGGCCACTCACACTGGAACAATCCATGGGCATCATTTTTGGTATGATCTCAAAAATTCTTTTGCATACAATGGTTTGATAGTTTTACCTACAAGTTATGTCCTACCTTCAATACTTTCTACGAAGATGCAACTATTCTACTTATTTTCTTCTTCTTCTAGACTGACTTCATGTGTCTCTAGATTTTCGATGAGTTGCTCCATCTTAAGTGGTGTAAAATCATTGGCTTCTTCAATAGCAGTGACCTTGGATTTGTATCTTGTAGTCAGTGATCTAAGTATCTTGGATACTTGGTCCTTCTCACTTATATTCTTCCTCAAGGCGTTAGGTTGTTTATAATGTTAGAAATTCTAGCATACAGTTTTTCAAATACTTTTGTTTGGTTGCATGCAAAATAATTCAAACTTATGTTCTAACATGCCAATCTTAGTATTTTGTACTTGTGTATTACCCTCATGAGTTATTGAGAGTTTATTCCATATTTAATAAGAAATATCACAAGTAGATATATGATTAAATTCATTTGGATATAAAGAATAATAAAGTATGCTTACATCCTTTGCATTTAATGTCTCTTATTTTATCATTTCTGCATCCCATTGCTCTAATTTGGTGATCATCTTCCATAGGTCAAAACTTATTCCTTGAAAATAGAACTCATTCTTTTTTTTCCAGTAGGTATAGTTTGACCCATCAAATACCAGTGTTTTGTTCATGTGTGTGCCTTCCATGTTGAGGTCGACAAGTATGCCTTCCTCCATACCACAAGACCTCTAAGGGCTCCTTGAAGACCTTCTTTGATACCAAATGTAAAGATCTAGAGGGGGAATGAATAGTTCTTCATGATAATTTTAAAGCAAATTAAATAACTCAGTTTAAAGTGCAACGGAAATATAAAGTAAAAGAGGCAACCACAAAGGACATAGAGATTTAGAGTGGTTCCGCCTAATACGTCAGTCAACTACCTAGTTGTCACCAACCAAGATTTGCAAAACATGTATTTTATTTCCTTTTTTACACTGATACACAATACACAAAATCTATGGGTGACTTTTGCGGGTCAAGACAAATCCTCCTTTTCAGCTCAAGGAGAACTACCACCTTCTTTGACGGGACCCAGGAAGGTCACCCTCTTGGAGAGGATCACAATCCACCTCCACCACCTTGGTTGTAGCCTTCAACCCTGAAGTAGCATCAAGATCGCTACACCACAACCTTCTTCCTTGAAGTAATGAGAAGAAACAACACATCATTGTATAAGAACAAGAGAGGAATAAGGAGATTATAATGCTCTTTCCACAAGATGTATAATTAAGCACTATGGACAAGTGATGGTGATCTTCTTCCACAAAGTATGGAAAAGTTGTATTGGGTGGAGAGGACACTCAAGATAATTATAGGGCTTAGTCTAGATTGATCACAACTTGAATTATAGAGACTAAGAACTTTGGGAAATATGACTAATATGGTCAGTTCATGTCAACGTATATGCAATTACTGCTCAATGGATGTGTCTAAGTGTCCGAAGACCACTACTATTTATACAAATGGTTTACAAGTGACTAGAACATCTTAGGGTATGTCTAGAGTGTTTTGGATGGTCAACTAGCCATTTGAACAAAGTTAATTAAGATGCAACAACTAGTTTGATTGCTAATTAATTTCAGTCCAGAATACTCTTCAGTTGACAATTTTCTTGACTGGGTGTGTCTCGATCGAATAGTTTCTCGACTAAGCATGTCCTGAAAGAACAAAAGCTCCAACGACTATATTTCGGTCTGACTTCTTGGTTAAAGTGTCACAATGGCTCTTTCTCAGTCGACAAAGTTTTCGACTGAGTTTGTTTCTGTCCACAAATAGTTTGATCGAGATTGACACTATATTTAATGTAAAATTTTAGTTGTTTGATTCGTCAACTGAGCAGTGTCTCAGGAGCGGATCTTGGTCCAAAAAAAATTCAAGCTAAAGACACTTTGTTCAAAAAGATTTGCAGTGTATGTGAGATCCTATTAATGATTCATATGAAACGAATCAACCCTAAAGTCTTCAACTGAGTGTAGGATAGAGTTTGGGTAGGTTTTAGAAGATCATCATTTATACTTACATTATGTCTATCAAGTTGTACAAAAGTAGAAGAATACATAAATACATAGTATGACTTGATTTGCAAGTATCCATATATATATATAAATATAAATATATAAATATATATATATATATATATATATATATATTTGTGAGATATTTGTAGTTGGATCTTGTCATAGTTCCTTGATCACCTAAAATACTTAATTCACATGTTAGTAATATAATTTGGAAAATTGCATCATCGAAATATGAGTGTGGCATATCCAAAAATCCAACAACGCTTACATCTTGTTGGCCTAATATAAAGTATAATACTAGAATATGAATAATAAGAACTTGTCATATGGTATTGTTTGAAATAAACGTTCTTGTAAGTTATCTTGCTTGATATTATTCATAGATAGGTTTTCAAACATGTAAGAGGAGATATTATACATTATGTCATCTTGGGTTTGCAGTATATATCTTAGTAGAGTAGTACTAATGTGTGACTTCTCCCATGTTAGGTGATTCACCATGACTTATAACGTGGTAGGTGGGTCATGTAATAAAGAATTTGTCCCTTTGGTTGGTGGATGATATGGTGATGATAAGTAATGGAAAATGTATTCCAAATGTATTCTCTTGTGTAGATAAACCTCTATAATTGATTTTTTCATATAAATAATTCCAAGTCTTGAATTAATTATTTATTTATGATTTTAGTTGATGAGTACTTAGCATATTTGTTCTGACATTGGCCATATTTTATGATTCTAGATACTTTCTTCAATATTATGATGCAAATCAATGATGATGCGAATGACTCTACAATGAAAAATCCATGGGAAGGTAAGCTAAATGAGAGTCATAGTCTAGTAATATTTATTTGCAAGTAATTTCTTATGTATTAAGTTCTATGACATATAACTTCTTGCCTCTAGGTGCCAATGTACGTAACACATGGTTTATTTATTGAACCTTTATTTTTAGGATATTTATATACTTGTGTTTTGATCAAATCACAAATGGATAATTTTAAAATAATTTGTACATAAATCTTGTTTAGGGTCTAATGCATGGATCAGGTTTGAAATTTTTGATCCATGATTGATATCCTTCCCCGATACAAGTAAGGTTGTTTGTCGACTGACTAGTAAGTAATTAGACTAACTAGTCAACCAATTTAATAATAAGGATAGGGTTTCTAGTTAGCCTCACTACCAACCATATTGGATCAACTTGATGCCAATAGTTGGGTACTACTATTAGCTGTCATTATACTATTTATCCTATCTTATAAAAGTTTTCAAAATGGGATTAAATGTAAATTTCATGGAATTTAGCCCCTATGCATGATTATACCAACCCAAGCCTTTTTTTGGTTACATTATTCAGTCAGAGAGCTCATGTTTGAATGGGACCTTGTGTTTGTTGGTGATTATTGTGGGTTTTTGAAGATCCAACATAGAAACACCACCCTAACCTAAATGAGATTTTATATAAGTAATTTTCCTTTTCTCCTTCTCATCATGTCACCCATTTAATCTATTTTCTACCCTATCGACTAATGTTCACAACAGCCATAGATGAAAATTGGGTTCCTCCTAATTATTCTTCTTTCTCTTTCTTTTTCTATTTGAATGTGGTGCATGCAAGTTCGGATGGTTGGAACTTGGTCTATGGACTTTGGATCATCCTATAGGAATTAATTCTTTCCCAAGGACTTTTTTTCCTATATTTAGTGATCTTTTTTGAAGAAACTTCTACAAATAATCTATTAGGAACCATGGAGGTGACAAACGCAATAGAAAAAAAATCTCCATATTTTCTACAAGCAAATCTCATTGACAACAATTTATCCAGAAAGAGGGTGCATGAGGTATACCTTTTTGAGGAGCAAGTCCAATGACATACTTCTTGAGCATTAGTATTCTTTTCTCCTCACATGCATGCACTATCCTTATTGACAACCTCTAAATATAGTCACACAACACCTGAGTCTCTACATAGTCCACACGGATGGACTAGAACTCCTCATGCGCCACTAGAGTCGGCGGGTAGGAGAAGCCTTTCTTTTACTGACGTGTGAGTGTTATGATCATTCTTCTTCTTTCTCTCTCTCAAGGATGAAGATGGTTAGGGTTCACGTATATAGTGTATCTTATGATCCCGACGTATGCCCATTTAAATAGAAGAGAAAGAAAGTAGGGTTTCCCAAAAACCCTGGGAAACAAAAGACTATAGTCGTGTTTAAACCATGTTGCTTGCTGACAACCAAATAAGCACTTAGAATATTTTGGAATCACGTCATTTTAATTAATCAAATAATCATATTAAGAAATTAATGGATTTTCATCACCCAGCTATAACTCTAACTGATCGATTTGGATTATCCATTTGACTTATTGTACAAGTCAATAATTTAAGTCCAATAACTTGACTTAAAAATTTTAAACAATTATCTTGGATAATATTCCAATATTATTCTAGTATATTATGTAAACATTTTAGTACTAAATTTGACTTGGAGAAAATTCAACCATGTCTACAATTCTACTAATATTCTAATGCATCATATATGTGTGACCATATAGGCTCCAAATTACATTGGTAGTGATGTTCATAATCAAATTATGACTTCACAAGAACTGATTGATATCTATCAAGACTTCATTGTCACTCAAGTAATTTGAGAAGTTGGAGAACAACTTTAACCTAGTATTATGACTAATGTTATAGTGATTGTATAATCCCTTTGTCTCTCATATCCAGATTTAATCTGAGGTATGAATACGTCATCCTATTAATGTTCAATCATTGTTTCTTGATCTAGAGTAGACTATTTGAGATACTCGTGAGATCAATATCATATTGTGATTCACATGAGCATGGACATGCATTTCATAGTCTCACTCATCAAGTGGTCAATATCACTCAAATGAGAGGGGAAAATTTCATCTACATCACTCACAATAATCCACATTGCATCTAAGCACTAATTGTATAGAAACCCTTTTTCAAGGTCACGTTGAGTAGTGTTAAAGCATGTTGAACAACATGCAACCATTATAGCGACTTCAGGTCTAAGGACCATAATCACCACTATCACATTGAAATGTGATTCTAACTGCCATTATTATATTCCATGTATCACAATCAAAATGGGTTTATCCAGTATACTTGTTCATAACAAGTGCCTATGTGTTTAATTTGGTATCTAATATCATGACTAATGACACATAGTCATCAATCAACACACATACTAGTCTTGATATATTACTATTGTCCTAATATCAACAATAATATCTGACTTGGGACTAACACAAGAATGAATAGTCTTAACATACACATGATCTCATGTTCAGGTCCTCAACCTGAATTCACATGTTATTGACTCATATTTTCTTATGACATTATTATATTTATTCATAATCTCATATTGAAACAAACATTATAATTGGAATTTCCTTCATTAATAATCAAATTAGTTACAAGATGTGCCAGTACAATCATTATATGATTGTATGTCAGGGTATATCACCAAAATAATCATCCAATATTACTAATTTGCATGACACGTGACCTTGAAAAGGGATCTGAGGTATTTTTGGGAGGAATACATGCACTTATTTTTTTTTTTCTATATGATTTTTGTTCTATGAAAACATTATTTTTTCTCCCTTTTATACTAAGTTGAAAGTTATCTTTAATTTCCATGTGTCATTCTTATATTGTTCATTTCATAGCTTAAATATATAAGGGAATCCATTCTCATTTTCTATTTTGTGAATGACAACTAAGATACCAACATTATTAACTAATGTATTGCTTGAACTAACTACAATTCAGAATATGAGAATATAAATGAAGGATCTATGCATTCACTACCTTTAATTCATAACTAGAACCCACTAGTAACTTCAATCACATACTCAAGAAATTTATCTATTCTAACAGAATTAGGGAAAACACTGGTATATTGTTGCCTCTGAATTCTAGTATATTAAATCATCTTGAATATTTCATTTAAAATATATCAAAATGTGTCTCACTACAGACCATCACAACTTAGCTATTTCAATCATTATTTAACAAAAAACCTAGATTAAGCATAAAAGTAAACAATAACACACGCCAATAATATGTTCTTCATGTTTTATCTTAAGTACTATAAACATCATGTGTAAAGGTTATTTTCCTATCACCTCTATTTTGACTCTATTTGTAAACCTTGAATCTCAACCTCCTATACTTGAATTTGAAAGAGAGCTCAGAATCTTCCCCTTCTCCTCATCTTTATAACCTCCTATTTTTTGTGTTTTTGCATAGAAGTGAGTGGAAGATGGAAGAAGAAGAGAGAAGCCCTCTGATGAATGCATATTCATCTAGGTTCATTCGCCATGATGGGCCCAGTTTTTCTTAGTATTTTCACCTTTATTGGCTTTATCCCCTAATAAGCGCATTCACTTGGCTTAAATCAAATTTATCCTTGTTTTAATTCAATCTATGCACTTATGTGCAGGTCTTATTCAAGCCCACGAGGATCATGGCCCATCCTCTAATTCTGGCTCGTATTTCATTCAACTCAACAGTGGTCAACAGTTTCCCTTTAACCCTAAGTCTACGACCGTGATTGCATTTCCCCCAGCCAGACCATGACCCCGCCTTTACCATACCACGTTCGCGGCCTTTTTTCATCTCCATGAGACTACGACTCGATTCCTCAGCCACCAACATCGCGACCTCAATTACTCCCTCATACTACGACCACCCCCTCCCACATAACCGAAATCACAGTTATTTCTTTCCCAAGCCCGTGATCTTCACCCTTCCATCACCATCTCTACCCCGGCCACAGTTCCAACTTCCGCAACCTCGTCGATTCCCTCCACTTCCCACTCCATCAGCTATGGCCATCCCATGCATCACCGCAATCACAATAGCAGAGCGAATTGCAGTCGACCGCGATCACATCTTCTCCATCGTGGACAGTCGTCCCCTATAGACAACTATCTCCACTTCAAACCTCACTGCGACTGTGGTTTACATCATCTCAATAGACCTCAACCGCTCCAGCAACTATCATGGCCCTTCGCTTCACACCAACTGTAGCGACATAAATAGCATACACCCCGAACCACTCTACCCTCTCCATCCTCCTCAATCCTAGCAACCGTGACCGTGGTTCCTCTATTTGTGACTGCGGCAATGGCTTCTTAAAACTGTAACCATTTCCTCTGATCGACGCCACCGCTGTCTTCTGCAACCTCAACGCCTCCTGTCGCGACGCCAAGGCACAACCTCTGCCAGCAGCGCACTGCAGTCATCGGCAGCACTCACCCACTACTAACCGCACCTGTGGTTCCCAAGCCAACAACTATGATCGCGGTGTCTGCAGTAGAGAACCGCGACCAGCAAAGGAACTGTGACCTGCTGCCCAGCTATCAAAGAACCGCAACCGCAGAAGTAAGTCAGTGGCCTGCACCTATAAATAGGCCACCCACCTGACCTATCAAATCAATCCTTTCCAGACACTGTTAGGCTACAGGTCTGTCCTCAGCCTAAGGAGACGATCTCCACATCTAAGAGCATGCCCCTGTGGTGGTCTTTCTCCCCCATTCATCCAGATCTGAGGTGGAAACCCAAATCTGCAAGCCACTCCATCCAGATCTAGATCTAGATCTAGATCCAGATCTAAATTTGTTGCATCTACGTCGTGCCTATGCCGCCATCATGTCCACGAGCTGCTCCTCCTGTTGGGAGCAAGGACTACAAGAAGAGAGAGAAGGTGGAGAAAGAAGATCTGCCTTGTCTGCCGTAGAGTTCTTCCCTCCTCATCTAGATCTGCCCCGACGTTGTGTAGAAGATCTTCTCTCCACCGAGTTGTGATCATCTTCTTCACCATGTTCATGGCGGAATATTCCCTCTCTCTTGTTCTTTTTATTTCTCTCACCATGAGTGAGTAGTTTCCTTTCACTGGGGTACGAGGACTAGCCCCACTGCTCATGCTTACATGTCCAATTATTAAACATTCCATGGCTTGTATATAACTTTTCATTTCGTTGTTAATCATTTGATGTGTGTTTGTAGATTGATCACCTACTTGCATGATGTATTTCGTTCCTATGTTGTGAAAACTTCAATATGTAGATTTTGAATGTCGATTAACGCGGTTGACTCCCTGACGAGAACTTCTGACGGGATTCCCTGAAGTCATAAGTGTGTGATCCGTGAGGGAACAAGAAATCTACCCCATGGTGATGCTTCTGTGTGCCTAACACCCGTATGGGGGGCCAGCAACTTCAGTTGGATATCTATATCTTCGGAGTCGTAAGTATGTGATCAGGATGGCGACGAGACATCTGATGCCTAAGGTGATGCTTATGCAAACCTAAACATCCTAACAGAGGGTTTGCAGTATCTCTATTTGGATGGTTATATCTAGCCTGGATGTTTGTGTTTGGATGTGTTTGCATGTGTAGCAGTGGTGAAACCTGGGACCATCCCAGCGATTCCCATCATTAATTTTTAATCAACTTTTAATCCTGCTCTTTACTTTCCTTGCATTTAGTTTAATTAAACTCAAACCAACCTCTGTTCTAACAATAAGACCTGTATGCTTGCGGGTGGTATTATTGCACAAGGTTTTGGTAAAACTCAGGGATTTCAACCACTGGTGAGTTTGTTAGTGCAGTAAGAACCATGTCAAATTCTGGCGCCGTTGTCGTGGACAATGGAATCATCTAGTTGAATCTAGTTCTATTAAGGATAATTTAGGATTTTGCTTTTAATTTTGATACAATTGAGCATATACTTGAATTTGACTCTACTCCGTCCATCTTACTTCTGAAAGATCTTTCCATCCTAGGTACCCTCAAAAACTAGTGCATGCACCACTCAAATAGTTCCAGCCTTACTGCTAGCTTTGACCCTGAGATACAAAGAACCTTTCATCATCAGAGTAGAGAGAACCAAGCTAGGATGGTACAAGAGGAGGAAATTGCCCGAATGGTAGCTCAAGCCCTTAATGCACAAAGAGAAAGGCTTATGCAAGAAGCCCGAGCTGCAGTTCAAGAAGAAATCAAAGTAGCTCAAGCAGCAGCTCAACAAGCTGAGTTACAAAAAGACCTTTGAGAATTCTCAATCCCTAAAGCTGTTGATGTTCACCACCCAGTACAACCTCCTCCCATTAATGCTGCCAATTTTGAGATCAGGACACATTGGGTTACGCTACTTCAGAATAGCCCTTTCTATGGTAAGCAAGGAGAAGATAGTCAAGAACATCTTCTAAGGTTTATAGATCTATGTGCTATGACAAAGCAAAATAGAGTCACAGAAGATGCCATTAGACTCTGTCTTTTCAAATACTCTCTTGCTGACAGAGCCATGAGTTGGTACAAGTCTTCACAATGTGAACCCATCACCACATGGGAGCAACTTCAAAATGTCTTCCTAGAAAAATTCTATCCTCCTTCTCTCACCTATATAATTAGGGGCCAAATAACACAGTTCACTCAGGTCCCTGGTGAAACCCTTGTAGAAGCATGGGAAAGATACAAAGAGCTCCTATGCAAGTGCCCACAATATGGAATTCTTAAGAATCAACTCATTGAAATCTTTTATAGGGGTGTGGATGATGATATCAAGAAGTTCTTAGACTCCTCATATGGTGGAAACTTCATGCGTCAAAGCTATGATAGCGCATGGAAGGTTGTCACTCTTGGAGCTGAAAATCAAGCCAACTGGGGTAGACCCGTAAGTAAACGGGTGATGAAGGTTGCTATGGCAGAAGTTACTCCTGAGTACAAGTCTATCGCCAAGTCTCTTAAGCTTCTAGTTGCAAAGCAAGACCAACTTGAATCATCTTTTGCTTCCTATGAAAGAAGACGTTTTCCCCCTCGACAACAAGAACAAGTCAAGTCAGCTTCACTATTCTGTGAAGCATGTAAAGGCACCGATCATTCTATGCTAGCCTGTAATATCCTCTATGATGTTGTTTTGGGCAATACTTGTGCCCAAGGAGATAATGGTCAAATGGAAAATCTGAATGTTGTCAACACTATCCCTGGTCAAGGATATTATAATCTGAATCAGGACAGGAACCATCCAAGTTTTCAATATAGAAATCCTTCAGGAGCGGAAAATTCACGACAACTTGGTTCAAATAATCAACAACGAGGTCCGTCAGGATTCCAATATAACCAACAACCAAATTTCAGGAATCAAGGGAACTATAGAGGTAACTTCCAGAATAGAAACTACAACAATTATCAGAACAATTCTCAGTTCCAGAATCCCAACCAAGTCCCTTATCAACAACAAGGATAGCAAGTCAGTCCCATCTCTCCTGATAACAAACTCTCAGCCATTGAGAAGATGTTGTAGTCTCAACAGACTATGATAGCAAACCAGCAAGCCCATCAGAAGGCCATTGAATCTCAACTAGCTCAACTTTCAGCTAGCCTCAAGCCACCTTCTGGAGCTTTTGTTGGCCAACCAGAGAACAATCTTAAACATCCAGAGCAATTGAAGGTTGTCACCACCAGGTCTGGAAAAGACTATTTTGGTCCTCCTGTCAAGACACCCATGGTTGTTACGGACGATGATGATCTTGTGATTGCCCAAGACTCTACAGTACATGAATCTCAACTGAAAGAACCACCAACTGCTGACAAGATAGATGAAGTAAGTTCATAAGAACTTGTTGTTCTGAAGCTGAAGAAACACCTGAGCCAGATGTGCCAGTATACAGGCCTCATCCTCCTTTCCCAGCTTGTTTGAAGTAGACAAAGCTTGACACACATTTCAACAAGTTCAAGGAAGCAATGAAGAAGCTTCATGTTGATATACCCTTTCTTGATGCTCTGGCTGAGATACCAGCCTAGATGAAGTACTTGAAGCCTTTCCCCACAAGGAAGTATATAACTGAAGAATATGAGACTGTTAAGTTAGAAACAACCACTTCCGATATCGTTCAGAGCAAGATTCCCAAGAAGCATAAAGACCCAAGATCCTTTGGGATTTTGTGCCATATCGATGACTCTTCATGTAAGAAGAGATTGGCCGATCTTGGAGCTAGCATCTCTACCATGCCACTTAGCCTTTGTAAGAGGCTAGGGTTTGCAGAAGTGCTTCCAACTGGCATGACCATACAACTTGCTGACAATTCTATGACTCTCCCTTTGGGAATCATCGAGGATGTCCCAGTCAAGGTAGGAAAAGACTCTTATGTCCCATGTGACTTTGTCATCATGGACATAAAAGAAGATGCCAGATACCCTCTTATCTTTGGTCATCCATTCCTTGCCACTATGAGAGCTCTGATTGATGTTGAAGCAGGAACCTTGCTCCTCAGACTAGGTAAAGAAACCCAATTATACCTATTGACTATTGTTCAACTCAAATTTTATTCTATCTTAGATTTTACCAAAAGAAAGTATAGCTTTGGGTTTATCACTACACAAAAAATATGGGCATAGGTCAATCTCAAGTTGGAAATTTATTATCATTTTGCTAATAGATGTCTACATACTTATATATATCATGAATGACATGCTTACTTTTATTGTAACATGTTTTGATTCTTCTTTATGACAAGCAAAATTACAAAATTTGTATCATACTTTTCCTACCAACCTACCTCTAACCGCGATGCCCATTTCCACACAAAGCGAGATTACTCAAGACAAATCACAAAATTAAAACTAATTATCCAAATTACCAGAAAACGCGGTAAATTAAAATCGATCACATCACAACATGTCAAGATGAAACATATCACGTCTAAGTTTATAAACGTTGCCACTTGTATTACATAACATGTCATAAAGATGTACACATCACTGTTCAGTGGTCATCATGCCACAAACATGTTACATATAAAAATATATACACATATACAAGCCATATATGTACAACCATGCCCTACTGCCAAAACTTTGTATCGATATACAAAGTCTACAAAACACCCCCAAGGACTTGAGAGAACATGAACAACACATAGGACTCTACAATTTAACACTAGCAGCATGTCCAACCTTTAACAACTACTGCTCTTCTTGTTGCTCATCCTTAACTGCATGATATTTAACTCGTCATGCATGACCACCTAAAAGATGTGGAAACCCATAGGATGAGACCAATGTCCCAGTGAGAGATATAACTCTCCGCTAGTAACTATTATAAGCACAGATAGATTAAAGCGAGATAGCATTATGTTAAAGATGAGAAAATTCAGCTAAATGATATGAGTAGAGATGTTAACATTGTTTAAGTAATTCAGGTATCTACGACTGAGCAGTAGAACATCTTATACTTTTAGAAGGAATATGAAGAATATGTATAACGGTTGATTTCTCTTACTGCATTATAATTCAAAAAATCAGTACAAGAGATAAGGCAAAGGGTCATCCAATGTGAGTCATGTTTAACCCTAAGCAAGTTGTGATGACCCTGAATTTAGGATCTTGACCCCCAATATAGCATTTGAAGCTCATGAATGTTTCTTATATGTTTTATCTCACCAAAATTTACTCTTTTGATCCATAATGTATAGATGAAGGATGAATGCAAGATAATACATTTGATGGGGATTAGTTACACCTAAGGTGATGATCGTTGTGACTTAATAATGAACCTCTGATACTTATGAAATTAAGGATTCAATCAGTAGCATATATTAGTCAAACCAACCTAATGATGAAGCTTGAAGTATGACCTGGTGAAATAAAGTTAGCTCTATCTATGTTGCTAACACTAGAAGTCAATTTATATGTATTAGAGTCAAATATACCTTTGCATGAGTCTTCCTTAGTGCTAATATCAAATTGGTTAAACTTTGGGTCTTGGTATAAGGTAGCTTAAATGATGATAAACCTATGGTTAAACATTGGTGAAGAGTTCATGCTCCTAACACAAGTTTTTAGGTTTTCACATTGCAAGTACGTGACAAATTGATGCATTGAGGACTACTGTCATTGAGCATGTCTGTAGGATCTATCACGCATGGATCAATGCTATGAGGAACCATTGTTTCCTAGCCCCAAAATCCAAGGAGCAGGTGGCCAAGCAGGCGACCACGACCTGGACTCTCGAGGAATAAGTCATCACGAGGTTCCAAAGTTTTTTACAGAATTTGTGGATCTTCTTGCATTTGTTAAAGGATAGGGGCCTTGAGGAGGGATAGTGTATGAGGAGGTTCAGTATGGAGGGGAGGTCATTCGCTTGTCCTCACACATGCAAAGACATTTCCTTGATTAAGAATGATTTTACAAATCTCCATAAGGCCTCGTGAGATCAAGTGAAATGTTGAGGAAGAAACCTCCTCCAACACCGCTGTCCTCAGCCGTGGCGTCCAGGCGGCTGGTGGACATGGAGCCTGCGAACCCACCAGAACAGAGGAGGAAGATGCAGTGCTCTTGCAAAATTCAGATGCCTGCATCAATTCTGTGAATGCCCCTTGATGGTGCACGTTACCTTAGACGAGTATATAAGGGTGTGGCGAGGAAAACCTCAGACCCACTTCCACCAATACCACCATGATTCACTGCCACTGCCACCATCAGGGACATCCACGGGATCTAGGCCCCTGGGACTCGATGGCGTGGTGCCTGGGGACACATCTGATCGGATATCCTGACCATGAAGCATCCAAGAGGTGGAATGAAGGTGGCTCACTTCGTCCGAGGACTCCGCGTCTCCTCTAGAACTTCACGTCGGAGCCACGAGAAGGAGGGGAAGGTTGGTGCGGCTACCTGATGTGCGGAGGCAACCTCCAGTACTTGTCTATTTGTCTCCTCAAGGTCAGCCGAAGATCGAGGCATTTTATCTTTGATCGAAGAGGTTCCAGTTGATTTGGACTCTCACCGGAGCTAGTCCTCGCGGCGGCGGTCACGCATTGGAGGAGAGTGGAACTCCAGATCACGTGCGAGGTGGAGAGGCTGGGTGCACTAGCCTGAACCGGATAGGAACCGTAATGTCAACCCAACCTATGAACCGATTCAGCTTGTCAGACCAAACCGGGTGGCCTAATAGGTAAATTCCTCTTAATTTTCCCGATTTAGACTGGAACTTAGAAATGTCATAAAAAATAGCTCCGCTGGCCAATAATTCACCAAAAATATTCCTAGAGGTAGAAAAATACCATATTTCTTATAAAACCTTCAGATCAAACTTTTAAAACATGGATATCAATTATATTTAATTTGGATGAGAATGCCTTATTTAAATGGTATAATTAGCATATGATGAATATTAAACCAGAGAAAAATATTTCTAAACCATAACATCATGTGGCAACCAAATATAAACTCTGATCGGATTATTATGCCAAATTTTCAGGTCTTTCCTCATTCATAAATAGTTAGATGCGTTTAACCTCATATAAATTCTAGAAAATAGACCAAGCACAATAAAATTACGAAAATTGGACTAGACCTAAATAATGATATCTAGATCAGTATAAAAATATCGTAGACAAGTTTAGGTCAGTTTGAACCTAGGTTTTTCCTAAACCCTAATATGGACTTAAATACCATTAATAATGGTAAATCTTGTATTAATGATGAATATTTGTTATTAATCAGGTGGTGACCATATTATGTAGGTGTCCATGGATGTATAAACAATCTTTGAACCCAGGTACATGGATATAAATATATCACTAGTTTTGTTAAATGATAAGTATGAGTACTTGCTTACTTTTATTTGCATAAACTTGCTTGGATGTATGTATATTATGGTATTCCTCCTTAAACATTAAGAACATTAAAGAAAGAAAATGAAATATAGGTAGTGATGGTGTTCATTAATCTCTCTATTATAGTGGCAAAGTATTACTGTTGACTATCACCTACCTAATGGTACATGGTACGCGGGGAGATCCCTAATGGTATAAGGTATGTGGGGAATGGGCCCAATAACATATGGGACATTGTGCTAAGTCAACCATAGTAATGCATGTTCATTGAAATATGCTTAAAAACTTGGGATTACCTGATGTTCCTGTTTAAGTAATGTTTTCATTTTATTTTCTTCTTTCTTCAATTATTTTAAGTATGCCAGCATAATATCTATATTTTTTTTCAACCACGTACCAACTTTATGTTGATTCGCATGTTTCACGTATTTTATAGGTTCAGAACTATCATGGGATAAAAGACAGAAAGTGAGCAGTTGTACAGGTTGTACCTATTGTGTAAATCCTAATTAGCATATATATTCATAGACTTGCATCTACTTCATTCAATATGTAATTAATTCATGTTGTAATACCTCAATTTGTAATGAAAACATGTTGAATGTTGGGAATGTATGGTGTATGTTATGGTTGTATGTTCATGTATGTGTTTGTTGCTTCCGCATCGCTCATTAAAACAATTAGCTAACATTTTTATTTTTTCCTCTCGGGCCTTCTAAGTCTTGAGGCGGTAGAATCTGGGGGCATTACAGTTGGTATCAGAGGATGAACAATAGCTACACCTGACAATTGCTCACCATGAAACATAAAACTAATTTTCACCTTTCACTTCAAACCTTAGAAAATTTGTGAGTTGTTCTATAGGAATAAGGCTTGACTTAGCCTCTAGGTAAGAATCTAGATGTTTGAGAACTAGTTTTAGACAAGTATGTGAAATCCTTTCCATATAGAGTTCATACATATTGGGTAGCTACACTAGTCTACACCTTGTTCTTGCCATTTCACTAGGTAACATGAAACTGGACTATCTACTATGTGTGGGACACTCGTTTTGCTGATTTGGTTTTGTTTTCCAATCGACTTGAGCCTCGACAGTTTTCTCTGACATCTTCCTTATCGATGACAAACTATATAATTTTTTACTATATATATGTAAATATAAAAATGTGTCCCTCACCTAGGAGAGTAGGAGGTGTTCATGCAATCTAAATGAAGGGGAGTGACATCAGCCTAGAAGAGAGAGTAGTCTAGATTAGATGTCTAGAGCCTTATCAAGATATGTGATACATAGAGTAGATAAGAGAATGATAGTTGATATAAGCATGGATGATCTTATCTAAGTTCTACCTCTAGTGATATAAGTTGCTTTAAATGGATCTAACTTGTATATGAGTAGAATGTAGTTTTGAAGATTCTAAGCTAAGTCTTGGTGATGAAAGTACATCCCCTTTTCTTACTTAAGATGACATAAGTTAAGATAAAGTTGAATATGTCTGAGCCGCAAGCTCTTTTACCAAGGAGGACCTCCAGTGTTAGGACATGATATGTGGTGAACTCCAGAGAGAGTGAGACCCACAAGGAGAGGGTCATAGGACCTACCCTACAATATATGAAAAATACAAGATATATGTGAAATGAGGTGTGCTAAGCTGGGTTACTCCTGGGTGGATGAGTTGAGTCCTTTTGCATGATTCAATCCTATATGTGAGAGTTGGGTAAAAAAATGATGATGAGTATGTGACTCATAATGAGAAAGTCAATCCTGTTGATTGAGTTAGGTCCTATCTTGAGTGACATAGGTTTGTGAATCTCATCATTAGCTGCAAGTGAGGTGATATATGAACTATGGTTCTGAGAGTAAAATGCCTTATGCACAAAATACTCATAAATGTTGTTCCTTCCACTTCTCTTTCTTAATATATGATACTAGAAACCTCACTTGAGCTATATAGATGATTTTTATAGGAGGAATCGCTCATATAAGCCTAACCTATTCTATATTCCCTTCCTATATTATACATGTTATATCAAGTTTAAAATCATGTTAAGACTGGCTTAGTATATTCTCTTTCCCTCTATATTCTTGCATGAAAGATTTAAATTTGAAATCAAAATCTAAAAAAAGATATATTTGGATCATATCTTACATAATCACAAAATATAATTCTTAACATTGATTCTTCTCAATCTATGCTTCTAAGTTTGAGCATAAATCTGACACAATAGGGCGAAACCCTAATAGGTAAATACAAAAAATCAAGCCCTTCTCTAATGATGAAATTCTAGTATGATGTGATCATACATTAAAATAATGATGTTTTGTGTGTTAGCTCTATTGTTCAATGACATGAAATTTTCCAACCACCTTGCACAAGTTAGTGGGGTGAAATATTAGACCTCGCATAATATCTTCTCAACCCATATGTGTGATCAAACCCTAAATCTTAGGGTAATGAGGGGGGTAAATCCTAAAATATGAAAATGTCAAGTTCAGACCAAAACTACGTAAATGATGCTTCCATCTACATAAGGTGGGGTGGGTACACCCTCGATGCTCTAAATCCTAACATGACAACTTAGCCCCTGTTTGGTTCGGGGCTGGCTTTATGCAAGCATGTCTGTCTTGGACGAGTTTAGGCCTGCTGGAGTGTGATTCTGTTTGGCAAACCAGTCTGATTCTGTTTGGCAAACCAATCTCATTCTGGGGGGCTTGACTCATTTTAGACTCGTTTCAAGCTGATTTTGTTTGGCTGTGCAGGCTGGGTTTAGTCTGATTCTATTTGGGAACTGTAGGCAGGATTAGCTGAATCTGTCCTATTCTCGTAGAACTGTTGTTAAAAATGTGGCCTTGTGATGCCGTTTAAACAGAAGTTTAAAAAAAAAATAACTAAAAAATAACTTAATTGTTATCTATATCACTTTGGTTTAAGAACTCCCATTTTGTTATTGAGATGTGAGTCAAGCGTGTTACCCTTTTGTGGGGTGTTTATGTGGGTGTTTTGGTTGTTTTCTTGAGGTTGAATATGCCTAACATGATATGTTTAATACCCCAAGATATGAGGTAACCTGATAACCCCGTCAGACTAAGAAATAAGATTTTAGCCGATATACATTTTGAATATGAGTGGCTAGTCAGCTATCATGATACATGTTCTACTTTATGTGTTCCTTGTAGAAGTACACATATACTTCTATGCTTATGCTAACTATATGATGAAGCACATCAAGGGTTGTGATTAACCTGAGATAAATGCAACCACATATATGTAACCAATCATGATAAGCTCCTCTAAAAAAAACAGACATCACGACCAACAAAATCATAAAAACTATAATGATGTATTGTGGCGCATCATTAAAAGGAATCCAACAAAATACGGAAAATTCAAGATTAAACTGGTCAAACATGAACATCGTTTTTGTAGTAAAACAGATTCAGCTACATTCGATAAATATAAATTGTCTTAGTGGGGAGGCACCCATAACAAGCCTTAAATGCTATATAAGCAAAATAAAGACAATACACAAAATAGAAAACTAATCCAACTTCTGGAAGATACTAATAATTATTTGTTGAAGCAACCAATTTTAATGGAATTTGTAAACAAGGACATATTTGATTTTAATGCAACATACAAACCATGGCATATTCGTTTTCAAGCAATAATCGACAACACTTCTCACGAGAACTTCTAAATAAAAACAATAAAATGTATAACCGATGACGCGAATGAAAAGTATGGCCGCCATTCGACGTTACGGCGTCATCGGGAACAGAAGCCTACATTGTTCCTCCAGTTCTTCTACGTAGCGTTCTAGATAATCATGCTCATACTTTTTGTTGGTGTAAACATCATGGTGGTTGTGATGAATTTCAACAAAATCTTTCAAGTTCATAGCCTGACCCCACACTGACTTGCACTCGAGCGTGAGTAACACAATCTCAGCTTTCAATGAATCAATTGTAGGCCTGAGATCGATTGCCCAACGAAATTATCTGCAGCGATCTTTCCCCTAAAATGTATTATGAAGTTTACGTAAATGACAACGAATGTGTAAAGTACAGAGTGGCTACCTAATATGTGTGTTTGTACAAGCGCACCTCGCGAGAAGGACATATGTAATACATTTTTCCAGGTCTTTCACTGAGAATTCCAAATTCATACAACCCTGCATCGTCAGTGTTAAGTCGCAAGCCTGTGTCTAACCCACAGTCACACCACACAACTTCAGTTGGATTAATAGACATCTACACCATGCATTTGAATCAGTCAAAGGATTTATGGTAATGAAGATTGATTGAAAATTGAAACAATAACATACAACATAGGCCCCATGGTTTGTTCAATCATAAAATCAAGGTTATATTATGAATGTTCGACATACATCAAAGATGTTATACATCTATGATGTATTGTAACCATCCTCATTTGAAGTGTTGTCGTCTCTAGTTATGTGAAGACGTTGGCGAAGATATTGGGACCTCGATCGTAGATCTGTAATTTCTAATTGTAGCCTATCAGTGTCTGCTCTGGTGGAACAGACAAAGTCACACTGGGAAGACCATAGATGACGTTCACTGTGTGCATATGCAAGTTGTGAAAGCATTGCAGCCCTAACGACAGTTAGTGTGGCAATTGTGGGTACAACCCGTTGCGCGAGCAACCTCATATGACATCTATTTTGATTCACAACCCTACCACACATAAAATATGGCCTGTGTGGGTTGTTGTCTTCAAAACGTCCGTTTTGTGCATCCTTGGCATCCATATATACGCGTACAGTGGATTGAAGGCCGCATTGACAGTGAGGCATTCCGTTCTCCATTTGAAGACAACCTATGTTGACACAATGTGACGATTCAGATTAGGATCCAAAAAACCAATTCGGGAATAAATCTATCACATATATTGTACTCTCGTGACCCCCAAATGTGATTAGCAATGGATTCACGTAAGACTTCACCCTCCCTTGAATCGGCCTGAGTTGAACCTTGCCCTGAACTCGGGGGAACGCCAGGTGGGGGAATAGAAGACGATGAATTCTCATCAAGTGGGTCATCCATTATGGTGTCGCCGTCATTTTGCCGTCGGATGAAATTGTGTAGGATACAACAAGCAAGTACGATGCGACACTGCGAATGAATTAGATATGTCGACCCCTTTTTAAGGTACGCAAACCGTCTCTTCAGCACCCCAAATGCTCTTTCTACAATATTACGTAGTTGAGCGTGTCTGTGGTTGAACATCACTTTCTTGCTGGTGTAGGAATGTCTGTTTCCTTGGTACTCAGCAATATGGTATGCTGTGTTGCGATAGGGTGCAACAAATTGACAAGTGTTGGCATACCCTGCATCTACCAGGTAAAACTTCCCCGGCAGAACCGTAAACCCGCTATGGGTCCTTTCCGATTGCAGGACCCTTTGGTCGGCAGCCGACCCCTCCCACCCAGTGAGGACATATGTAAACTCCATGGAGAAGTCTACTACAACCATGACATTGAGAGAGACATTCCCTTTTCTATCACGGTATCGATTTTGTTTGTCTCTGCTGACCAAGATGGGGATGTGTGTTCCGTCAATAGCCCCTATGGCATTCTATAAAACAAAATGATGTTGTAAACATACAGAATGTTTGAAAATTAATTAAATTTATTAGGGGGTTAACTATTACCTTGAAGTATGGGTAGAACCTTGCATTATGTAAAATGTGAGTATGTGTTGTCATGCATGTAGTTGCGGTTTGCATGACAATGTAGTCATGGGTCAACGCACAAATAGCGTCCAAGACTTCGTTGAACTTTCTGCTAATGGTCTCACTGGAGTGAATGTAGTCCTCCGCCAAAGTACAATTTGTGTGTCCATGGCCAACCATCTGTAGGAAATAGCAGACTGCCTCAAATGAGGTGACGCCTCTAGTACCTTGCAAGAAGCCACGACTCTCAAGCTTGTCGACAAGGGCCATTATAGTTTGTGGACGCATCCGATATAGGTCATAAGCCCTTTGTTCGTGACCGGTCAATATTTCGAAGACCTTTATGTGGCCACTCCTGATGCTAACAGACCTAGGAATACGAGGTGGTGTGGAGGCATCAACGTCTACTACGTCCATGATTGAGTATGCAATAGAGTCAGCAATTAAATCACCAACGTGAATCACTGGCCACAACAAGGTATCTAATAAAAGGTTGTTGAGCATGTCATGTGTTTGCGGTTGGTCATTGGCAGACATGATGCCTACATGTACAATGAAAACAACAACATAATAACTGCTACAACATAAGACAATCCAATTCACGTGCGAAAAATAAATTATTACAACACTCAATCAAATGAAATTGTACAGATATGTAATGTGTGTCCAGAAAATAAATTATTACAACAGTCAATCAAATGTAAATATTTGGACAGAAAATAATTAACATCAAATGCATACGAAATAAACTGTGCAATTATGTTCCCGATGGGCCAACATCACTGGATGTAGGAGACCACATCGGTGGCATGCCTGGGAAGTTGGGTGGCGGGATAAATGGTGAATGAGATGATGTGCATGGGAAGTTGGGTGCAGCGGAAGACAACATAAATGGTGGGTGAGACGATGTGGTATTGAAATTGGGTGAAGGGAATGGCGGCACAAATGATTATTGAGATGACGTGCTATTGAAGTTGGGTGAAGGGAATGGTTGCAGAGACGGGAAATAAAATGAAGGCATTGGAGGTACAGATGTGCCAAAACTGAATTGTGACCTTTCACAAAGGTCGTTTAACCACAAGGTTATCTTTGTAGGGGTGTTTTTGAGGCTAAGGTAGATGTTGCGGTTTGTAGAGTGAATTGTGACCTTTCACAAAGGTCGTTTAACCACAAGGTTATCTTTGCAGGGGTGTTTTTGAGGCTAAGGTAGATGTTGCGGTTTGTAGAGTCCTTGATGGCGTTCACAAGTGTAGTAAAAACAGAAGTGGGGGCATCGGGGAAATTGTCATTAAAATGTTGTAAAATGTTTGCCAACTCTTCTTTTTCATAGGCTTTGGTCAACATGGATGTGCCTAACTCGTGAATATTTGTGTAAACCTGTGTGAACTCAGCCAGAACTTCATTGGAAAGACTGCATCGCTCTTGCAGCGTTGATTGTTGTTTCCTGCGCGTATGGGTAGAAGGACTCCTGCCCCCCAACTGACGGGTTATCTGTTCCCCCAGGCCGTGCACTTTCACCCTCACTTTGCACGGTAGCTGCGGGTACGCTACGCTCGTCGGTTTCCGATTCTGTGTACATGGGTGTATCAGCTGCGTCTAAGTCGACACTTACATCATCCTCAGACGCAACATCTACAAGAATCTGACTATCTGCCGAAGACATTGCATGGTGTCCTCTAGAAATGTTCCTCCCTGCCATTAGCTCTATGTCGTAGTAGTGGGGAAACGAGCGCCTAAGCAACCTAGTCAGGTCCCTGTCTGCCTACGCTTTCAAAAATATGTGTATTAGGATAATCATGTTTACATGTACAGTCACAATTTGTTAGGATAAAAGTTATGTATAGTGTGCATACCGCAATGGCCTCTTTCCACTCAGGGGTGTCCGGTACAATGGGCTTGTGCCTTTCTTCATCCCATCCAACGCCACTCTTGTTGGTCAAACCCTTCAAATGGACGTAGTCCTTTTTAAGGTTCTTCCAGCGACATCTTATCTGGTCTAAGTTATACACGTCGCCAACCCTATTATTGACATCAGAAGTTATTTCCCTCCAAGAATCCCTAGTAAAATTACCATCAATACACCTGCCTAGGTCATATTGTTTGTGCAATGCTGTCACCACAGCGGCATCAGACTCTCTTGTCCATACAATACGGTGGTTAGGGTCGACGGGAGGCATACTCATGTAGTTGCTGCAATATTTGATGACACTGACCGGTAACTAAGATGTACATAAATATATAACAACAACCATGATGAAATAATTATAAAGATCAACCTTCTTAACTGGGAAAATTTTAACTGAAAATGCAGTCATATGTTCTGCCTTAAAACCAAAAACCTACAATGTATTGTTGGGATCCAACTCCCATATAATTAATTAGTACAATAAGGGAAATGACATAAACTATGTTCGATATCTCGACCGCACATTATAGTGTAAATTACATATCTGCTGGTTCAGATTACATGTCACCCACATTTAGGAAATATTCTTCGAAAGATATTTAAACAAAAGTTGAAAATAAAAATATGGAAAGAAAAGTAGGCAAACACACCTGACTCAGATCAATTACATGGCACACACATTTTGTAAATATCAGATCTTGCATGTGTAAAATGATTTAAAAAATAGAAACAATGATAAATAAAATTAATAACAAGTGTGGTCTGTGGCAGAGTAAACAAGGCGAATAGAACACCACATTGTGCTTGATTTATAGGGTTATACAAATTACAGATATTATCAAATGACTCCATCTAATTCATAACATGAGATCACTAAAATTAAAGCACATTCATGAAGTTGTAACCAATGTGTTCAAACGCATGTTACTGAAGCACATATACATAAAAGAACAAAAACCTAACATGTCTATAGGGTTATAGTTTTTAACATGAGTCAAATTCTTTGTCTGAGATCATCACTCAAATTTTTTGTGCTAAAATACATTTCTATTTTTTTAGTACCTTTACATAATCAGTGTAAACGTTTAATACAATTCAGTCACAACAGAAACCATTTATGTGTGTTCCTTCAATATTGATTCAATCAGCATATACACAAGCTTCATTGATTAACACCGAAAAGCAAATAATGAAACACCAACGAGCATATAGGCAAGTTACAAATATTATCAAATGAGACAAGCTTGATTGATTAACATCCAAACACAAATAATGAAACACCAATGAGCATGTAGGCAGGTTAATGATCAAATAGAATGATTAGACAGTTAATGATCAGAGATAAACCTTTTCAGCAGAGCACATGACTAACATTAGTATGGATTAAAAAGTTAAGCCACCCTTTTTTAACATGAGTTCAGGACTAAACATCAGAGATAAACCTTTTTAGCAGAGCACATGACTAACATTAGTGTAACATGATTTACTTGTTCCTACATTCTACTGTCCATATAAAAGGTCATTTACAAAAAACAAATGATTCATCTGAATGAGGTACTCCTCCCTGGACCTATCATCATCTAACATTCGATATAAGACACATCTTCATAGCATCATTTAACATCCCCATAACTTCTTCATGTCTAATAAGAACAAAAGAATATATGAACGTAGAATCCTAGATCACTTTCACATACATTACATTTTATATTTTGGCACATCTTCATATAGGTAGATCATAGGGCATACATTTCCATATGGTTCAAACTTCTACAAAAAAAAAGTATACCTTTACAATTAATTTATACCTTTGAATGTCCCAATGAGAGCACATGATCTCGAAACAGGAGATGGTACCAAGTGAAAAAGGTTTGGTAATTACTCCTTAACCAAGATGGAATGCATACCCAGCCCCAGTAAGGAATAATGGATGAACGAGAACCTTTTGTCCGACTGGTTTATAGAGAAAGCATCTCGACCAGGGAATACAGACTCACTAATATGACAGCAGAGGAAAGGATACTCCTTAACCAAGATGGAATATAGATTCACTAAGAAAAACACATTTCAAGCTTCAAATGCAAGTGGAGTGTGGTGTATGACTAAAACCAAGTCAAGTCTAACATCTTTCTGAAAAGCCAGCAACAGGATATGGTGTATGCTCCATATCACCATATTCAGCCATCAAACAAACGTATAGTACCATCATTTAACATCCCCATCAATTAATGTCTAATAAGAAGACAAGGATATATGAAGTTATAATCCTAGATCAATGTCACATATATAACATTTTAAATTTTATCACATCTTCATATAGGTAGATCGTATGGCATACATGAAATCAACTATTTGTACATATGATAAGGTAACTGCAAAGACCTTCATTACATATACAAATAATATTTTTTTCCTATTGAAATCGTGCTTCTTAGACCAACACATACTACAGACCACATCAGTTGAGAGACCATTACAATTAATTTATACCTTTGAATGTCCCAATGACAGCACAGGATCTCCAAACAGGAGATGGTACAGACTGAAAAAGGTTTTGGTAATTACTCCTTAACCAAGATTAATCGATCAAAATTAATTGTCCAGAGTAAGATTTTAAATTGTCTACTCGGGACAAATGCCATGCTCGTCCAGAGCATCAAAACAATAAGAAGTATGTTCTGTGTAGAGTAAACAACGGGAAAAGCATCAAAATCAACAACATTAAAAAATATACACTTTTAACTAGCAAAAGGAGTCAACTATTTCGTACTTAACATCATATACACCCAATCTAACAACTGATAAACTCAACCGAAATGACGATAACATCAGATTCAACCGTACATGTTTCAATAAAGAACACGATTTCACAAATGTTTTGGTACTTATTCGACATTGTGCCCTAATCGACATTAACCGAAATAACCATCTACCCTACCCAGAGACCAAGCTGAGCAGAATCTCCCCTTGGAGTGACGACGGAAGCGGCAGAACCTGGGCACAAGCGTCAACCTGGGCAGCGCCGACAGACCACAAGCGAACGACAACGATCTTCTGCGGAACACCTCACAACACTTCAACGAAGAGGCTTGTGTATAAGTCGAGCACCTCACAGCACCACACCCCCAATTTAAAGGCACAACACTGACTAGGGTTTCGGATTCCTCTGTGCCGCCTATGCCTTCTTCTGTGGACGACATGACCATTCATGGCAGACCTGGTGAATGGAGATAAGAACTGGAACCTTGCTTTTGACCGACCTAGCTCGGCGGTGGCAGGCGGAAGGAAGCGTAGCGGCCGCTTGACCGGGCCAACCATGGTAGATCGAGGCAGCCTACTCGCATTTACTTCACGGGCGAGCATGGCAGAAGGTAGGCAACTGTGGATTCGTGATGAGGGAGAAGATGCCAGCCAGTAGCGCCGAAGCTAGCTGCGTCAGGAGCAGACAAGGGGGGAAGCTGCTTCACCAGGGAGAGAGGGAAAGATGCGTCGCGAGGGACGCGAGGGACGAGTGTCGGGGTAGGATCTCAAACCGGGTTTGAGATTCCAAACCTGCCTCTACCTGTACTGCGTCAAGCTCTAAAATGGGACTGACTAAACTCAAAACGGGGTTCGAACCAGTCTCCTTGCCAAACGGAAACCCAGCCCGAGCTAGACTGGTTTGGTCCTACGTGTCGCTACGTGACAAGGCCTAAACCCAGTCCACGCCCGAACCAAACATGGGATTAGGGTGCATATAAAACTATGATGTCTTAACACTTGGAAATGGTGTCCTAGTGATAGTAGAGACTCCTTGATATCACAGTCAATATGAGATTAGATGAATTTCGAGAATGAAATGCCATATAGGGTGGGGTGCATGTGATGACCCTGAATTTAGGATCTTGACCCCTAGTATAGAATTTGAAGCTCATGAATGTTCCTTAGATGATTTACCTCACCAAAATTTACTTTTTTTATCCATAATGTATAAATGAAGGCTGAATATAAGATAATACATTTGATGGGGATTAGTTACACCTAAGGTGATGATCATTGTGACTTAATAATGAACCTCTGATACATATGAAATTAAGTATTTAATCAGTGGCATATATTAGTCAAACCAACCTAATGATGAATCCTGAAGCATGAGAAATAAAGTTAGATCTAATTATTTTGCTAATACTAGAAGTCAATCTAGATGTATTAGAGTCGAATATATCTTTTCATGAGCCTTCATAAGTGCTAATATGAAATTGTTTAAACTTTGGGTCTTGGTATAAGGTAGCTTAAGTGATGATAAACCTATTCCTAAACATTGGTGAAGAGATCATGGTCCTACAACAAGTTTTTAGGTTTTCATATTGCAAGTATGTGAACAATTGATGCATTAAGGACTATAGTCATTGAGTCTATCTTTGGGGTCTATCACGCATGGCTCAATGCTATGAGGAACCATCATTTCCTAGCCTCGGCATCCAAGGAGATGGTGGCCAAGTAGGTGACCAGGTCCTAGACTCTCAAGGAATAAGTCATCATGAGGTTCCTAAGTTTTCTACGAAATTTTTGGATCTTCATGCATCTATTATGGGATTATGGGCTTGAGGAGGGATAGTGTACGAGGAGGATCAGTATGGAGGGAAGTTCATCTGCTTTTCCTCACACCTGCAAAGACCTTTCCTTAATTCAGAATGATTTTACAAATCTCCCTAAGGCCTCGTGAGATCGAGTGAAATGTTGAGGAAGAAACCTCTTCCAATACCATTGTCCTTTGTCGTGGTGTCTAGGCGGATGGTGGACATGGAGCCTATAGACCCACCAGACCATAGGAGGAAGACACATTGTTCTTGCAATTTTCAGACGCTTGCATCTATTATGTGAAGGCCCCTTGATGGTGCATGTTACCTTAGACGAGTATCTAAGGGTGTGGTGAAGAAAACCTCAGACCCACTTCCACCAGTACCACCACGATTCACCGCCACTACCACCATTAGGGACATCCATGGGATATAGCCCCCTGGGACTCAATGACAGGCACCTGTGGACACATCAAATTAACTACCTGACCATGAAGCATCCAGGAGGTGGAATGAAGGTGATGCACCTCATACGACGACTCCACAACTCCTCCAGAACTTCACACCAGTGCCACAAGGAGGAGGGGAAGGTTGGTGAAGTGATCTGATGCATGAAGGCACCTCCATTACTTGTCTATTCATCTCCTCAAGGTCGACTGATGTATTTTATCTTTGATCGAAGAGGTTCCAGTTGATGTGGACTCTCACTACAGCTAGTCCTCATAGCGGCGGTCATGCATCAGAGGAGTGTGGAACTCCAGATTGCATGTGAGGTGGAGAGGCTGGATTCACTAGCCTGAACTGGATAGGAACTGTAATGTCAACCCAACACATGAAATGGATCATCTTGTCAGGCCAAACCGGGTGGCCTAATAGATAAATTCCTCTTAAATTCCTAGATTTATACTAGAACTTAGAAATGTCATTAAAATAGCTCCCTTGGCCAATAAATTCACCAAAGAAAATCCTAGATTTAGAAAAATACCATCTTTCTTATAAAACCTCTAGATCGGTATTTTAAAACATGGATAGTGATTATATTTAATTTGGATGAGAATGCTTCATTTAAATGGTATAATTAGTATGTGATGAATATTTAACCTAAGAAAACTATTTTTGAACCATAACATCATGTGGAAACCAAATATAAACTCTGGATATTATACTAATTTTTTTTATGCTTTTAACCTCATATTAATTCTAGAGAATAGAACAAGCATCAGAAAATTATGAAAATTGGTCCAGACCTAAATAATGACCTCTTAATCAGTCAAAAAATATCATAGACAAGTTTTGGTAGTTTGAACTTAGGTTTGTACTAAACCCTAATCTGGACTTAAATATCACTAATAATGGTAAACCTTGTATTAATGATGAATATTTGTTATTAATCATGTGGTGACCAGATTATGTAGATGTCCATGGATGTATAAAGAATAGGATCTCCTTCCTTTTTAGAGTAGGAAGCAACACCTGCTTTGCATTATTCTCCTTTATTGGCTTTGGTGAGAAAGGAATTACAAAGTCCATGAAGACAAAGCAACTCAGGGTGAAGGACTCTAGAAGGTCATTATGAATGATTTTGACATGCTTGTTTTTTAGTTCTTGTCTTTGTCTTTGGGCATGTTTGATTCTTGATCTTTGGTACCTTGTACATATCTTGTATATCTTTTCCTTTTCCTTTTCCTAGATATATAGTTATCCTAACTATCTCTCTTGCTTTACTTGTACATTCAAAAATACCAAATATAGAAAGGATGAGCTTTTCAGGACAAAAAAGAGCATATTTCAATGAGCATGCATTACTATGGTTGACTTAGCACAGTGTCACATATATTATTGAGCCCATTCCCTGCTTACCTTGTACCATTAGGGATCTCCCTGCATACCATGTATCATTAGGGAGGTGATAGTGAACATTAATAATTTCCCTCTCTAATAGGGAGATTAATGAACACCATCAATAATGACATTTCATTTTCTTTATTTAATGTTCTTAATGTTTTAGGAGGAGTACCATAATATACATACATCCAAGCATGTTTATGCAAATAAAAGCAAGTACCCATACTTATCATCCAACAAAACTAGTCATATAATTATATCCAAGTACATGAGTTCAGAGAATGAACTTGATATCTACTAGGACACTTGAACTTCCACATCCACTTGAAAAAGGTATCAGAAGAACCATGGTCTCTAGTTTCGTTCCATACATCCTTGGTTCTAATATGCTTCTTCTTATCAAAAAGGATCTCATCCAAACTAATTCTTAGTTTGGGTAAGATATTAAGTAGGGACACCAAGCCATAGTGGAACCTAAAAACTTCAAAGCTCCATGAATCACCAGAGATAAGAGAATTAAGTAAATCATCACTATGAATACCCAACTTAATGATGCTTTCCCTTCCAAGAAAGTCCGCAAGTAACTTACCATCGGATACCTAGGGATCCTTCCAGACAGAGATGTTATTACCATCACCAATAATATAGTTGATATGATCTTTTAGGATGTGCCTAGAATTAATGATGTGATTGAGTAAACAGGAATGACTATTACTATCAGTAATAGTCAAAAAGGAACTTTTGGTGAAGTAATTTTCATGTATCCATCTAATCCACAAGCTATCTTTTTTCACTGCTATATTCCAACCATGATAAACAGTGGGCACAATATTCATATCTCTCACAAACCTAATATTTATTCCACCTTCAAAATTAGGTTTAGCGACTTTGGTCCACTGAACAAGATGAAGGGACTTCTTGTTTTCAGTCTGGCCCCAAATAAAATCCCTACATAGTCTATCAATCTCATCACATACAGAGAGGGGCAAGGGGAAAGTGGAAGACCAGTATGGACAAACATTTTTCCTTCCAACCTTCAAGTCTGCCTTTAATTTTATCTAGAAGAGGAGAGCAATGATTCTTGGTTAACTTACCAATGAAAAGAGGGATGCCTAAATAATTTTGAGGTAACTTCCCTTCCACAATCCCTAAGATGTTGGAGAAGTTAACTTTATCTGCATTAGTACTAAAGATGGAAAAAAATTCTCAATGTTCACCTTTAGACCAGTAATAGTATATAGATCTTGAAGAATATCTCTAATGTAGGAAGATCCAACAAGATCAGCTTCAATAAAGATCATCAAATCATCTGCAAAAATAAGGTTATACACTTCAAAATTGTTTGAAGCTTTTAAAGGCTTGATGTTACCATCTTGAATAGCTTTATTCATAAGCTAAGAGAATGTTTCCATAAGAAGAACAAATAAGTATGGAGCCAAGGGATCTCCCTTTCGAATACCATTGGACGGGGATGAATGGTAAGGAGGACTCTCCATTGATTAAAATTTCATAAGAACTGGAGTAGAAGATCTCTTTGATCCAAACAAGCCAACACTTTGGAAATTTCATGATGTCAATAATATTGAAAAGAGCATCCCAGGAGATAGAGTCGTAAGCTTTAGAAAGGTACAGCTTAAGATAGACCTTAGGCTTTGAACCAACCTTATTCAAATCATGAAGCAACTCATTAGTTTAAAGAATAGCATCTTGAATACTACGGCCTTTAAAAAAAGTGCACTGACTCCTACTAATTAAGGAGGAAAGAACAACTTGAAGTCTATTGCTCATAATTTTTGAAATGACTTTGAAAATGGCATTACACAAGGCAATGGGATGCCAGTTCTTCAGATCAGAGGTAGCATTGCTCTTCAGAATCAGAGTGATGAAAGTGCTATTGGCTTCCTTAAGGAGCCTAGAACTCCTAAAGAAACTCAGAATTGTGTCTAAGAGATCACCTTAAATAATATCCCAGCAGTTAACAAAAAAATTACTATTGAAGTCGTCTGGACCAGGGCATTTATCATAGTTCAAATTCTTGACAACTGATTCGATTTCCTCCACAGAGACAAACTTCTCTAGACCCATCCTTTGGACATCATTTATAGAAGCAAAATGGAGATTAGAGACCTTCCAGTGTTGTGAGGAATGTTTGTTGTTAAAGATACCATAATAGTACTTGACAATGTAACTTTTGAGAGTATCAAGATTTGTGCAAAGAGACCCAACAATGTTGACAGCTTTTGTATGATTGATATGTCTTCTGGTTTTCATAGTATTGTAAAAAATCGTGTTTGAGTCCCCTTCCTTCAACCAGTTAATTCTAGATTTTTGTCTAAAGAAATTCTCTTCAGCTAACACAGCACCTTGAACCTCTTTCCTTAAAGAGATAGCTCTACCCAGTAAATCATGATTAGTGAGATTAGAATCAAAATTAGACTCAGCTTCCAAAGCCATAGCTTCCAAAATCCTTGCATTTTCAGAAAAGTTCCCAATGGATTTTTTGTTTCAAATAGAAAGAGAGGATCTAACAACTTTCAACTTGGAGTAAAGTTTAAACATCGTAAAACCATCATAACAAGAAGTCCTCTCCTTAGCAACAACATCACGAAAACCACTCTTCTCACCATAAGCACTGATAAACCTAAAGGGGGGTTTCAACTTCTTTTTCTCACCAATAGAAAGGTTAAGAATCCTATGATCATTAGTAGTAGTAGGATGAAGAATCCCTTTAAAATTAGGAAAATAGTTATACATGATTTATTGTATAGAATCCTATCAATCCAGGAGGTAATGAAGTCACCCCACCCTAATGGCTATTCCAAGAGAAAAGAGATCCATTGAGACTAAGCTTGAACAGGCCGCAACTAAGGACACATCTATTAAATTCATTCATAGATCTATTAGTTGGGGGATCCTTACCCAATTTTTCGCATTCCTTCCTAACCATGTTGAAATCACCCATAATAACCCAGGGTTCATCCACTTTAAAATGTAGATCTTCATTATTAGACCAGAGCTGAGATTTATCAGATTCAAGGTTATGCCCATGAATAGTAGAGAAAGAGAGAAAGTAAACTCAGAAAAGGAAATCTTAGTGTGAATTAATTGATTAGATTCAAAAGACTTGATAATAGAGAAATCATCTTGCTTCCATAGCATAACAACTCTTCCTAACTTGTGAGAAGTGTGATTAGAAATCCAGCAGTAGCCATTGAAAAAAAGAGTCAATGAGTTTTTGCATCTTCTCTTCTCTGACTTTGGTTTCAACAAGAATGACAAGATGGGGTCTAAAGCTCCTTATTTCCTCATAGACTTTTGAGGCTTTAAGATTAAGGCCTCTAACATTCTAGGAAATAATACTAAAAGAAGTACTATCCATTAGAACCATTGTTTACCAGTACTTCACTGGTTTTAGACAAAGTACCCACATCATCCAACACTAAGCTCTAAAAATGATTGTTAAGAGAGGTAGTAACTGGAAAACTTTCAGTTGACTTGCTATTAGACACATTTCTATTCTTATCTTTCTTAGTTCTTTTAGAATTTTCAAATTTCTGGCTATCAGAATCTTGGTTCTCATTTTGACTACAAGGCTCTAAAGAATTTGGTGTTATCAGAATCACCACAAAATTAGATGAATCTGAAGCATTTTCTCCTTCAAATTGGTCACTCGCCCCATGAAATTCCTCCTTCTCATATTCATAGCTTTCTTAGTTAGATTTGTCAATGGTTGATCAGTAATCTGAGGGACCATCACAAGTGGCAGATCAACAATTTTCTTCTAAACCCATACTTGCTTTTGAGTACTTTTGGCATTAACCTTGCAGTCATTATGTCTGAATAGTTTACAAACTGGATAGGTATTAGGAATCCATTCATATTCGAAGAAGATAGTATGACAAACTCCACTACTACTGGTCACTTCAAGTTGTTTGGGAAACATAGATTTAGCCTAAAAAATGACCTAAAGTCTCTTATATTTAAGCCTCTTTATATCAAATGTGAGCCTATTAGTGTGGAGAGGCGTCCCTACATATGATCCAATTCTCATGAACATGTTCATATCCCAAAGCTCAAGAGGAAGCTCATGCACTCTAACCCAAATCGGCATATCAGTAAGTTTAAATCTTTTAAGAGTATCTCCCGACTTCCACCTCATAAGGATCATCGAATTTCCTCTAACAAAGAATATATCATTATCCAACACATTCTCCAGATTCACGTCATTTGAAAACTTGATTAGAAAAAATCCTCTACCATAGCTCATGACTTCAATGGTGCCCTTCAGAATCTAGACCTATGAGAGATAGTTTTGAAGAGTAGGTACATGGACACTCAACCAAACCACATATCCAGCTAGGTAAGTTTTGCATCATTCAACGTTGTTCGCAGCTTCCTCCTGTGAACTAACCACTCAACTCAATAGCCACTTTCACTAAAGCAGTATCTATTTGCTTAGGTTTTAGCAAATCCGCTCATGATTTGGTATTTCCACTAGAGTTAGAATCAATAGACTTGTTTGATGATGAGTTGAGATCAGAAGAATGAGAAGATGGCCAGTGGCACCCATCGTCTCCTGCCCTATCGCCCCCCGAAATGTCAGACACGCTCTGTAGGGAAGCCATTTTAAAATTGTAATAACTTGAGTTTACCTAATTTTCTTCTTTAAATAATGTTTTTTGTTTTCTTTTCTTCTTTCTTCAATTATTTTAAATATTCTAGCATAGAATCTATATTTTTTCAACCATGTACCAACTTTATGTTGATTCATCTATTTCACGTATTTTCTAGGTTTAGAGCTAGCATGGGATAAAAGATAGAAAGTGAGTAGTTGTACAGGTTGTACCTATTGTGTAGATCCTAGTTAGCATACATGTTCACAAACTTGTAGATACTTCATTCAATATGTAATTTTTAATTTATGTTGTAATAACTCATTGTGTAATGTACGCATGTTGAATGTTGAGAATATATGGTGTATGTTATGGTTGTATGTTCATGTATGTGTATGTCGCTTCTGTATTGCTCTATGAAACAATTAGCTAACATTTTTTGGTTTTTTCTCTCGAGCCTTCTAAGTCTCAAGGAGAAAGAATCCAGGGATATGGGTTATGTCTTTTATTATGACCTGAGGAGATGAGGTATACCACTCATACTCCAACAGACCATTTCTAAGTCAAAATCAGTGTCATATAAGATCTACGAGGAGTTAGACTTCTATGATCTCCCACACACTCAGTCACTCTGAGTCCTCCGCAATGACATACAAAGTCCAACTGCAAAACAACCTAGTCTGCCATGGTATATAGGCGTAACACTAGTGAAAACTGACCTACAACTACATCCGCACTCCTACCGAGGTATGACCGCAACCATCCTCAAATTATATCATATATATATTGAATCACATCACCTGAGATATGGCCTTGACCATTCTCCTTCCAGGGTATGACCGTAGCTACTCCTGTGAAATGCATTTACTCAACAATATACGACTTTGAGCTTCCACTAAAGGAGAACATGTTTCACCATCCAACAAGTACTAACGTTCAAGATGGATCTATGGCACATGGAAACTACATGATTAGGGTTCCACTTGATTAGTTAAGCCAGTTGAGTATCTTTTAGCATCATTCAAGTTACAACGTAGAAACCCTAAATAAACTCTACAAAGATAAGGGTATGTTACAACTCCAGAAGATAAAAAAATGTAAGAGGTATAAACTTGTCACATCATCACTTGATACCACTACCATACAAGACCACCAATATTATCACAACACTGGTGATAGAAATCCCTCATCTCATCACTAGAGGATATCACCTCACACTAGGTATTGAGCCTCTGCCAAGTCATGAGACCCAAATCACATCATCACTTATTTCATCATGAAAAAAGGCTCACAACATCACCCTATGACATATCAAGCACACCATATCATTCACTAGATATGTTATTCATTTCACCTGAAAGGTTAGGGTTACATTAGTAGGAGAGAGAAAACACAATCACAAGTTATTCATTCAAGAAAGTTCAATGAGTAAATCATACTCTTATGAACTAGGATTAGGGTTTCTCATATAGCTGATTAGGGTCCCCATTTCAATTTCCATCATATAACCCTAGATACACTATATCCCACTTCCTTGAAACATATTAGGGTTTAGCATTTGTAAAATAGTCATCCATCTATTGATCAAATTAAGTTAGTATCTTGTTGCGATCAAAACACATAATAACACATGTAGCGACCCACTAGGTCAACACCCTATAGTGACATGTTAACATAGACCATGTGTTGTGAATGTTACGGTTAACCCACTAAGAGTAGTGACTGCAACACATGGGTTCCAACCTCTGTTGCGACCAAAACAAAACATGTAGCTACCCATAAAACCAAAACACATGTATCGACCATAAGAGATTTATGAGACCACACAAAGCTCGAGGTGTATTAAATAAAGGTAAATAGGGTTAGCCATGTAGCACCCTCAACACATCACCATATATACCTTAACCATCTCAAACCAAAGCTCATGGTGTGACTGCAACATAACCAAGAATAGCGACCAACCCATCAGTAGGGTTAGGGTTTGTTGCGCCCGCAACAACCCACCTCCAACTTCTAGCAACCACTATCATGATATTGAGTGTAGCAACCATCAAGGTCAAGCCACCTAAGAAAAATATAAACATATTCCAAATAGAGATAATTTGTGATCAAAATAGATGGTTAACATTAAGAAAATCAAGCGTCACTAAGGAGAAAACTCCATGAAAAGATAGACATCAAAACCCCAAAACTAACGTCACCAAAGCACAAATAAGAAACCTTATTAAGAGAGAGAAAACCAATCATACAACATGGATTTTACAAGAACCAAAACCACCAACTAACATGAATGGCCGAAACATCATTAAGGTGATATAACCCGAGATCATGTCGCATGTAAGAATCGAAAATTCCTCCATTGATCATAATCAAGTGAATGAAATTAGGGTTTAGGAGAAAGAGTAATTCATGTAAGAATACTACAAAATCTTAAACATTAGATCATAAGAACATAGTTTATCATCTTTAATTCATGTTTTAGATATTAGAATAGTAACATGCAAGAAAGATTATGTTGCAAATAATAGAAGAGGAAAAAATATTTAACCCGCCTTATAAAGAAGATCAAGCTCCAAGAGAGAAAACAAGCCCCAAATTGAGTCAACTCCTCGGCCACAAGATCACCTATAGAAGAGAAGAACACCAAGGTCAAATAATAACTAAGGAAAAAGGATGAAAACCCAAGGCCAAAGAAGAGGAAGGAAGGAGAAATAGAAGAATTCTTCATCTCACTTGGGTACCACCATTGTCAAACCATAGCCTCTGACCCTTGTGAAGAGAAAATTCTCAAGGTAGTCACCATGGTTTCACCATAGTCTCACAGCCAAGAAGGGAAGAAGGAGTATAGGGTTTTAGAGGAAATCATGATCAAAGGTGAAGAACCACTTACCAAGAAGAAAGATCATCAAGAATCACCACCAAGAAGATGATTAAGCTCAGAATCACCACATGAAAAAATGATCAGCCACTAAATCTCCAAGATCAACCTTCTCTAGCTCCACCAATCTCCAAGGCCGAACACAAGGAGAAGAGAGGAAGAAAAGAGACATAAAAGGATTGGTTTCATGTAGAAGAGAGAGATTATATTCACATGGGGTAGGAGGGAGGTAAGGATATGAGGTTGCAAGAAATTAGAGCATTGCTAGGACACTTTTCCCTCAAAAGATCATTCATGCATGCACACATGCAAGAGAAACATTAAAACCAAAGTGGTGTAGCGACCACTTGACTCCCAAACTCAACATGGTCGAAGCACAACACATGGTAGCGGTCACAACACACCTTAAAACCCTAGTATCGACCACAATAAAAGCAAACCAAGACTATTGCAGTTGCAACACTTCAACAAGGTAAAGTCCCTAGCGACCAAACCAAATGTGACAACTCATCACACAAAGAGAGATTACTGAAAACCTAAACACGATCAACCACTAATAAACCACATCACTAAAAAGAGGGTTAATTTAAACTGATTAAATTTGCACAAACTTACTCAACAACATTTTCATAAAAGCCCAACATCTCTAATGATCTCATAAATCATACCAAAAAAATCTCTTACAAATGCTCTATGTCCTCAGAAACAATATATACACAAGAGATAGGATCCATATGTATAACATTAGAATATTAAGAAAGCTTCAGTCAATAAAACACTATATTCAAAACATTCCCTCCCTGACCTGAGATTATAGGGACGACTCTAGAATGTACTAGACATCTAAACAATTATCCTTCTATGATCCATCACATCAAACCCTCCTCACTGCCACAGATCCACTACTACTAGTGACGATCACCTAATAAGATTGTGGTGACCCACGGGTGAGACTCATGTCCCAACAAGAGATATAACTCACAACAACACTTATTGATTACAACAGGTTAAGTAGATTAAGAAGATTAAGAATATAGAAATATTAAGCAATAGATTGGAATTATCAAACATAGTGGCTTCATTAAAAGAAATTCTAATCAGAGTTTTAGAATCTAGCACAATTCTCAATTACAAGGTGTAGATATTATCATGAACATACCCATTATCATGAGCCTTACTAGTATCATAAATATTGATAACCACATGTGCATATTTGAAAAGTAGGAACAAGTCTAACAATATAGCATGTCTACAGTCACAAACAAAACTAACAACATAAGCATATATAATAGTATGCCACATGTAATAGCATAAGCATATCCAATAGGATGATCAAAGCTAACAACAAAAGCATGTCTAATAATGTAAGGCATGTCTAATAGCATAGCCCTGATAACAACATAAGCATCTCTTTCACTATAAGCATCTGTAGCAATATAAGCATCTATAATATTATAAGCATCTCTAACAATATAAGAATGTCTAACAATATAACATATAAGCATACCTACATCATAAGTAGATCTAACAGCACAAGCATAACTATTAGCATGGGCATGATTAGCAGTATGGGCATAGCTAACTACATAGTCATGACTAACATCATAAGCAATTGTAATAACATAAGCATAGCCAACTATAACTATGTCTACAACTTAAGCATATATATCTTCTATTAATCCACCATAGATCATCTATATGTGAGAAGGGGAAACAAGGGTTATCATCCAATCTGAAGTGTTGTATACGATCCTAATAGATATAGTGCATTGTTGTTTACATCTTTTATTAATTCCCTCAGGATTTGATTCGTACCACTCCAATCCAACTAACCATTGCTAAGTCAAAATCAATGTCATACAAGAATTATGGAAGAGCGAGTCTACGATCTCACCTACACCTCTCGGTCAGTATGAGAGACACCATAGAGACATAACAGTCAACTGCTACTAGTGACATATAGTCAAGCTAAAAACACCTAGCCCACCTTGGTATAGGTCACGACGCTTCATAACAAGCTCACACATAGGCCGTTCTAAAAAACAGGCATCAATGTAGTTATATTGTTTCTTTCTCACATATCATAATATCCCAATTGTTGAAATAAGGAGATACTCGACTTGTACCCCCGCATATTCAACAATATGTGCTCTGATTTTCCCTTAGGAATACCCCTTTCACCATCCAACAAATATTGATACTGGAATGGATCTATGGATAGAGCAACATGATTAAGGTTATACGTTGATTAGTTAGGTCGCTTGAGTGAATTAAGGCTGAATTAAACAAGTGGAAATACAAATCCTAATTCATTTCTAGCAAACATTTGATATGTAACAACTCCAGAAGATATAAAACATATAAGACATGTGCCTTATTACAACATTACATAATACTATTTCATTGCCATTCATGACTCTACTCGTGATATAAATCTTTATCAAATTATCTCAGGGTACTAACCCTTATCACATCATGAATAGGATCACACCTCCAATAGGGTTTAATCATGCTCAAAGGTCATTTAAGACCATCACATTATCTCCTGCAAGAATATCATTATCTTTCCATGCCTCATCAAGGATCAAATACCATCACATACATGTAACATATAATGTTTGGATTAACATTGCACATAATAAAAAAATAGAGTTACAACAATGTAAAGAGAGAAGGTAATCCATAATTATATTAAATGCACAAGGAAACTAAGAAACATCTTTGTGTTCTTGAATTAGGATTAAGGTTCAACAACTTAACCATTTTAGGGTTTCCAAAATAGCAATTGTATGTAATCCCTAGTTCTAATTGTCTCCAACAAATCTTAGAAATAAGGGTATTCCTTTATTATAACAATATGCAAGGGAAATAGGTATAATTATCGATCATCATTTAATTATACTGAGATTAGAGTTAACAACACAAGTTAGCTTAACACTTTGAATCAACACTTTACCACAGTCTTAGGTTTATATTCATTTGAGGGAAAAGGTAAGACTACCAACTCATGGGGATAAAACCATTAATACTAACTCATAAAATCCACAACATCAGGCTCAATAAACTCAACATATCTAATCATAGACCACACATCAGTCCATCAGAGTCATAACCATTGCATCATGTATATGAATCACCACCATTGAATCACAATTGCATAAAATGTAACCATAAGATGCAAAATATGTAAAACCTTGAGGCATTCATCTAGGAAAACCATCGATTTAAGACTTAGAAAAACCATGTATCACCATTGAGTGTAAGCCCTATAATCACCATTTGTTTCATGAGCAAGGAAACCCATCAAATTAGATATTAGTGAGACCATCATTTGTCTTAGCCAACCAAACCATCGGTTGAGAAACTAAGTGAATTGTCAATCTAACACTTAAAAGGAAACACTCCATGACCTTTTAGGATGACCATGGTTTGTGACACTAAAGAATACCATTGATTTAACACTTAGAGAAATCAGCAAATTAGCAATTAGGGTAGCCATCGATTGCCAACCTAGTGAGACCATCAAATTAGCCATGAGAGAGCATCAAATTATGTGAGAGGAAACAAAGCCATCATTTTTAAGCACCAAAAGAAGATCCAAAACAGAAACTAAGTAACCTTCATCAGTTGGTACAAGGAGCCCAACCACCGAGTTATGGAAATAAGAGAAAAATAGCTCAAAACATTAGAGAGAAACCATCATTTGAGAGAGAAATATGACCATCGACTTAAACCACTTGGGAGAGAAACAACCAACATTTTTCAAACATAAGAAAATCCAAAATAGAATTAAATACAAAACATTGATTGGCACAAACTCGAACCAAATACCATAAAAACCAACTATCGGATTGAAACACAAGGAGGGAAAATCTACTCAAAACCCTAGGAAGAACCATAGTTCATGGGGATAAAGATAATCATCGATCATACAGTGATGAAGAAAACTATAATTATCATTTATTTCTCTCATTAAAGTCATAAAAATAATAACTAAAGTACTTCCTATAGGCCAACCCATCAGGTCACCCAACAAGTAGAAAAACATTTTCAAGGCACCAAATAAATCATAGCTAGTTTCAACCATGTAAATACCATAGATTATTACAACAATGGAAACCATCAACCAACCAGATATAATAATATTATGGCCATGGGTTCTTGGGCATCTAATAAGGTCATCAAAATAGTAGAAACACACCACCATAGTTCTACATAAATGACTAGTCATCGGATCATGAGGCAAGGTAGAAATCAACTCAATTAGGTCAAGGACAGCCATAAATTTCCACCACAACAACTCCATCAATTCACAGACAAGCAAGATATGAAGCTCATATCCCAACACAGAGAATGTGAAAAAGATTAAAGAGAGCAAATAGAGAGTTATCTACTAAAAAATAATCATATATATACATGACTTAGTTAAGGATTCAAATTTGCTACTCATTACTAGGTCTTAGAGCAAGATTTAGCATGGCAAGTTATATGGTAAGCAATAAACTTGAGCAATTTATATAACTTGTATTTAGGACAAATTTTAAGCTCCAAACAAAAAGAAACTCGAGGAATAAGGAAGAAAATCCTAGCTTTGAGCTTCTCCATTTGTCCAAACAGTTCCATGTCTAAGAATGAGAAACCCTAGATCAAAGGAGCAAGAAGAAGAGTGTCTTTCATGTTTCTAGCACAAAATCAACCATGGGGATCAAGGATCCAACCAAGAAGAAGAGAAGGATCATCAAGGCAACGAAGCTAAGAGAGAGGATCCTACTTGCTTGGGTCGAGAAAAACTAAGGAAGCTTCAAAATCTAGAAAGAAGACTAAATCTGAATCCCATGATCATATGCAAGTAGATTGCTCCACGTTCTTCCTTTCTTGAGATCCTTTCCTTAATCAAGAGAGAGGGATGAGATCCAGAAGCAAGAGGGGACTAAGAGGGTGAAGGAAGTGTGTAATAGGATCCATTGCATGTAAAGAAATGGGTATAAAAAGCTAAAAGGGAGAGAGAAGAAAGAGGCATGGTGTCTAGCAAAATATGCCAAGTGTTCAAGGTCAAGGGCATCCATCCCATGCGAACTAGCAGCGCAATGGTAGTGGGGGTTAGGTGGATCACAAAAACTTGGCTCCCAAAGAATTTTTTGGCCCCACTCACAATGAACCCATCGTTTATGCACTCAAGGTAGCCCATCTATGAGAGGAAAATCCTACGTAGATGTCATGCAAAAAACCAAGGTGCAACTAGGAGCCTTATGTCACAACTAACTTCAGCATGACATAAAAACATGTGAGGCACAACAAGCACATGCCAAATTACAAGAAAAACATAAGATATGGGTAAATTGCATAAGAGTCTAAAATTTGCACAAAACTACATAACTTGCTCAAATAGTGTCCAAACTGGACCAAACTTGAAACATAGCTTACTTAACTGATATCAAAGCATAAGACAGAGTTTAATTAGGAATATAACCACATATATAAGATAATCAAGCATGATTAGGCATTAATCTAGGTCAGGGGTCTTACACCAAAGATTAAAGCACCAAGGTCGAAGCAAACCAACCAAACATGGTGTAGCGGTCGAAGAACTTCCAAAACACATCATCAAGGTCACAAAATTGGTCTCTACACTTAAGAACAAACATGATAAACATCACCAACCATGTAACTCAACAAACCCTGATATCACCTCAAGATGTCACCTCATTAACCACGGCCCAAACAAGGTACCCCGTAGCATGATCATCTCTCTCATTATGCTTAGGCACAAGAAGTACAACCTACATGTGATCAATTGCAAGATAGACCTTCAACATGAAATTGCAACTTGGTCCAAAACAAGCATACATAGATCAAACATCAACAACATTGAACCAAACTAAAAACATAAGGTTGTCACATGTTATTAAGGCATCTAAAGAGATTAGGTTAAGGTTATAGCATCTTATTAAGCAAAACAAACACAATCAAGCATTAAGATAGTTAAGGGACCTTACAACCATAAACCCCTAACAAGGATTTTCCCCCCAAAATCCTACATGAAAAGAGATATATACTTCCTACGCATGTCTACCTCAAGATCCCATCGGCTTCCTCTATGCCTCGGTGCTGCCACAAAACCTAAACCAAAACTATATCCTTCTTCTTCAACTTCTTGATCCTCCTATTCAGGATTAACACAAGACCTACCACATATGACACATCCACATCCAGCTCAACCTCTACTAGCTGCAAAACTAACTTAGTGTCGAGGTGACACTTCTTCAACATTGAAACATGAAACACTAGATGCAACCTATGCAACTCAGGTGGCAACTCCAACTTATAAGCCACTTTCCCAACACGTGTCACCACAAGGTAAGGTCCCATATACCTAGGAGACAACATACCCTTCTTCCCAAACCTCAACACACCTTTCTAAGGATAGGCCTTGAGGTTACTTTGTCCTCCACTTGGAATTCCATGTAGATGGACTGTGCAAGATTTTCAGTTGTATACATGGTCACCACAGGAAGGAAGTGTGTTGACCTCATCAACCTATCCATGATCACCCAAATGGAATTCTAACCTTAGGCTTCCTAGAAAATTCAAACACAAAATCTATCGTAACATGATCCCATTTCCACTATGGTATGGGCAACAGTTGCAAAGTTCCTGTAGGTTTCTGATGCCCTGCCTTAACTTGCTGGCACACTACGCACTTTTCCACAAACTCAACTACATCTTGCTTCAAGCTGGGCCACCAATACAAACCCTTCAAGTTGTGATACATCTTGGTGCTACCTATATGCATAGTGTACATCAAAGAGTGAGCCTATTCTAGAACCAACTTCCTTAGATCATCAACATCATGTACCACTACTCTACCATGGTAACATACAGTCCCATCCTCTTACTCATGGAATCCATCACACTTATCACAACCAAACTCTGATTGAATTTACTGAATCACAGTATTTGTTGCCTTAATGTAGGATTCACATGTAACTGTGCCAATAGCCCTGCTAACATGGACACCTCCAACTTCACATTCATTTGACGCAAGGAGACCAAATGTCTCTGTTATGGAATACCAAAGATCATAATTGTACCTAATACACTGATGAAGACAAAGAAGACTTCCTATTCAAAGCATCTACCATCATGTTTGCCTTCTTTGGATGGTACTCTATGGTGCAATCATAGTCTTTGATTAGCTCCATCAAGTGTCTTTTCAGCATGTTCAACTCCTGCTATAAAAATATGTACTTGAGGTTCATGTGGTCAGTGAAGGTCTAGCACTTCTCACCATAAAGGTAATGCCTCCACATCTTCAAGGCATGGACCACTGCTGCATGCTCCAGATCATGCGTTAGGTAACTCTCCTTGTGTTTCTTAAGTTGTCGTGAAGCCAAAGAAATCACATTCTTGTCTTTCATCAACACACAACCCAAACCATTCCTCAATGCATCACAAAAAACTATATATCATTTCCCTTACTCTGGAAAAACCAACACTGGCGCACTAGTCAAACTCTCCTTCAAAAGCTGAAAAGAATGCCTACACTTGTCAACCTAAAAAAATGGTACATCTTTCCTCATCAACTTCATTAGGGGTAATTCCATTGTGCTAAAGTTCTTGATGAACCTCTTGTAATAGACCACCAACTTAAGGAAACTGCAAACCTCTTTCGGTGTCTTCTACTGCTCCCATTCTAACATAGACTAAACCTTCTTGGGATCCTCACACACACCTTCAGCAGGTACGACGTGTCCTAGAAAAGACACCTCCTTCAGCCAGAACTTGCACTTGCTGAACTTAGCATACAACTTGTGTTGTCTCAACAGGGTCAACGCATGTCATAGATGTTGTTTATGCTGCTTGGCTATTATGGGAGTAGATCATGATGTCATCAATGAACATCACTATGAATAGGTCTAGATAAGGCCAAAACACCCTATTCATCAAGTTCATGAACATTGTTGGTACATTGGTTATCCCAAACAGCATAACTACAAACTCATAGTGACCATACCGAGTCCTAAAAATTGAATTGGGTATGTCATTTGCCTTGATCTACAACTGATGATGACCTAACCTCAAGTCTATCTTTGAGAAAACTACAACACCCCTCAATTGGTCAAACAGATCGTCTATCAACGGAAAAGGATACTTATTCTTGATCATCACTTTGTTCAACCGCCAGTAGTTGATGCACAACTTCATGGTTATGTCTTTCTTCGTCAAGAATAACACGAGATCACCCCCAAGGAGACATGCTCGGTCTGATAAAGCCTTTCTCAAGAAACTCATATAACTGCTTCTTCAGCTCTTGCATCTCAGCTGGTGTCATCCTATATAGTGTTTGTTCTATGGGTTGCGTGTCAGGTACCATATTGATTTCAAAGTCAATCTCTCTAGGAGGGGGTACACTTGGGAACTCATTGGGAAACACATCCTCGAACTCTCATACAATTGGAACTTCCTAAATGCTAGGACTTCTTGCCTTGGTATCCATCACATGTGCCAAGAACACATCATAACCCTATCTCATCAGCCTCTCCTCTGTCATCGCCAATACCAGACACATTTGAAGAATCTCCTATCACCTTGGAAGATCCACAACACATCACTGTCGACAAACATTGCCACCTTGGCACTACAGTCCAAGACTACTCGATACTTCTTTGAAGTATCTATTTCAAGCATCACATCAAATCCATGCATATCAAGTGGTATGAGATGAGGACAAAAAAAAGGTGGTATGAGATCCACTTGAATATTGCATCAAAAGAAAGAAATAATGTAGGATGAACACACCTCCCGCAACTCAAGGGAACCAACCAAAGGGGTTTCTAAACGAAGACTGTCATTTCTACGACTAACATGAAAAGAATAGCTGGCAATCACTTTTCTAGTGATAAAAGAGTGTGTCTCACCCGAGTCAACCAAAATAAATATAAAGCAAGATGTGGATATACCTAAATGAAATAACTCCATCTGACCTATCACAACTCATAGAATGACCACTCCTTTCAGTTGACTCATAGCATAGAATTGAGTCGTTGCCTATTGTCACCCCCATCCCCTGCTGACTTGTCCATACGAACCACTACGATGCTTGGCCACATCCTATGCCTGCACCACTGTCAAACTAACATTGATGTGACCCTTGATGACTCTGTCTTGGTTGTTGTTTCACCTCTTCATCCTTTAAAAGACATGCCCATCTCACATGTCCTACTTGCCCACACTTGTGGCAAGTCCTAGTCTCGTACTATGGCCTAGACAACCCTATCACTGGCACTGACGTTGCACTCTGAGCTCCTACAGGGGAAAATGTATGACCTCTTCCCTTGATTGGCAACCACTGAGACAGGACTTCCAACCTCTGTTGTGACTGAGGTGCCAAAAACCTAGGCTTCTTGAGGTCTTCCAACGACTATCCTTGATATTGTGCATGCCTCTTCTTAGCATTCTCTTATCACTTCTCCACCACTTACCTCTCTATCCTCCTGAAAGACTCCAAAAATGTGGAAAACCTCTCTTTGTTCTCTAAGGATGACACTAGTGTCATCAACTTAGAACTCAAACCCTTATCAAAACATTTAATCCTCTCCTTATATGTAACCTCCATATGTAGGAAGAACCTCAGAAGCTCCAAAAACTTGGCTTGGTACTCGTTGATCGTCATAGATCCCTACTAGATCTTCTCAAACTATGCAATCTTCTCATCCAGATAAGTCTCCATAAAGTATCTGCTCACGAATTCTCACTAAAACTCCTCCCAACTGATCACAACACTAGGCCGCTTCTCCTCCTTGATGGCCCATCAATGGCCAACACTACCCTTCAATAGGTATACTGTGTGCTTCATCTTATCCTCTTATGGGATGTTAACGATCTTGAAAGCCTTATCCAACTCATTCAACCACATATCAACATACGTTGGATCTGCCATACCAACATACTCCAATGCCCCCACATGCCTCAACCTCTCAAAAGTCTTCCCAGAACCTTGAGATTCTACATTGGGGATAGCCGCCCTAGCTTGGGGTACTCAAATTCTATCTGCCACATGCGTCATTGTGGCCATGAACTACAAACATGGACTAAAAAGTAAGATTAGCCATAGTTTCTAGTTCAAACTGAGGATCTTCAAACACTCCATAAACCCTTGTCTGTCTCCTGGAACCACCTCCTAATGCAGCAACACTGCTCTCACCATGTTCTTTGTGCTCTCTAGACATGTCTTTTCTTTTCTTCATCTTCTTCTTCTGCATCAGGAGAAGTTACCATTCAATATATCAGAGGACACTAGAATAGACATAAACCCTAGTCCCATGTCCCTGCAGACTCAATGAACCTAGAGCTCTAATACCAACCAAACTGTGACGCCCATCACCACACAAAGAGAGATTACTCAAGAAAAATGTGGAATCAAAACTAATCATCCAGATTACTAGAAAACATGGTAAATTAAAACCAATCACATCACATCATCTCAAGCTGAAACATATCATGTCTAAGTCCATAAACATTGCCACTTGTGTTACATAACATGTCATAAAGATATACACATCATTGTTCAGTGTCCATCATGCCACAAACTCGTTACATATAACAACATGTTCACATATACAAGCCATATTTGTACAACCATTTCCTACCACCAAAACCTCATATCGATATACAAAGTCTACAAAACACCCCCCAAGGACCTACAAGTACAAGTACGACACATTGGACTCTACAACAAAACACTAGCAACATGTCCAACCTTTAACAACTATTACTCCTCTTATTTCTCAACCTCAACCACACAATCTCTACCTCTATGTGCAAGACCACTAAAAAGATGTACTAACCCATGGGGTGAGACCAATGTCCCAGTGAGAGATATAACTCTCCACCAGAAACTAGTATAAGCACATATAGATTAAAACATGTAGATATAATTTTGTTCAAGATGAGCATATTCGATTAAATGATATGGGTAGAGAAGTTAACATTATTTAACCAATTTAGGTATCTATGAAGGAGCAATAGAACATCTTATACTTTTAGAAGAAATATAAAGAACATGTATAACAATTGATTTCTCTGATCACATTATAATTCAAGAAATCAGTACAAGAGATAAGACAAAGGGTCATCCAATGTGAATCGTGTTTAACACTAAGAAAGCATACCATACAGGTGAGTTATGTCTTTTATTATGCCTGAGGAGATGAGGTATACAATGCAAACTCCAGTTGACCACTGCTAAGTCCAAACCAGTGCCATACAAGATCTAGGAGGAGCCAAACTCCTACGATCTCCCACACCCTCGGTCAATCCGAGTCGGTCACAATGACATATAAAGTCCAACTACAAAACAACCTAGTATGCCATGATATATAGGCACAACACTAGTGAAAACTGAGCTACGACCTTAGACACACTCCTGTCAAGATATGACTACAACCATCTTCAAATTACATCATATACATATACTAAATCACATCACCTGAGATACAGCCTCAACCGTTCTCCTACTAGGGTATGCTCGCAGCCAATCCTGTGAAATGCATATACTCAACAGTATACGACTCTGAGCTTCCACTAAGGGTGAACCTGTTTCACCATCCAAAAAGTATTGAAGTTGAACATGGATATATGGCACATGGAAACTACATGATTAGGGTTCCACTTAATTAAATAATCCAATTGAGTGTCTTTTAGCATCAATCAAGTTACAACGTACAAACCATAAACAAATTATATAAAGATAAGGGTATGTTACACTCCAGAAGATATAAAATGTATGAGGTATAAACTTGTCACATCATCACTTGATACCAGTGCCATACAACACAACCAATATTATCACATCACTGGGGATAGCAATCCCTCATCTCATCACTAGAGGATGTCACATCACACCAAGCTTTGAGCCTATGTCGGGTCATGAGACCCAAATTACATCATAACCTATTTCATCATGCCTCAAAAGGATCACAACATCACCCTATGACATATCAAACACACCATAGCATTCACTAGCTATGTTATTGATTCCACCTGTAAGGTTAGGGTTACACAAGTAGGAGAGAGAAACCATAATCACAATTTATTCATTCAAGCAAGTTCAATGAGTACACCATACTCATAAGAATTAGGATTAGTGTTTCTCATATAGATGATAGGGTTCCCATATCAATTTCCATCGTGTAACCCTAGATACATTATCTCCCACTTTCTTGAAACATATTAGGGTTTAACATTCGTATAATGGTCGTCCAATCAATTGATCTAATTAAGTCAACATCTTGTTGTGATCGAAACACATCATAAAAAATGTGGAGACCCACTAGGTAAACACCCTATAGCAACCATGTAACACACACCATGTGTTGCTACCGTTAGGGTTAACCCACTAAGGGCAGCGACCGCAACACATGGATGCCAACCTCTGTTGCGATCGAAACAAAACATGTAGCGACCCATCAAACCAAAACACATGTATCGACCATAAGAGATTGATGCAACCATGCAAAGCCCAAGGTGTAGTGAGCAAAGTTAATTAGGGTTAGCCATGTAGCGCCCTAAACACATCACCATATATACATTAACCATCTCAAACCAAAGCTCATGTTGCGACTGAAAGAAAACCAAGAGTAGTGACCAACCCATCACTAGGGTTAGGGTTTGTTGTGCCTGCAACAACCCACCTCCAACTTGTAGCAACCATTAGCATGAGACTAAGTGTAGAAACCATCAAGGCCAAGCCACCTAAACAACACATAAACATATTCAAAACAGAGATAATTTGTGATCAAAATAGATGGTTAACATTAACAAAATCAAGTTTCATTAAGGAGAAAACTCCATGCAAAGATAGACATCAAAACCCTAATACCAACATCACCAAGGCACAAATGAGGGTTTTACAAGAATCAAAACCACCAACTAAGATGAATGGGAAAAACATCATCAAGGTGATAAAACCCAAGATCATATTGTATGTAAGAATCGACAATTCCTCCACTAATCATAATTGAGTGCATGAAATTAGGGTTTAGGAGAAAGAGTAATTCATGTATGAATATTAAAAAACCTTATACCCTAGATAATAAGAGCATAGTATAGAAACTTTAATTCATGTATTAGAGATTAGAACAGTAACATGCAAGCAAGATTATGGCGCAAATAACAAAAGAGGAGAGAGTTATATAACCCTCCTTGTGAAGAAGATAAAGCTCCAACTTGAGTCAAATCCTCGACTACAAGATCACCTCAAGAAGAGAAGAACACCATGGTCAAATAAGAACTCAAGAAAGAGGATGAAAATCCTAGGCCAAACAAGAGGAGGAAAGGAGAAAGAGAAGAAAGTTTCATCTCATTTGGGTACCACCATGGCCAAACCATAGTCTCCGACCCTTGTGAGGAGAAGATTCTCAAGGTAACCACCATGGTTGCACCATAGTCTCATGGCCAAGAAGGGAAGAATGAAGGTAGGGTTTTAAAGGAAAACGTGATCAAAGGTGAAGAACCACTTATGAAGAAGAAAGATCACCAAGAATCACCACCACAAAGATTATCAAGCTCAGGATCATCACATGCAAGGATGATCGGCTACTAAAGCTCTAAGATCAACCTTCTCTAGCTCCACCAAGATCCAAGGCCGAACACAAGGAGAAGAGAGGAAGAAAAGATAGCTAAAAGGATTGCTTGCATGTAGAAGAGAGAGCTTATATTCACATGGGGTAGGAGGGAGGTAAGGATATGAGGTGTTAAGAAGTTAGAGCACTACTAGAAAACTTGTCCCTCAAAAGATCATCCATGCATGCACACATGCAAGAGAAACGTTAAATCAAAGTGGTGCAGTGACCACTTGGTTCCCAAACTCAACATGGTCAAATCACAACACATGGTAGCGGTCATGACACACCTTAAAACCCTAGTATCGACCACAACAAAAGCAAACCAAGAGTGTTGCGGTGGCAACACTTCAACAAGGAAAAAACCCTAGCGACCAAACCAAAGGTTAAAGAACCAAGGTCAAAGAAAACTAGCCAAATTTGGTGTAGTGGTGGAAGAACTTCCAAAACACATCATCAAGGTTGCAACATTGGTCGCTACTCTCAAGAACACACATGATCAACATCACCAACCATGCAACTTAAGCAAACCCTAATATCACCTCAAGATGCCACCTCATAAACCAAGGCCCAAACAAGGTGCCCCATAGCATCATCCTATTTCTCATGATTCTTACTCACAAGAAGCACAACCTCCATGTGACCAATTGCAAGATAGACCCTCAACATGGGCAAATTGCAACTTGGTCCAAAACAAACATACATAGCTCAAACATCAACCATACAGAACCAAACTAAAACCATAAGATTGGCACATTTTATCAAGGCATCTCAAGATATTAGGTTAAGGTTCAAGCATATTATTAAGCAAGAAAACACAATAAACCATTAAGATAGGTCAGGGGCCTTATAGTAACATATCGAACTTTGTACCTTATGCACTAGTAACCCTAGTTCCTTGTATAGGAGGCTTATTGGCTCACAAATTTATACTTGGCCAAATAAAGATAAATATAAACCTAAATTTATTAATTTTGAACCTTAATGATAATTTACTCACATTAATTAATATAATTCCTAATTAAGGTCACATGCATATTGGGCCTAACCCTAGTTTGTAATTAACCAACCTGATGTGCTTGTGTTTGGTACACTATAAATTATATTAGCATTATTGGGTGTCAAAGTAACTCAAGATATGCTAATAAGCTTAATATTAGGATAATAGTATAAATGATGTTTTATGTGTAAGTGATACTCATTAATCATGTCATGATTGCTTCATGGTTCAGTAATACAAATACCTCATGGATAAAATATGAATAATAAGAAATTGGATGGGATTAAATATGAAAGTTGATTAACTAGAAGTATATGATGTTAATGTTGGTATGTTTGTCTAGAGAGCCAATCATATGATGATTGTGATGGCATAACATGTAAATGATTTGATTAATTATCAAGGCAAGCTTCTAATTTATTTTGTATATTTAGTAATGAGATACTGAATAACATAATAAATGCCTAGAGAATGATATTACTCAATGATGTATGTCTTCAGGTTGAGGACTTGAACAATGAGATCATATACATGTTAAGAGTATATACATTCTCATAATGTCCATGATCGGTTGTTATTGTGGAAGGTAGATATTTAACAATAACACATAAGATCAAAGTGTGAGTTAGTTGATGGCAAAGTCTTATTAGTCATGATATGGAAATATCAAATCAAGAACATAGATACATGTTAGAGAATAGTGTATCAGACAAAACCATCGTGAGACAAACACATGGAGGCCATCATCATGGAAGTCATAGTCAACTCTCACAATGATGGTGGTGGTTGTGGTTCTTAGACCTAAAATTATTGCACTTGTCACATGTTGTTGGGTACGCTTTGACATCATCAAATGTAATTGTGAAACATGGGTTGTTATAAAGTTGATGATCGGGTGCCTTTGATACATGGGGATAGATTGTGAATGATAGAAATGGGATTTGTCCCTCCGGAAGGAGTATGATATCCAAATGCCTCTTGATTAGCAAGACTGAGAAAAGTATGACCATACACATGTGAGTCAATATGTGATATTGAGCTTACATATATCTAGTTCAAGAAACAAGATTGAATAATAATGAGGATGGTTTCTCCATGCCTCTAGTTCAATCTGGATATCAGTGACAAAGGAACTATACAAATACTATAACACCATACACAGATTGTAGGTTGAAGTTGCTCCCCAACTTTCCATTCACTTGGGTAGCAAAGACATAATTATCTTACATGCAAATCCCTTTTTAATATAATTGTTATTGGCAAGTTTCTTTTGATATAGCCTCATACTCTTGTTATCTTCATCTTATGATAAACCCTTAGCCTATTTTTACTTGCTTTACTTATCTTGTTATCTTAGACTAGTTTTTGTGGCACATACCTTTTTTATTCCTTTTCCCCCTTACTGGATGCTTTCCCAACCACCCAGGTGTACCTAGTTATGGACATTGACTGCCAACATGATATCGGACATACATGGTCACACACATAAGAGCTCACCTAGAAGAGGAGTTTAGATCTTGAATGACAATTGAATTAAGTACTAAAGTGTTTAGGTATTTAATTCATGCAACATATCAACAGATTGGCTGACTAAACTGCTAAACAACCATCTCACTGGGTGAGATGGCCGTTTGGGCAGCCAGACAGGTGTCTCAAGTGTTGAGACGGCCGTTTGGGTTGTCAGGCAGATCAGAATTTGAATTAGCTTAGTTTTTCCCTATGAACTGTCTGATTCAAGCTATTGAACCGATCAGCTCAACTCAAACTCACTAGATGGCTATTTGGGTGAGTGAGATGGGTGTCTCGCTTGTGTGAGATGGCCTGGTTGGGACGAATGAAGGTTCTAGAGTTTTCAAGACCATGTTTCAATTGCACTTACTTGGGGTGCAAGTGAATTAATGTATGGCATTAATTTAGAAATGAATTTTCCAATTCATATCTGACTGGGAAAGTGTGAAATGACCATCTCACTCAGAGAGACAACCATCTCATGTCCCATACGACCGTATCACTGGGTGCGACATTTGTTTCAGCACACACAGGTTGTGAAACTTCTAGAATTATTGTGAAAATTCAAGATCTTCTGGTCCTTTCCACTCCTGATTTAGTCTCGTATTGGCTGGGGACTGGGAACCCTGAACCAAACCCCTCCTATATATAGAGGGGTATTGGGGGCTTCCCATAACACAACTACAACATAGACAATTGAGAAGTTGTGACAATTGTTGTCATCTTTGGTTGTGGTAACCACGAGAGTCCAATGAAGTCCTACCTGACTAGGGAGGGATAGCCAGGGGAGATAAACAACTGAGGATCGTTTTTGTGGGAGAGCACATTAGTGACTAGTACACCAACGGGAGGGACAAGTCCTTCCTGTCCATTCTTGTAGGACAACAGGGGTTCTAGTTGGTCTGTGATGACTACTCTAGATGCATGAGTCCTTTGGTTGCTACTAGGAGGGCAATGTCAACTCACAGTCTGTGGTGAGATCTGAGGAGCCACAGTAGTAGGTATCTGAGTCTCTTATCCATTGAGGAGTAACCAGATGAGTCCAGGTGCAACTAGGAGCTACACAACCACCATCCAAAATATAGTGCACATCTACATCGACGAGGACTATCGTTGAACATGCTTTAGGACCAGGTATATCTTCATGAAACCATCATTCCCATTACATAGTTATTGACGCGATCTGCTGGTTAATGCGATATATATAAGTAAAAAATTTGTTTCTGCTGCCTATTTGATGATGTATTTCCCTATAGTGGTATCAAAGTTATGTAAATTAATTATTTTTTAGGATAATCGATATGATTAGATTTTTCTTTTACCATGTTTATTTATTGCATGTGATGTAAATATTTAAACTGGTTGATGTTGTACGTCCATCTTATCAACACATAAAGAACCCAAATGAATATATATATATGATATATATGCAATTTACACGCATCACCATTAAATTGGTTTTGATGGTGGATGTGAAGCATTTTTATGGCCAAAACCCCAGATCTGTGTGTGCATGGTTATGGTTATTTATTCTTGTTGTTAATCGGTCTGTGTACTGAGCCTCTCTCCTTTCCAAATGTAAATGAATGTTCTTATTCCTATTTCCCCTCGAATGTAACTCGAGTTTTTCCCATATACAATGTAATAATAAATAGGATAGTTTTAATTTTTATTTCAATGTAAGATGATGATCAATAGAAAGACGAAATGAGTGGCTCGTGAAATGACCCAATCAACTGGAGAACCAAGGAGACCATACAACAGGAGGATGAATCGATCGACTGGTGGCCCAACCAACTAGATGGAGGTGTCCAGGTGATGCTTGGACCTGAGAACCAGATGACCATTTTAAGAGCCCAACCAAGTGACCAGGAGGCAAGCTGACCGGTTCAAGAGTTGAATCGATTCACCCGGATTGGTTTAAGCACATGATCTTCACCAACAACAGGTTGCACATGAAGTGAACCATAGGTGGTAGTAATTCCTTATGGATATAAGGAATTACATTAGTATGGCCATAACCATCACTTGGGTGCTTTATTTATTGCATGTTCTCATTTGTGGTTATAGCATGTATATGATACATACTATATATGTGGTGATTGGATAAAGTATATCTATTTTTATACAAAAACCCCTCAAATAAAATATTAAGTCTTAGATACTTTCCATAAGAAGCACACATGAAAAGCTTGATCGACCAAGCATGGGCACGCCCTAGCATGATGTGTCATATATCTTATGGAAGTGTGATGGTAGATATGTGGTACTTCCCTAGAAAGGTGCATATTTATCATGTTGGCTTTTGGGTTAGGCTTAACTAGGTGACGTTAATTGGAATAAGCACCTAGAGGCATGCATATGATCATGGAAAGGAGTTATGTATATCATCTATCAAGAGTTACATATGATGCAATTGGAAAAAGTTTCCTACCAGATAGAATCAAATTGTGGATGACAGTCCTAACAAGAAGTGTGATGGTAGATATGTGGGACTTCCCTAGAAAGGTGCATATTTATCATGTTGGCTTTTGGGTTAGGCTTAACTAGGTGACGTTAATTGGATTAAGCACCTAGAGGCATGCATATGATCATGGCAAGGAGTTATGTATATCATCTATCAAGAGTTACATATGATGCAATTGGAAAAAGTTTCCTACCAGATAGAATCAAATTGTGGATGACAGTCCTAGATGGCTCGTGACTTTGATAATATTTGGATCTTGGCTCACTAGAAGGTTGTACGATGCAATCTTCTGAATTGATACATGAGGGTTATCAATTTGAATAAAATAGTGGGAGAGATAACAATTAAAGACCTAATTAATATCGTCAAAATTATCAAATCAACCAAATCAAAAATGTTTTGAAAAGGTTGTAGTATTTGTTTGTAGAATAAAATGTCAAACACAAAACACGTTTAGATTGTGATTAATCCTTAAGAAAGACAAAATGAGATAAATTTCCACTGTTGGTTAAGGACTTTTAGAAATGTTCTCATCAATGAGAGAAACCTCTATATCCTTGATAGACCAATGCCAAAGGAACCCGCTCCAAATGCGCCTAAGGCTAAAGGGATGCTTATTGTAAGCATGCCAATGATGCCATAGACATTGAAATACCTGATGCGATGTCGTATGAACTATGAGTTGCATAAACAACATGAAAAAAAAACATGGACATTCTCAAGATGGTAACACATCTTAAGAATCATGTAAAGCAAAGAAGGTATAATGTCTTCAAAGCGCTAATTGAGTGCAAACTAACAAAGGAAGGTCCAGTAGAACTCCATGTGCTCAATATGATTGGCCACATGGAATGATTGGGATTTCTCTTAGGTAAGAGTTGACCATGAATATGATTGTGCAGGCATTGCATGAATCATATAATCGATTTATCAAATGCTTGGCATATTAATGCCAAAGCAAGGATGAAGGACAAATCTGTGATAATGATCAGCATAAGTGGATACTATGGCAAAGGAAAGGCTAAGAAGTGTTCTGAGGCTAAGTTGAAGCCTAAGTCTTCTGCACTCAATATATGGAGTAGGGTAAGTGTAAAATGAATCTAACCTTTTCATTGAAAGGATAAAGGAAAGAAAATTCCACCATTGTCACTTGTCTGGACATTGGAAAGGAATTATCCTCTTCATAGAGGATCTCAGGAAGAAGATAAAGATAGAGGTCTCCACTTTAGGACCTAAGAAGAAGTAATCTATAACTATGTGGAGCAAGGGTTTCTGCCGTTATAGTTGGGAACTGTCATTCATGGGCACATAATAGAATTAGTGAATTGTTATTATGCACTTACCATTGATGAAAACATTAAATGTTTTATACAACAAGAACATTATATTTCATTTTAAAAGATATGATCTTTTGTGTAAAATGCCCTATGTCTCAAAACTATACTCAATAGTTGTAAAGACAAATGTGTATGACACATATACTGAATGACTTGACGACTCAAACTACTGAATCCTATAGCAATGTCATCTAGAGTGCATAAATAAAAAATGCATTTTTAGAATCCATATGATGGTCATCTGAACTCTTTTGGTTATTGAACCAATAGAGACATGAATGTCTTATTTATTGGGCAATATGACAAGAGCATACTAGATGTAGTGTGGGATCGACTATTCCATTAGGAATAGTACATATTGATGTATGTAGACCTTTTAGAATGAATGTTAAAGGCAGTTACAAGTACCTCATTATATTTACTGATACAGTAAGTATATATTGAAATTTGTATTTAATGAAATAAAAATTTGGATCTCTTGAAGTGTTTGAGGAGATCATAAATGAATTACATAACTAAATTGGTAAGTATTAAGATACATTGATGTGATCAATGTCGAAATATTTTAAACCAAGAGTTCGAGGATCTTTTGGAGAGATCGTGATATTGTATCAAATTGAAATCCACCTGAAACGTACTGATGTGTCAAAAAGAAGGTGTCACACTTTGTTAAGTCATGGTGAGATTATCAATTAAATCTAACTAATCTTACATTTTCCTTTTGGCACATGCTTTACACTAAAACAATGTACCGTGTAAATTGGTTCAAAAGACACCATATGAGATATGGCATGGGAAGTGTACCGATGTGTCTTTTGTAGTGATAAGGATTGAAGGCATATATAAGAAAATAATTTCTTAAACGGATGTATCCACAAATCACATGAATGTTATCTTGATGAATACTACTTATAGTCCAACCTGATAATGAAGTGTTCGTTGCTAGGATGGCTGAATTCCTAAATGAAAATTAGTTCTGAAGGAATTATTGGGAGTAAAACTAGAACTCAAAATGTTTGAGACAAAAAAAACATAGAACCTAAAGAATTACAATAGGAACAAGGAGGTCACAAGTTGTTATGGAATATCAAGTTCCTTATGAAAACATAGAACTCATAGTTCTAGTAGAACACGCTTTGAGTTTGAAAGATTATGATATCTTATAACTCAAAAGGAGGCAAGTTTATCATAGACATGAGTCAACAACCTACCTATAAACAAGTGAGGGATAGGAATTTGAGAAATATCTTCAGGTCATGGGATCAAAGATGGACTCCATGTACACCAACAAGGTATGACCTTGTTGGATCCACCAGAATGGGTAAAACACATACATTGCATTTGGGTCTTTCTAAGAAGACCAACATGGAGGGTAGATTGGTTACAAAGAGTTTCAAAATAGTTCAAATTGTTGAACATGATGAAGTCTTTTAACCAGTTACCATGGTTAAATACATCTGGATCATGCTTGTTGCAGCTTAGTATGACTTTGAGATTTGGCATATGGTGTTAAAACCACATTCCTCAATTGGAATAATTCAAAGGGTGTGTATCTAACACAACATAATGGTTTTATAAATCCATTAATGTAAATAAAGTCTATAAGCTACAAAGATCAATCTGTGGATTGAAGCAAGTATCTCAGGGCTGGAATCTTTTATTTGACAAGATAGTTAAAGGGTTTGACTTGAGTCAAAATGAAGATGGAATCTGTGATTACAAAAGATTTAGTGGGAGCATATTAATATTCCACATAATTGATGGGAATGACGTCCTTATCCTATATATGTTTAAACATGGCAAGGAAAGTACCTTCTATATGAATGGTTTAGGCGAAACATCCTATGAGATTGGAATTGAGATCTATAGAGATAGATTACGAAAGCTTCTAGACCTAAGAAAAAGCACATACATTGGCAATATGTTTAAGGGTTCAGCATGCAAGACTCAATGAGAGAAAATGTGTCCATGATCTATGGAGTTAGTCTCTCAAGAGCCTAGTGTCCCAATTTGTATGAAGAATAGGAATACATGGATAGATGCCATGTGCACTCACAATTGGATCTATCTTGAATGCAATGTTATGTACTTATCCCATTATCTCATATGTATTGGACATGATGAGAAGATATTTGGTCATCTCATATGTATTGGACATGATGAATATATATATATATATATATATATATATATATAATAGTTCTTATAATTGTTTCTTTAACTCTTGCATCTCTGTTGGTGCCATTATGTATGCTGATTGTGCTATATGTTGTGTTTCAAGAACAAGATTGATCTCAAACTCAATCTCTCTAGGAGGGGGGATTCTAGGAAATTCCTCAGGAAAGACATCCTCAAATTTTCGCACCACTGGTACCTCCTGGAGACTAGGACCTACCGCCTTAGTATCCACAACATGAGATAAGAAAGCCTCACATCCTTGTCTCATCAACCGCTCAGCTGTCATGGCTGACATCAAACATGCAGGAAGAATCTTCCTATCACCCTAGAAAATCCACTATACATCTCCATCATGGAAAGTCGCCACCTTAGTACTATAGTCCAAGTCTACCTTGTATTTTTCCAAGGTATACATTCCTAGGATTACATCAAAACCATGCATGTCAAGTGGAAAAAGATCCACTTGAATGTTGTGTCCAGAAAAAGAAAGAACACAAGAAGGTCACACTTCTCTCAACTTGACGGAATCAACCAAAGGAGTCTCTAGACATAGGCTATCAGATCTATGACTAATAGGTAGATAACAACTATCTATCACCTCTCTGGTGATAAAAGAGTGTGTCACACCCAGGTGAGCTAACACAGATACTAAACAAGAAGCAGACATATCACAATGAAATAACTCCATCTAACCTGTCACGACTCATGGATTGACCATTGCTTCTGGCTGGGTCATTGCATAGAACCTTGATGTCACCTGCTGTCATCCACGTCCTGTACTTTCTTGTCTAGAGGATCCTGCCTGGGATGCCTAACCACACCCCTTCCACTGCCACAACTAAACTGTCATTATTATGGACCTTGTCAACTTTGTCTTGGTTGCTGAGTCACCTCCTCATCTTTCATAGGACAATAAGATCTTGTATACCCCACTTGCCCACACTTGTAACAAGTTATGGTGTCTTGATATGGCCTAAACAGCCCTGTCACTGAAACCGATGAGGTATTGCAGGCTCCTGTTGGTGGAAAACTATGACCCCTACCCCGACTCGGGGTCCACTGTGATGGTGCATGTGATCCAGGTTCACTGAAGGTTGACCTTGGTTGCAACGACACTGGGAAAAACCTTAGCTTCTTAAAGCCTCCAGATGATTTCCCTTGAAACTGCATAGGTTGCTTCTTAGTATTAGCTTCACACTTCTCTATGACAGACCTATCAATCCTCCTGACATATTCCACAAAGGTGGAAAACCTTTCCCTATTCTCCAAGGCTGATCTTGTAGTAGTCAACTCCGTACTCAGACCCTTCTCAAATCTCTAGATCCTTTCCTTGCCCATTATGTCCATGTGCGGGCAAAACCTCAGAAGTTCCATAAACTTTGATTCATACTCATTGATAGTCTTAACTCCCTAACGAATCTTCTCAAACTGAGAGATTTTCTCATCTAGGTAGGTCTCTCGAAAATATCGACAACAAATTCCCTCTGAAACTCCTCCAATCCTATCATAACTCCTGGCCTTTTCTCCTCTTCTATGGCCAACCAATGGCCAACACTACCCTTCAACAAGTATATTGCATGCTTAAATTTGTCTTCTTTGGTGATGTTTAGGATTTTGAACGCCTTTTCCAGCTCAGTCAACCACATGTCAGCATCTACTGGATTATAAGTACCTGCATATTCAATTGCCCCAGCATGTCTAAGATGTTCAAATGTCTTCCTGATACCTTGGGACTCCACATTAGAGGCGGTTGCCCTAGCTTGAGGTTTTGGCGCTCTGTCAGTGATATGTGTAATTGTGGCCATCATCTGTCTAAACATATGCTGAAACTCAGGATTGGCCATCATTGTCGGGTCTAGATGAGGCATTACAGGAAGCTCTGGCCCTACTTCTGGCACTCTCTCATTGTGTTCCTGCCTCCCTGCACCTCCTCCTAGTGCAACATAGCTACTTTCAACATGTTCTTCATGTCCTCAAGACATATCTGCATAAGAATAAACTATGATCAGATATGTTGGATACATAAGAACAGACTCAAACCTAAGTCATATGTCCTTGTAGAATTAGTAAACCTATAGCTTTGATACCAACTTAACTGTGACACCTTGTCACACTAAATGAGATTACTCAAAACACAAAACATGATCAACTACTAATTAATTACATAGTAAAAAATGTAGAGTAATTAAAATCAATTCCAACAATGTAAATAAACTCTAGAACGTTTACATAAGGTCCATCATTCCATTCTCATATACTATAACAAGTATTTACATATGGGTCCAAAGACCTCAGTCACATCCTGCATACAAAAGATATTCCACATGTACAAGCCATATATTTACAAACATTGGCATACTACCAAAATCTCATGTCGATACGAGTATATCATCTAGAAAACACATCCCATACCTGGACCTGAGAGTACAGGGATGATACTAGGATTCTACTACTAACATCTACAACTAACCAACCTTCTAAATCTATTGATCACCAGGTTGGTTCTCTTCCACAGCGCGACCTCGACCACGTTGCCCACGACCACCTAAAAAAAATGTGGTGACCCACAAGTGAGACCCAATCCCAGTGAGAGATATAACTCTCTCCAACATATATTGATTCTAACATATTAATTAATAGTAAATACATTGAGCAGTTAGGATATTGAATAAACAATATGAATAGATTAAACAGTTTCAGGATACTAAGCAGTTAAGCAAATAAGTTGTAGCATCAAGTAGAATTACACAATTTTCATAAGTCTGCATCATGTAAGAACTATGTAGTATAAAGACAAGACAAGGATTAATCAATCAATGTGATACGTATTGAACCCTAGCAATTATACTACATGGCTGGTATTATATATTTTATTATTATGCCCTAGGGAGTTTGAGTCATACCACTCAAAGTCCAACTGACCACTGTGAAGTGCTATTTAGTTCTGTATATGATCTAGGAGTGTCAGTACCCTAAGATCTCTTCCCCTCGGTCAGTACAAGTCAACTGCAGTGACATACCAGTCAAACTACCAACAGTGACATATAGTCAATTGATAACAACTAGTCCGTACTTGGTACAAGTTACGACACTATAAAATAGGGTATACAAAACCCTCTAATCTGAGGTACAACCACAGCTATCCTCAATCACATCAAATATTAGAGGCATGACCATATCCATCCTCCATAACCTGCAATTGTGGATGACAAGGATATATCCTCAACTTGCCACTCCCACATACTCAATAGTATGCGCTCCGAGTTTCCTTTGAGAATATAAAGTCACATTTACAGGCGTCGGTTTTTTATCAAAACCGACGCCTAAACCCTAAAATGTCGGTTAAGTACACAAACTGACATATATATGTTAGGAGTGACCAGACACGGGTACCACTTTTTATTTAGCGTCAGTTCCTAAATAAGCAACTGACACCTAAAAACACCCGCCAAATCCAATCCTTTCAATGAAAAAAATTACCTCTAAAATTTAACATACAATGTCGATTGTTAATTAAACAACCGACGACTAAATGTTTTCCGTGAGACAGAAATTGGGCCCATTTTAATTGTTGGTTTGGTTGTAATAACTGATGCCGATGTGTTTTCGTGTGGTGTACCTGTGAAAATTTTCACCCCTATTTGGCGTCGGTTCCCTATGGAAACCGACGACTATGGTTAGAAATTGAGAACATTTTGTTTTTATCGGCATATGAGGATAGTCGTCGGTTTTGGTATAAAAACCGACGACTATAATTGAGTATAGGTGTCGGTTTTTTATTTATAACTGACACCTTTTGTTATAAGCGTCGTTTTTTTAATTAACCGACACCTATTGGTAACTTAAGAGCACCCGCACGAAGCAGAATCTTCCCCTTCCTCTATTTCATTGCGATTGAGAATAGGTCTGGCGATTCTGCGATTCTGCCGCCACCCTCTCCCTACTTACCACTGTCAGTGCTCCCTGCCCTCCGCCAGCTCCCTTCCCTCTATGCTCGCCGGCTCCCTGCCCTCCGCCGCCCAAACACCTGTTGCTGCCCTCTACCTCCCAAGGTCGCGCGCCTAGCTGCTCTGATTGTGGGACGCGTGCCTAGCTGCTCCGGCTGCCAGCTCACTGCTCGATTCTCACCGCCGTTGCTGCTCCTCACACCGCCGCTGCTCTTCTCCACACTGTTAGCTACTCCACAGTTAGCCCTCTTCTTCTTCCTCCATGCCCCTCTTCTTCTTCCTTCTCCCTCATTACCAACAATAAGCATGGTCGTGGTTGTGTTGGCCGACCACGACCATGCTGCCTAGCACAGCCATGGTCGGCCAACATAGCCACAACCGTGCTTGTTGTTGGTAAGGAGGGATAAGGAAGAAAAGAGGGTATTTTGTTCATGTACTTTTTAATCTATTTCTTTGTATTTGTTTATCTACTGATTATATTTATTTATCTAATGCTTTGAGTTTACTTATTTAGATGTTGCTATTGTAAATCAACCTAGGATATGAACAAATCTTTTGCTTGCATATATTTGTATTTATAATGCTAATGCTTGACCTAATTCAGTAAATTTTGATGCACGTTGAAATAAGATTTAAACTTGTCCATTCTAGCATCTTAATTTGATTTGATTAAACCCTAACATTGATGAAACCCTAACATCAATTGTGATGAAACCCTAACATGTACATATCTATCATTGTGTTTGTTGGCCTAGAAACCTATCCAAGATTTACTCATTAGGAGTAAATCTTGGATAGTCCCCCGTTTGGGACTGTTCTTGAACACCTAATCTCACTTAGGATGTAAGTGTATAATGTGTATTGGGTTTTTTTGAAAATTTCAGCAACATTTCCCCGTTTGTTCTCTAAGTACATATGTACTTAGAGAACAGCGGGGAAATGCTGCCAAAATTTTCTTAAAAACCCAATACATATTATACACTTACTAGTGAGATTAGGTGTTCAAGAATAGGATAGGTGGTACACATTTATTATATATAAGAATGACAGCACATGTATTTGTTGGCCTAGAAACTCGTCCAAGATTTACTCATTAGGAGTAAATCTGGATAGTCCCCGGTTTGGGACTGTTCTTGAACACCTAATCTCACTTAGGATGTAAGTGTATAATGTGTATTGGGTTTTCAAGAAAATTTCAGTAACATTTCCCCATTTGTTCTCTAAGTACATATGTACTTAGAGAACAATGAGGAAATGTTGCCGAAATTTTCTTGAAAACCCAATACACATTTACACTTACTAGTGAGATTAGGTGTTCAAGAATGGGATAGGTGGTACACATTTATTATATATAAGAATGAAAACACATGTATTTGTTGGCCTAAAGTTTTAACCATACAAAAACTCTAATCTGTTAACCCTAGACCCTAATCTTGTTGTAATATATACTTGTTTTCTCTTTGATCATAGAATGGATAGATCATGGATGTCCATTCGCAATCACTGCACCCCAGAGTTTATATCTGGTCTTGACCAGTTTATTAGATTTGCCGAGGAACATAGGAAACAACCTAGAGATAGGTTCTACTGTCCATGTAGGCATTACGGTAACAACTTGAAAGTCAACACTGGTGACAAAATCAAAAGTCATGTCATGTGCAATGGGATTATACAAGGCTATACAGAATGGCACTGGCATGGAGAGATTTCAAACCCGAAACCAGTGGATGTCGATAGCAATGCTTGTGTGTAAGAAGAAATTGCCTCCGATGACGTAGATGTGAATGAAACAGTTCCAGTAGACATTGTTGATGCGATGCTGGATAGTTGTGGGGTAGAGCACACCGATCCACCTCCCATTTTTAGAAACATTGTGCATGATGTTGAGATACCGTTATACACAGGTTGTACTAAGTTTATGAAGCTTAGCACTGTGTTGAGATTGTATAAGCTGAAAGCTAACAATAGATGGAGTAACAAAAGCTTCACGTCATTGTTATCTTTGTTTAAAGAAATGCTTCCTGAAGGAAACGAGCTACCAATCTCAACATACCAGGTAAAGAAATTGTTGTGCCCAATGGGAATGGATGCCAAGAAGATACATGCATGCCCGAATGATTGTGTATTATTTCAAAAGGACTATGTGGATTTGAAAGATTGTCCAAAATGTGGTGCGCCACGATATAAATTGACAACTTTGGGGGAGTCCAAAACTGGTTCTCCTGCCAAGGTGATGTGGTATCTACCTATAATATCACGTTTTCAACACTTATTTGCCAATTTGATAGATGCAAAGAATTTGAGGTGGCATGCAGATGTTAAGAAAAATAATGATCGGATCCTACGACATGTGTCTGATTCCCCACAGTGGAAGAAGATTGATCTATTGTACCCTAAATTTGGTGAAGAAGTCAGGAATCTAAGACTTGAGCTTTGTACAGATGGGATGAATCCGTATGGGACATTGAGCAGCCAACATAGCACTTGACCAGTCATTCTTGTTATATACAATCTTCCTCCCTAGCTGTGTATGAAAAATAAGTACATAATGTTGTCATTGTTGATATCGGGCCCTAAACAACCTGGAAATGATATCAATGTTTATCTTGAACCTCAGATTGATGACTTAAAGAAACTCTGGGGTGAAGGTGTGATGACCTATGATGCTTCATGAAGAGAGACATTTTGTTTGCATGCTATGTTGTTTTGCACTATTAATGACTTTCCACCATATGGGAATTTGTCTGGATATAGTGTCAAAGGAGCTAAAGTGTGTCCTATATGTGAAGAGAAAACTGATTCAAGAAGACAGTCATTGAACAGTGGAACTTCCTGGACCAAGAAGAATCGGACGTTGATAACCTCCAATTTTGTGATGTTATCTTAGTAGTTTTCTTCAGTTTTCCACACTCCTTCTCAAATAAATTAGACAGAATCCCTAACTATCCTATCTTATTGCAAATATACTATTAGATTAACTTTTCTCCTTTTTTCTTACAGAAAAAACACAAAAAAAACACAAAAGACCCAACTGGTCCCAAGACCACATGGACTAACCGGTCCCAAGACCGCATGGAGTCAAACGATCTCAAGACAGCATGGAGTCAAACGATCTCAAGACCACATGAAGCCAACCGGTCCCAAGACCACATGGAGTCAAACGATCTCAAGACCGCGTGGAGTCAAACGATCTCAAGACCGCATGAAGCTAACCGGTCCCAAGACCACATGGAGTCAAACGGTCTCGGGGTCCAAATGGTCTCGGGGTCCAAACAGTCTTAGAGTCCAAATGGTCTCAGAATCCAAACGGTCTTGAGGTCCAAATGGTCTCGGGGTCCAAACGGTCTCAGAGTCCAAACGGTCTTCCAGACCGTTTGGACCCAAAACTGACCAAATTGTTTGGACTTCACTTAAGGCCTATAAATAAGACCCAAGGGATCCTCCCAAAGGGATGAAGTTTTTTTGACGCCCAAAGGCTACCTCTACTACTCCAGAGCTATTCCAACCTCCATCCTCCACCCAAAGGCTGTCGGTCTGAGATCCACGCTCCATCCTGAAGTTGCTTTCTCTTTCTTCACCAAAGAAGGTGGGAAGAGGAGACCTCATCATCAAGCAATCTGTGAAGTTTGAAGATCGTCACTCTCTCTCCTTCTAGGGGTTGACTTTCCTCTCTCCTTTGTGGGGATGACATTCTCTCTCTCTCTTCTCTCCTCCTTCTTTGTCCTAGCTATGAGCGAGTAGTCTCTTTCACTAGGGTGCGGGGAGTAGCCCCGCTACCCACATTTTCATTTCATGTAATGTAATCCATAGTTTGCAATATAGAGATGCTTTCTTTTCAGTTCAACATCAATCGTTTAATGAATTCTTGTTGCTTGATCACCAACTTGTGTTATCTTTTATCTTTTAGTATGAAGTGTCTATGTTCGTACTACTAGATTCGAATCTCGATTGAATGTGTTGGTTCTTGATGCATATATCCACCATGCATCTGTTTCGCTATCTAGGAGTGTTTTCAAGAAGTGGAGTAAACTCACTTTCATCGTTGTACTTTCATACTATGAAATGGAATCAGTTGACGTATGAAAGTACGACCTTGGTAAGTCGAGGAACACACTTTGCGAAGGGAATGATGTAAAGTAGGTGACCATTCATTCGGGGATGGCTGGAATTGCAACATTCCCACACTTCTCGTAGTTAGTTCTCTGAAAGGAAACTAAATCTACAAATATACTAACTGTTTAGACTCTTATTGCAGGTTATGTTTTATGTTGTATGTTTTTGATCCATGTGTAGTGCCGGTGAAAGCCGATCACATCCTAGTGGTTCCTTATCATTGCTTAACATCTTCAAATTTACTTACTTGCTTTACTTTACTTACTCTTAGTCTAAAAACAATCAAACCAACCTTTTGATTTAAATACCAACTATTAAGAGATTAAGTGAAATTCTAACGTTTTCCATCTTGTTGCTCCCAACAAGACTGTTGTCACGTGGATTCGACCCTTAACAATACTATGATAAGACTTCCACGTATCTTAGCATACGTGGGTGGAGTTCTCGATCTAGTATAATCAAGGCTAAACTTAAAGACTTACCATCTTTAGGATTTTTAGTGGTGCACGTAATTCCACATGAGTGGAAGCTCCATCATACGCATTTGTTGCTTCAAGAAAAACTGATGTTCAAGGTATTAGGCGTCACTCCCAATTTAATTAATATACGTTGTATTCACCTATTCAAGATTAAAATTTAGTGTTACTAACCAAATCATTAATGTTCATACTAACTAGGCCCTCAGTGAGGCACAAAGAGCAAGGCGTGCACTGAATGTGCATGACCACACAATGGGTCCAAAGGGGTATGCAGGCATTCACCAAAGACTATAGGTTGAGTCTACTGCTCAGTCTACTGCTACTCAGGAGTCCTCTACTATAGGTACCACACCTCTGCCTCGCCATGATGTCTGGATAGCTGGGAGGCAAAATAAGAAGGGAGAAATAAGGAAGCCCGCAACTATTGAGGCGGCTACAAAAATGGTAAAATACAACTCTTAGAGCAATTGTTCGAATATTGATTATTTGTGGTGTTTACTTAATTACAAAATTTTTTTTTGGCGATTAGCGGGAGTTGCACGAGCTGAGGAAACAAGGCAAGTTCATCCCTGAGGGCACAAGGGATGAATTGACAGTTGCTCTGGGTAACCCAGAGCATCCTGGACGTGTTAGGGCTGCAGGCGCTGGTGTGGGCATCAAAGCGTTCTTTGGGCCATCCCATCGCAAACATGTCCCAAAAGTGGGAATTTCACAAGAAGAGGTAACCTATTCTTTCTTTAGAATGTTACAGTAAAAGAGAATTCAATAATCAGAAGCTAACGTTTCTTTCATCCATGTATAGGTAGATAAGATAGTTGATAGGAGAGTTGATGAAGTAGTTGATAATAGAATCAAGGAAGCAGTTGATAAGACACTCCATGAAGCAATGAGAAAGTGGCAAGCATATCTGACTGCCACTCAGCAGACAGTACCTATGGCATCCTGCTCTACTCCTACTGTAGAGGTTGGGAGTAATCCTATAGACCCAACACCTAGCACATCCGTTGTAAGTATTTTTATGACATAGTAACTAGTCTTTTCAAGATGATATGTATATATGTATATAACATTCTTTACAAAAATTTGTAGGGGTTGAAGCCATGTCGTCTAAAAACTAAAGAATATGTCGTTGCAGAGGCTTCGACTTACCCATCCCTACCAGGGGAAATGTTTCATGGGTCTGCATTACCAGCTGGTTGGGTTTGTGTGAGCCCGCTACGTATATTCCAGGATCGGATGGATCTTCCATCGCCATATGCCCACCCAGATTGTGAAACGCTTGGTGAGGTAGAAGGCAGAGTGATATTATGGCCAAAAGCGGATGTCCTCTATACTGAAATTGTATGGTAAATTTACATTACGTTAAATTGTTAGTGTGTGTATATGATATCAATTGATCTGAAATTATATATATATATATAGGTTAAAAAGAAGACAACCAGAGCATCTAGGCCTCCACCTCCACCTCCTACATTACCAAGTTGGGTTCCACAAGACCTACCTATCCCGTTAGGTCCTAATTGTAGGGGTATGGCAATATGGTTAGGCGAACATGATATAAATTTCCCTATAGTTGTTTCTATATATACGGATGTTGCAGGTCAATCATACAAAAGCAAACTATTTATACAAGATATTTTGGAGTTATTTCAATATGATTGGTTGAATACATCTGTGATAGAGCTATGGATAAGGTGAGATCTTCTTTATACATCCATATACCTTGTGTAGGATTTGGTGATCTGGTTTCTTATATATTAATGCATACATAATACATGTTTTGCATATACTTAGACAAGATATATGTAGATTTTTCATTCGAACATGTAGGATTTTTGATTCCATCTTTGATTAGTCTAGTAGCTAAAGACCCTTCGTAAGTTCAACAATATTGCTGTGATGCTTTTACAAATTTTGCTCAAAATAACAAGACGGTGATAATAGCTCCATTCGATGTGGAGTAAGTTTGCTTTGCTTATAATTTAGACTTAAGAAAATTACATTTTTATTGTGGATTTTGAGTTATTAATTATACTGAGCAGATCTAACAATTACAATTAAATGCCATAGGAAATGTAAATATTATATTACAAGAACAACTTCTATGAAACTGTACCTGAATCTTTCTGAACCTTTCTTACTTATACAAAACTTTTTAAACCTATATGAACATATTTTATCTTATGCCCTAATCATATGTTGTGTCTCTACATATGAAGACTCGTAGTGAACTACGATCTCACCGTACAAGACTTAGCTTAAAACCCTGGAAGCTAAGCCTTGAACTGAATTTGGGTCTGCTTGACTCAAACCGTCACGTCTGACTAAGGTGGATAAACAACTGGCCTTTAACTGGACCTCTCCTTCTAGGCTGAGTACACAGGCAGAGGGTTTGAGACGCTCTGTGGGCCTCATCTTGGTACGCTCTGTGGGTACCTCTGTGTTACCACCGGGATCTCCGGTTCATGTTGGGTAACCTATCTTCTCTTAGGAGACTTCCTCAAGGGCTTCGTCTCCCCGCACACTCTGTGGGTGCGATCCGATCCCCATATACTGGTCACTGCCAGGGTGGATCATTTCCTCCCTATAGTGCAGACATCCGTAGGGAATCTACGGTGTTCAGGGCACCTATTTCTATTATTTTATTATTCTTGGAAAGCTCTTTCTACATTGTACCTTTCTCTTACTTATACTTGACTCTGATATCTCTATGGTACCGCATATATTTAATTGAAGTTTATAATACAACATGTAAATCATTCTAAACTTGGCAGAGTAGTGTATTTAAAACATTGTAATTTACTGAGAAATCAACATACTATAAATGTAGGAAGACTAAAGTTCTTAAATAAACTGAATACATGTCAACTTGGCACATATACACTGAAATCATGCAATTGAGCTTCTAATACATTGATAAAACTTAATTGCTTAACATATGAGTAATCGTCATTAACTACAATCAGGAGCGTGCAAACAAATTTCTATTGAAACATTGTAAGTCATCGTCTATTACTTTTAAATCATGCAACTAATTAATTACTAAAAATTGTGCAGCCTGGGTTTATACCCAAATCATATTGCTACTATGAACCTGGGTCATATGCTAATGTCTTTAACCTCTAAACTGAGCAGTTTAGGATTTGATCAATCATATAGTTTCAATAATACAAATCAAACAAATCAGTTAAAAAACTAAATCATATAACACGTGAAGAGGCAAAATGTGAAATAAAAGTCAGGCGACGCCAATACCACACGACACCTGGGTAACCGATGTTACCCACGAATAATACAGTTCTAATTGAAAACATCCATTTATTGGAGTTAAATCATGCTTGGTGAGTGAGATTCTACTCACAGTGGTCCAGGATGACCGAATTCGACTGGAAACGCATCTAGAGCCCGCTTCCGGGCATCCACAAGGTCGTCTTCAACCTTAGGCGCCCTAGATTTCGGACCTGCTTCATGCATAGGTGGAAAGGAGGAAGAAGAAGCTCGACTGGTCGTTGCTACTCATGGTTGGGGCTACAGATTCATGTTTAGGCCTCAAGCCCGGAGTCGAGAGAACCGTTTCCAAGGTGCTCGTTGTGCCCTACTGCTCCTGGCCAGCGCCGCAGCTGTTGTGCGGCCGCTGTTGCTGGGGGCGCCACCCTAGCAGGTTGGGGCTGTGGTTGGGTGAGGAAGAGAGGAAGAAGGAAGGTGGAAGAAGAAGGAAGAAGTAAGACGACCGCTGGATCGAAGCTAGGAGCCCAAAATCACCCCTCTGTTGTTCGATCAGGCGCTGGCTTGAGTATTGTTGTTCAAGCGGTGCTTAGCACCGATCCGTAGGAAGGGGATAAGGGGAAGGGGGCTAATAGTTATGGGTAAATTGCATCTTAAACCCAAAAACTTCAAACCTTCATAACTTTCTCTCAGTAAGTCCAAATTATACGATCATTCTATCATTCTTTCAAGCATAAGATTCTCTATCTTCTCAAGGCATAAAAACACAGTAACTAAACCATCTTAGCTAGGTTAATCATCTTAGGTAATTAACTTAATGATTAACACTATAGTTAACATTAATTACATCAGATGAACCAATCTCGACTAATGATTCACATATTATGTTATCTTGATTAACCATGATGTTTAACAAGGTACTTAACACTCATCAAGGTACTTCACGCTAATCGAGGTACTTACTGACTAACCTCAATGTGGATTGTAACAACCTCTCTACTAGTTAGTATTAAACCTAAAACATTTGAAACAACCTCATGAGACTTATATAGAGCCCCAGTGTGTGGATAGCTCCCACTCAAGCTGAGTACATGCATCAACATCAAATTAAGTATAATGAACTTAAAAGAAACTTGCAGATAATGAAACATTTAGCAGATAGTTCTTGCATCTAGTCAAAACCAGTTTAAAATGGTAGTATAATCAAATAGATAAGGTAATCACTTACACAAATCCAAATTTAAAACATTTTTAGAGCATGTATATGTACAAATAAGTAGATACATCTTAATTAAGAATAATAATCCTTTAGTACAAGTGTTAGCTTAAACGAACAAATTTTTAATATAAATAATCAAACAGATAAGGTAATCACTTAAAGTCGAGATTGTACAAGGGAGCAAGGTAGTGTTAGGCACAAATGTATTAGAGTTCAACAATCTAGATTAGTTTACAAAGTTGAGTTTGGTTTAATTTCACTAATTAGTAACTTAAAAGAAAGCATTGAGGATTAAACACTAAATGGATTTAGATCATAATTTTAAGAGATCTTGGTCATAGGATTTCACTTCCATACCATTGCTCACATGTAACCACCAAATTAACATGCTAATTAACTTTCAAAGGAGGTTTCCTCCATCATACATCTCCCAATGATATGATATAGTTCTTATTTCAACATAACACTCATGTACTTATATCAAAATGAGAACATCAAGCTTAGACCCTCAATGTATCCCAGCCACTCTCGTGGCACTAGTACAGAAATAGCTTATAACGTCACATTTACAAGCATCGGTTGTATCCAAGAAACCGACGCTTAAAACCTACAACGTCAGTTAACTATACAAACCGACATCTATATGTGAAGAGCGGCCAGACATGGGTATTGTTTTTTATTTAGTGTCGGTTCCTCAATAAGAAACTGACGCCTAAAATCGACCGCCAAATCTGAATTTTCCAGTGAAAAACCTCCAAAATTTAACATACATCGTCGGTTGTTAACAAATCAACCGACGACTAAAGGTTTTTCGTGAGACAGAAATTTGTCCCACTTTTATCGTCGGTTATCTTGTAATAACCGACGCTGATGTGTTTTCGTGTGCTTTCCCCGCAAAAATTTTCACCCCCCTTTGGCGTCGATTTTTCGACGGTAACCGACGACTATGGTCATAATTCGAGAACATTTTTTTTTGTCAGCATATGTAGATAGACGTCAGTTTTTCTAGTTGGAACTGATGACTATCATTGAACATAGGTGTCGGATTTTGTGTGGTGACCGACGCCTTGTATTTTAAGCATCAGTTTTTTTAATAACCGATGTCGATTGTTAACTTAATAGCACCCACGCAAAAGACTCTTCCCCTTTCTCTGTTTCATTCCCGATTTCAAGAGTTAGGGATCTGGCGATTCCTCTCCGCCGCACTGCTCCTGCCACCGCTGCACTGCTTGCCTGCCGCCTGCCGTTCCTACCGACACTGCCACATGCCGCTCCTCTTCTTCCTGCGCAGATGCTAGCGCTACTGTTGTTGATCACGGGCCAATCAAAGGTAATGGAACCACCCTTGATGTTTGTTTCCCATTCTCAGATCACCTGGCAATGGCCCTGATTCATTGGACGATGAGGGTCCCCTATTTTCTATGTGTGTGCTATTGTAGCTAGGAGTACCGTACAGTCTGGTCTCCATCTCCGTTTATTATATCCAATGCCGATTTCTGTAGGGGTTCTTGTCTGACCCAACCCTAGAATTGGTGTCATTTCTACTGGATTAGTCCCTTAATACATTGTTAAGAGTGGATTTGAAGTCTTCCTGCATGGGAGTTGTGATCTTGAATTAGGATATTTTTCCAGAGTATTTAAGACATGACTTTGTGCCTAATATTGGTTCCTCTAAGGGAGCGCTTATTTAAATTGAATATTGTATATGGAACAAAATATGATTGTCTAATTTTTTTTTCAATGATCACTTCCATTATGGGTCTATCCAATACAACTTATTTTCAACAAATACATATATTGAGAATCCTAATCACCCTTATTGATTAATGATGAACTCTAATGCACTCATGTGACATGCTTGGAATGTAAATGATGAACTTTGCCCTAGATTGCCAATCATGCTTCTAAAGACATCAATAATCACCCTAACTTGAAGAACAGTAACTTTGTGGTCATACATGACACTCTTATCAACCCCTCATCTTCATTATTGATAGTTTGCCTATATGAGTTTATATACGTGATTATAACCCCCTTATGGTGAGGCATGGTCATACCTTAAGTCAATTGGGGAACCTTGGTCTTCTATTATATCAAACCCCTTTTATACTTGAAATCAGTAGTAATGTGATGGTTTGTGATGTAATGGCCATGCCCAAAGCTAAAATGTGGGTCTTCTATTTCTAAAATGATTATGTAAACTCCTAAATCAGTAACATATATTATTCTTTGTGCACCCAAATACCTTATGAATCATGTATGTGCCCTAAAATGATTAAATGCCTAAATCTTGACTTGAAATATGACCTAGTATGTATGTTGATATATGAAGCTCTAGTTAAAACTTCAAGATTGACCCCTAATTAATACATTATAATATAATTGAATCGTGCATTTGTGTTGTTGCAGGTGTTGTTGACTTGTTTTTTTATTTGCATATATTTCTTCTTCAACCTTCAAGTGCGGTATAATATTCTCACTCTCCTAATGTGCCCTTAGGCTTCATTTTGATTCAAATCTTTAATATATGGAATCATGGTTTATTTCTAGTTTAGTATTTACTAACAAGCATGATTAAATGATGTTACACAAAACTTAGGATATGAATGATGAAACTAGGATTGTAGGTATAAGAATGACAACATACATGTATTTGTTGGCCTAGAAACCCATCCAAGATTAACTCATTAGGAGTAAATCTTGGATAGTCCCTAGTTTGGGACTGTTCTTGAACACTTAATCTCACTTAGGATGTAAGTGTATAATGTGTATTTGGTTTTCAAGAAAATTTTGGCAGCATTTCCCTGTTTGTTCTCTAAGTACATATGTACTTGGAGAACAGTGGGGAAATGCTGCCGAAATTTTCTTGAAAACCCAATACACATTATACACTTACTAGTGAGATTAGGTATTCAAGAATGGGATAGGTGGTACACATTTATTATATGTAAGACCTAATCTTTCAACCCTAAACCCTAATATATACTTATTTTCTCTTTGATCATAGAATGGATAGATCATGGATGTCCATTCCAAATCGCTGCACCCCAGAGTTTATTTCTAGTCTTGATCAATTTATTAGATTTGTCGAGGAACATAGGAAACAACCTGGAGATAGGTTCTACTGTCCATGTAGGCATTTTGGTAACAACTTGAAAGTCAGCACTGATGACGAAATCAAAAGTCATGTCATGTGCAACATGATTGTACAAGGCTATATAGAATGGCACTGGCATGGAGAGATTTCAAACCTGAAATTAGTGGATGTCGATAGTAGTGCTTGTGTGGAAGAAGAAAGTGCCTCCGATGATGTAGAGGTGAACAAACCAGTTCCAGTAGACATCGTTGATGTGATGGTGGATAGTTGTGGGGTAGAGCACACCGATCCACCTCCCATGTTTGGAAACATTGTGCATGATGCTGAGATATCGTTATACACATGTTGTAAGTTTACGAAGCTTAGTGGTGTGAGATTGTATAAGCTAAAAGCTAACAATAGATGGAGTGACAAAAGCTTCACATCATTGCTGTCTTTGTGGAAATAAATTCTTCCTGAAGGAAACGAGTTGCCAATCTCAACATACCAGTTAAAGAAATTGTTGTGCCCAATGGGAATGGAGGCCAAGAAGATACATTCATGCTCAAATGATTGTGTATTATTTCAAAAGGACTATGTGGATTTGAAAGATTGTCCCAAATGTGATGCGTCAAGGTATAAATTGACGACTTTGCGGGAGTCTAAAATTGGTTCTCCTGCCAAGGTGATGTGGTATCTACCTATAATACCACAGTTTCAATGCTTGTTTGCCAATCTGATAGATGCGATAAATTTGAGGTGGCATGTGGATGTTAAAAAAATAATGATGGGATCCTACGACATGCGTCTGATTCCCCACAGTGGAAGAAGATTGATTTATTGTACCCTGAATTTAGTGAAGAAGTCAGGAATCTAAGACTTGGGCTTTTTACAGATGGGATGAATCTGTACGGGACATTGAGCAGCCAACATAGCACTTGGCCAGTTATGCTTGTTATATACAATCTTCCTCCCTTGTTGTGTATGAAAAATAAGTATGTTATGTTGTCGTTGTTGATATCGGGCCCTAAAAAACTAGGAAATGATATCGAAGTTTATCTTGAACCTCTGATTGATGACTTGAAGAAACTCTAGGGTGAAGGTGTGATGACCTATGATGCTTCAGGAAGAGAGATATTTTGTTTGCACACTATGTTGTTTTGCACTGTGAATGACTTTCCAGGATATGAGAATTTTTCTGGATATAGTGTCAAAGGATCTAAAGCATGTCCTATATGTGAAAAGAATACGGATTCAATACGACTAAAACACGACGGCAAGACTATATATCTTGGTCATCGAAGGTTTCTTCCAAAATTCCATCTATATCGTAGGTTGTACAAATCATTCAATAGACGGAATGAGGAACGAAGTGCACCTAAACCTATACTAGGGGAGGATGTTTATGAAAGAGTAAACAACTTTGCCAATGAATTTGATAAGAGATCACAATGTATGATGGCCACACGGAGTGACAAACCTTTATTCAAGAAGAAGTCAATATTTTGGGATCTTCCTTATTGGAGTTCTTTGGCAGTCAGGCATTGTATCGATGTCATGCACATTGAGAAAAATGTATGTGATAGCGTCATTGGTACTCTGTTGAATATACCAGGTCAGACTAAAGATGGGATAAAATCCAGAATGGCACTACATGACATGGGAATAAGAACAGAATTAACAGAAGTAGTTAGTAATGATCAGATAACATACTTACCTCCCGCTTATTACATGTTGTCGAGAAAGGAGAAGAAAGCTTTTTGTAAATGCTTGGTAAATGTTAAGGTGCCACAGGGTTACTCATCCAATATCCGTACATTGGTATCAATGAAAGATCTAAAGTTGATAGGTCTTAAATATCATGATTGTCACACTCTAATGTAATAAATATTGCTCATGGCAATTCGATCTATATTGCTGAAGCATGTAAGGTTTGCAATCACCAGACTTTGTTTCTTTTTCAACGGTCTGTGCAGAAAAGTTATTGACCCTGATACTCTCGATAAATTGCAAAGATAAGTGGTTGTTACCCTATGTCAGCTTGAGATATATTTTCCTCCTTCGTTCTTTGATATCATGGTACATCTTGTTGTCCACTTGACTAGGGAAGTGAAAATGTTGGGACCAGTTTTCTTGCATTGGATGTATCCCTTTAAACGATACATGAGCATTTTTAAAGGTGATGTTTGAAACTGTTATTGGCCTGAAGGGAGTATTATTGAGGGTTATGTGGCGAGAGAGGTTATTGATTTTTGCAATGACTTTCTGAGTGCTAATGACACTCCTGTTAATGACAAGAATATTGAGGAGCATTTTGGCAAAGGAATTTTGGGATCACGGATGAAAGCAATCAGCTGTGAGCAGTTGGAACAAGGTCACTTGTATATTTTACACAACATCGATGAAGTGAGTGTTTATATCGAGGAACATACCAATTTCATCAAGAGGCAATATCCTCGAGCCAATTCAATGTGGCTTGCTAGAGAGCATAACAAGACATTTATTAAGTGGTTTGAAGATAAAGTCTTACATCAACTATCTTAAACACCAAATACTCTTACTGAAACTATCAAATGCCCCACCTTTAAACCAAAATTGAATGTTATGTCTTATGAAGGGTTTGACATAAATTGATTCTCATATTACACAAAGCGTCAAGATGATAAGAGTGTCATCCAAAACAGTGGGGTCACACTTCAAGCGTCTTCATTGTTTTTTGTAAGTGCGAAGGATAAGAGTCCATGTGAAGCTAAAATGTCATATTACGGTGTCATTGAAGACATATGGGAGTTTGACTACGTAGATTTCAGAATTCCACTCTTTAAATATAATTGGGTTGATAACACCAAAGGAGTTATAGTGGATGAATTGGGTTTCAAATTAGTGAACTTTGAAAAGATTGGTGAGAAGGGTGAACCATTCATATTGGCATCACATGCGAAACAAGTATTTTATATCGATGATCCTACAAATGATAAATGGTCAGTTGTTCTTCATGGTAAAAGACATTTCATTGAAGATCCTATAGATGAAGAAGAGTACTATGATAAGTATGATGACTCCAGTCCATTCTCAGTTGGGTTGCCAACACCACCAAATATTGAAGCTAATGATGACTTATATGTGTGCGGAGATCACAATGAAGGATTGTTAATTGATAAAAGATCACAATATTAGAGGCATGCATGTTCATATTTTTTATATATTTTATTTTATGAATGTGAACTTTACAATGTGAATGTGAACTTTACAATGTGAATGTGAACTTTATAATGTGAACTTTACAACTTTATAATGTGAACTTTATAATGTGAATGTGAACTTTCAAATGGCTGAGCATTCTCCTGATGATCGTGCTGATGATTACCGTGAGGGTGAGGACGTCAATGCACAACCTCACAATGTAAGTTTTAAAAATATATCCCTGAGGTTTCTATCTATATGTTCATTTATAGTTATATCATGTAAGTGTGTTTTTTTTCTCAAATTTTAGGTTGGTGATGTACCCCCTGAAGAAATTGGGGCACTTGATGAGTAGCAAAAAAAATTTAGAAAGTTAGGGGCATCACAATGATGAACAAGTTACTACAGCAAAGGGGCAATGGACCCAAACTGGCTGTGGATTTTGATCATGCAGGAAATCCAGTTGGAGCGAACCACAACTCATTTATTTCATATATTGGGGTTCTTACTCGCAGCCATTGTAGTCCTATTTTTGAATCCTGGCATAAAGTTCCTAAGGGGAAGAAAGACTTAGTATGGAAGGAACTATGCATGAGTTATTATTATTTGCAATTCTATTTTTGTAGATTACTAATTTTTAGGATACTAGTTAATAGCAATTATATTTTGTAGAGTATATTTGATAGGGATGAAAAGCTTCATCGTAAATGTGTGATGCAACATTGTGGGAGGGTCCTAAGGAACTATAGGACAAATCTCACCAGAGATTACATACGTGATGCTGAGAAGAGATTCTTGATTGATTTCTAATTCTAGACATTGATAACTTTTTGACTAAATCTACACTAATAATTTTTTTAATATTCTCTTTAAAAAATAAATTTAGGCAGAAGGTAGCCACTGAGCAATGGAACTATATGGACACCAAAGACTAGGAGGAGTTTGTTACCCAAAGAAAAATGGATGAATTCAAGGTATTAAGTGCCACTCCCAATTTATTAATAAACGTTCTTATGTATTCACCTATTCAAGATTAACCTATAGTGTTACTAACCAAATCAAAGTGCTTACTAACAAGGCTATCAGCGATGCTCAAAGAGCAAGGTGTGCACTGAATGTGCATGACCGCAGAATGGGTCCAAGAGGCTATGCAGGAATTCACCAAAGACTATAGGCTGAGTCTACTTGATGCGATGATTTTGAGTCGCATTTATAGACTTGTTTTACTTGCGTTTTATGTGTTTATTGGTCATTTTGATGGTTAATATTGCATAATTCACTCACTTTAGTCTATGATCCTTCTCAGTGTCAAATCTCTCTTATTTTATCATTTTGAGCATAAATGATTATAATAATGGGTTTTATCTCGACTGATTTGGCTGTCTTGCAATTTCAGGAAAAACACATATCTACAGCTGTCGATACCATCAACATCAGTCGATACTATCGACACAACCACATGCAGGCAGCCGCAAGGAGCAGCGCAGAGTCGATACCATCGATTGGGAAGTCAATGGTAGCAAGTTACCATCAGGTTGCTGGCGACCAGCCAGTCGATACTATCGACACCAAAGTCGATACTATCGACACTTATAGCTTCAGCGAAGGAAAAGGGATAAAATAGACGCCTAAGGGTGTCGATACCATCGACTCGCGTCGATGGTATCGAGTCAGCATTAGGCGGGATGACAGAAAAGAAAGAAGGCTTGCCGATATCGTGAGGGGTCGATACCATCGACCCGCGTCGATGGTATCGACACCGTCAGATCAGAGTTTGCTTCAGATCAGCCCAAATCTAACAGCTGTGATATTTTGGCAACCTAACTCGGTGTTAATACCTAATGACGGTAGCCAGGAGTGATCTATCACATCATTAGTCGTTGCACACATCCCGAGAAGGTGTGGAGAGAAGAACGGAGCCCAAAAGCACACCCCGACCTTTCCGGAAGCCGACGAAGACATTTTCCACCGCCAAAAGGTTGTAGATCGCGCACTCTATGCCGAGGAACGATTGGATCTTCTCCGTTCAGGGGTTTCATCACTTTATCCACATTTTTATCCATGTTTCCCCTTTCTTCAATCATGTCTTGCTCTGAGATGAACATGCGGGGCTAATCCCCTTTATCTTTAGGACTGGGAGTAGCCCGGGGAAGCATTGTATGACATTTTTATCATAGTTATTCATAATTTGTCTCTTAAATCCTTGGTATGATTTCATTTTCTAAATTATATTATTATGCTTGATCACCATAATGATAAACTAATGCCCTTTATTACTTTAAAAGAAGAATTAACGGTTGAAAAGAGATGAAATTCACATTAATTAACAAATCCCTTGAACAAGGTGATGTACGGTTAATGGTGGAAACCCAGAGGTCGATTCTAATGCACCTAGTTTAGGGTATAGGTTACCACGATGGTGGAACCGACTTAGACTTAGGTAGTGAATTGTATCACGACAGTGAACAATTTTGACTACAGGACACTACCTGGATTGAGAGATGAATATGATTAACTATGTGGAAATTCATACAATGAAAACCCACGGTGAAACTGCAATCCTAAAGATCTCCATTTGAATTGATTAAACTAAACACTTAATCGATTGCTCTGCTTTATTTTATTTTCTTTTATTTTACAACAACTCTCATAACTTTTAATTGGTCTAGCTGATTGCGAGTAGTTAGTAGTAGTCTACCGATAATTTAGTGTCTATGAGTTTGACTTGGGCCTCACAAAGGCCTATACTACATTGACGCGTGCACTTGCGTTATACGCACGGTAAAAGCGTGTCAAGTTTTTGGCGCCGTTGCCGGGGACACGGAAATTGTCGGCACTACGAGTGCTGCAAGCGGCCATTCTAGGCCACTTTTTTATTATTATTTGTTTTTATCATTTTTGAAATTTATAGTTTATATTTCATATTTAGTAATCGTCTAGCAAGGTACTGAACCTAAATTATTATTTTGCAGGTTCTAGTGCATGGTGAGGACGCGTAGCACAGACTACGCGCATCTATCACCAGAGGTTCCACCGTTGGGACCAGACAACGAGGAGAACTACATTCAAGACCAACCAAAAGAAATAGACTCCGACTCTGAACCAGAAGCCATGGCAGAAGAACATACTATATGGGAGAAGATAAAGGCTTCTTCCTCGTCTGCAACAAAGGGGCCAATCAAGAAGCTGGTAGTTAACATTCCGACATATAAGATTGATCCAGCATTAATAAATTTGGTCAAATCGAATGCATTCCACGGGCTGAAGAATGAGGACCCAGTAGCACACATCATCACATTTGTGGAGAACTGTGATATGATCAAGATTGATAGGTTTCCACAGGAGACACTTTACCTGAAGTTGTTCCCTAGCTCTTTGGCAGGTAATGCGCGTGAATGGTTGCATAATCTGGATGATGAGACAGTGGAAACATGGGACCAGATGATTGAGGTTTTCTTCGAGAGGTTCTTTCCGACTGAGAAGACCAACGAACTGGTACGGAAGATCCATAACTTCAGTCAGAAAGTCGGGGAGACTTATTCTGAGACGTGGGAACATTTCCAAATCATGCTAAGGAGGTGCCCACATCATGGGCTTGATAAGGAGAAGCAAGTTAAGATTTTTTATTTTGCTCTTTCTGAGCATGATAGAAGTAACCTGGATTCAGCAAGTTTAGGGTTCTTCTTAAACAACACAGGCACAAGGTGTTGGGAAATTTTGAAGAACATGGCCAAAAAGCAATCTTGGGGCGACAGAGACACAGTAGAGCATGTTCGAGCTGCGAGTGAGTCAAAGGCCATCAGAGAGCTAAATGAGAAGATAGACCTTCTAGACAAGAAACTACTTGCAAAAGAAGATGCAGAATCTGATGATGAAGATCAAGTGAAATTTATGCGCCAACAGCAGGGGTACAGAAACAATGACTACTCGTGGAGTAAAGATAAGAAATTTTCCTGGAAGGACCCGAACAATTTCTTGCAGGAACCTGATACAAAACCCCAATTGTCGCTAGAGGATAAGAGCAATGAATTGCTCAACCAAGTAATCAAGCAGAATCAAGAACTCATGAGCACGTTTGGCCAGCAGATTAAGAAACAAGGAGAATTTATGAATCAATTTGGGCATACCTTACAAAGTCACGGGGCTCAGATGAGGACTATAGAGACATCTTTGGCGCAGATGGCAGCTGAAATAGCAAATTTAAAAAAGCCAGCGCAGCAAGGTTTTCCGGGAAACACAAACATTCCAGGAGGAAACCAACAGGCTAAGGCAATTTTGCTACAGAGTGGCAAGTAGATTTGAAATTCCAGGGCCGATGAACCAAGCACACCCTAGCCAGAAACCACAGGTGAGGCCGCAGAGGAGGTTCTGATTCCAATCACAGAGCCGGTAGAGGATGTGGTAGAGGATGTCACAACAGAACTAGTTATTGAGGAGGAGACACAGAAGAGGACACCATATGTGCCGCCACATCAAAGGGCACAGACCGTCCCGGTCCCATATCCAAATAGTGTGACAACCAAGAAAGTGGATGCTCAGTTCAAGAAGTTCCTAGATATCTTTAGGAAGCTTTCTGTCAACATTCTATTGTTGGAAGCAATAGAGAATATTCCCTCTTACAACAAGTTTATGAAAGACATAATCACAAAGAAGAGGAAGATTCCTGATACCGAGGTTGTGGTTCTTAAGGAGCAGGTGAGTTCTTTCATCATGGGCACATTGCCACCTAAAAGGCAGGATCTGGGCTGCTTCAACATTTCATGTTACATTGGTAAAGTGAAATTTGGCGAAGCACTGTGTGACTCCGAGGAAAGTATAAATCTGATGCCTCTCTCTACGTTCAAGAAGTTGGGACTGAAAGAATCAAGGCCAAGCAATATGAAGATTTAGTTGGCGGACAATTCTGTGGTGAAGCTGTATGGTATTTGCGAGGATGTGTTGGTTAAAGTAGATTGGTTTGTATTTCCAGCAGACTTTGTGGTAATGGAAATGCAGGACGAACAAGGAAATGAGTTACTCCTTGGAAAACCCTTCCAAGCTACTGCAGATATGATACTCGAGATGGGAAGAGGCCGTTTGACCTTGGGTATCACTGATGATCGGTTTGAAATGGTTATGCCCTCAAGCACAACACAATCAAAAGCAAAGGAGCAATGTCGCATGGTGAAGCACTTTGATCAGAATATTTCTCTTTGTCTAGGGAAACCATTTCTAGATATGGCTCATGTAATGACTAAGGTGGAGAAGGGGACACTGGCTGTACACATTATGGAGCAGACCAAAGTTGTTTCTCTTAGCAAGGTTGTGGGTTTTTCGAATGATGAAGAGGAGGACATACCTCCTTCTACTGAAGATGATGCCATAGCAAGTTCTGTTCTCGATGCATATCCAGAACTGCCTCTTGAAGCTTGTCTGGTCAATATAACACATGATTGGATGAGAAGCAAGTCACTACAAGAATGCGTCAAGATGCTTCAAGTGCTGCTGTGTTTTTATGCTAGGTACTATGAAGATCTTGGGGAACTCCCACCACCGCTTCAGTCATCCTTGATCAGTCCGCCAGAGTTAGACTTGAAGCCACTGTCGCCTCACTTGAAATATGCATTTCTAGCCGCGGGTGAAAAGTTACCAGTGATTATTTCGGCATATCTGAGTGCCGAGGAGGAGGATCAACTGATGATCGTGTTGAAGAACCATCGAGGTGCATTCGGGTGGTCGGTCGCGGACATCAAGGGGATCTCCCCTACATTGTGCCAGCATAAGATCCGGCTCGAGGAAGGAGCCAAACCTATAATCCAGCCACAACGCAGACTAAATCCAAGCATGATGTAGGTCGTCAAGAAGGAGGTGATCAAGCTCCTCTCTGCAGGCATCATTTATGCTATCTACGACTCGACGTGGGTAAGCCCCACACATGTAGTCCCTAAAAAGGGGGGAATCACTGTTACGCATAATCTGTTAAATGAGTCGGTCATGACCCGTCTAGTAACCGGGTGGCGTGTGTGTATCGATTACCGTAGATTGAATGCTGCTACGTTGAAGTATCATTTTCCTCTTCCATTCATTGATCAGATTTTAGAGCGATTAGCAGGTCGATCTCACTTTTGTTTTCTAGATGGTTATTCAGGCTATAATCATATTTCCATTGATCCTAAGGACCAAGAGAAGTCCACCTTCACTTGTCCTTATGGAACATTTGCATACCTCCGTATGCCCTTTGGTTTGTGTAACGCACCAACAACCTTTCAGCGTTGCATACTTGCCATTTTCTCTGATATGGTTGAGCGTTGTTTGGAGGTCTTCATGGATGATTTTTCCGTCCATGGTGCGTCTTTTGATGAATGTTTATATAACTTGGATAAAGTTTTACAACGATGTGAGGACACACATTTGGTTCTCAGCTGGGAAAAATGCCATATGATGGTTAGTGAAGGGATTGTGCTTGGACATAAAGTGTTTAGAAAAGGGTTGGAGGTAGATCCAATTAAAATTGAGGTTATTTCCCAATTACCCCCACCGAACTCGGTTAAAGGGGTACGGAGTTTTCTCGGTCACGCAGGATTTTACCGCCGCTTTATAAAAGATTTCTTAAAAATATCTAAACCATTGTCTGAGCTATTGGAGAAAGATGCGGTGTTTGATTTTAATTAGAAGTGTTTGCATGCTTTTAATGTGCTTAAAGAGAAATTAATTTCTACACCGGATTGGACAAAGTCGTTTGAATTAATGTGTGATGCGACGGATTTCACAGTAGGGGCTGTTTTAGGACAACGTGTGGATAACAAACCCGCTGTGATTTTCTATGCATCCAAAACTTTAAATGAAGCACAACTTAATTACACTACAATGGAAAAAGAGCTTCTCGCCGTCGTTTTCGCATTTGAAAAATTTCGGCAATATCTTGTAGGGTCAAAAGTCATGGTATGGACGGACCACCCCGCCATAAAGTATTTGATGGAAAAGAAAGATGCCAAACCTAGATTGATTAGGTGGATCTTACTGTTACAAGAATTTGATATTGAAATTAAAGATAAGGCGGGAATAGAAAATGTGGTTGCAGACCATTTGTCTTGGTTGGAACGGGTAGACGAGAAGGACATTCATATACCCATTACTGAGATGTTTCCTGATGAACAACTTCTTTCTGTAAAATCTAAAGATCCATGGTTTTCTTATATTGTTAATTATCTTGCCTGCAAAATTATCCCAGATGATTGGACATATCAAGAGAAAAAGAAAATTTTCCATTCTTTGAGATATTATTTCTGGGATGACTCCATTTTGTTGAAGCAATGCAGGGATGGCGTGTTGCGCAGGTGTGTACCGGAGGTTGAATATGAAAGTGTCCTTCATCATTGTCATACTATACCAATGGGTGGTCATCATGCCAGTTCTAGAACAGCGGCCAAGGTACTTGAGAGCGGCCATTACTGGCCTACATTGTTTCGGGACGCATATGACTATGTGCGACGCTGCGATTCCTGCCAACGGGCAGGTAATATTTCAAAGTGACAGGAGATGCCCCTCAATGTACTTCAAGAAGTTGAGGTGTTTGGTCTGTGGGGTATTGATTTCATGGGACCCTTTGTGTCCTCAAACTCTAACTTGTACATTTTATTGGCTGTTGACTATGTATCGAAGTGGGTAGAGGCAATACCCACTAGGACTAATGATGCTACTGTAGTGTGCAGGTTCGTAAAAGACTATATTTTCTACAGATTTGGCATACCAAGGATGATTATCAGCGATGGAGGTACCCACTTCAGAAATCAAAAGTTTGATGCATTGTTGAGGAAGTATGGGGTAAAACACAACATTGGTACCCCGTACCACTCGCAGACACAGGGGCAAGTCGAAGTCTCCAATAGGGAAATTAAGAAACTCCTGGAGCGTACAGTGGCTTCGACACGAAAGAACTAGAGCACCTTGCTACCGGACCCTTTATGGGCGTATAGGATGGCGTTTAAGACACCTATAGGTACTACACCTTTTAGGTTGGCTTATGGGCGGGTCTGCCATTTGCCGATAGAGTTGGAGCATAAGGCGCACTGGGCACTAAGGAGGCTGAACTTGAATTATGATGAAGCAGGAAAGAAACACTTGCTAGAGCTGAATGAACTCGATGAGCTGAGGATGAATGCATATGAAAGCTCACGGATTTACAAAGAGCGAAAAAAATTGATTCACAATCGACACATTCAACTGCGTGTCTTTAAGAAGGGAGACTGTGTGCTCTTGATCAACTCAAGGTTGAAGATGCATCCTAGGAAATTGAAATCCCGGTGGAGTGGACCTTTCATTGTAGAGGAGGTCCGGCCACATGGAGCGATCATGGTGCGTGATGGAGAGACAACATTTCTAGTTAATGGACAGAGGTTGAAGTTGTACTTCGGAGAGGATTGCACGAGGAAAGTGCATGAGGTCAAACTCATTGCACTCAAGGATGTGTGATATGCTTGATTTTATCTAGCCTACGACGTTAAATAAGGGCGCTTGTTGGGAGGCAACCCAACCATTGGTAGTTTCATCTATTTTTGTTCGCATTTACAAATTAGTTTGGTTTAATTTTGTTTTTAGTGTAAAAATGATACCCTGATCGTCTGTTCAGTGTGCAGGCCTGAGGCAGGGTCGATACCATCGATCATTGTGTTGATGGTATCGACATGGGAACAGTTAGGCGGCTGCAAAAATTTCTATGAGTCGATATTATCGACGGACTCGTCGATGGTATCGACCCACCATCAGTGAATAGCCAGAATAGGGTCGATAGTATTGACAGGGGTGTCGATACTCGCGAGATCCCTGAAGATTTTCAGACAAAATTTGTCTCAGTGAAGTCGATACCATCGACGGGCCTGTCGATGGTATCGACCCGGCTATAGGAAGAAAGTGGCGGCCGGGCCTCGCAAGGGTGTTGCCCTACGAAGAGTCGATACTATCGACTCACGTCGATGGTATCGACGTGACATGTCACTGATCCACGAGAGGAAATCAACGGTGATCGCTACATCAACGAAGTCGATCTGTGGGATGGGTCGATACCATCGACACCTGTCGATGGTATCGACGCGTCATCGATCCGGGCCCCCACATCAGGCTATCGAAAGCCATCGATACTCGCGAAGACCGAATTGTGCTACAGGTGTCGATACCATCAACCCACGTCGATGGTATCGAAGGGTCCACAATAGCGACGGCCGGAGTTATAAAAGAGAGGGGTGGTTGTCAATTCTATTCACACTTTCAAAGCTTTCTTCCTCTACTTGTGCACTGAGCATTGTTGTGCGATCGGAGGCCTGTTATGAGCGTCCAAGGATCGTGATCTTCACCGAGTCTTCACCAAGCTCCATCTTCTATTCCCTTTTCTCAGAGACAATGGTGCGGACAGACGGAGCATCTTCTTCACGCGCGACCCCTATGGAGATCCCTGAGTTCATTCCTCTGCCACCTACATTGATTCCTCATCTGTGGATTGTCCATCCTTCCACAGAGATCCGGAAGGTGTACGAGGAGCTACTAAAGAGGAAGATTAAGCCCACCCGCTACATCGACCGGGACATGGTTCGTTACCTTAGGTTCGAGCCCAATCTTGCCTACATTCTCAAGGGGCAGGATGCCCGACAAGTTGGAGTACCACGTCGACGGCCAGACATTCTTCGGTGAATGGCCGACTTACAAGGAGCTCGTGGCAGAGTTCATGGCGTCATTGGACATCAATGTCGTGCCCAATGACTTGATCGCCACCGATAGAGAGTGGAAGAAGGGGCGTGTGTCGTTCAGACTCTACAACAACAACCACACTCTCACTCTCGCCCAGTTCAATTCGGTGTATAACTGGTATCATGACCCTTACTAGCACCGGAGGCCAGACAACCGGATGGACTACGACGATATCTTCGCCCGGCTGGTGACTGCGCCTCCTGGAAAATCCGTGAGCTACTCCAACGCTGCAGTAGCTGACTTCGAGCATCCCTTTGTACGGATTCTGCACCGCATGCTTTGTACGACGATGTTTGCTCGCGCCGATCTATCTCTTAGAAAATTCCAAGAGATGGATTTATTCTTTCTATATAAATTGTTGAAGCGTGAGGAGTGCAACTGGGGTGCGTTCTTATTGACACACGTGTTGGCCGTGAATAGGAGTACGCAGAAGGCTCCTATCCACTTTGGAGGGCTCATCACGCCGCTGGCCCTCTACCTTGGGTTAGATTTCTACCAACTTACTCCACTTTCCAATAGGAACAAGGTCAACCTCATTCATCTGCACCGTTCCAACCTCCTCCTGCTCCATGATGGCTTGGATTATGCACATTGCCACGTCAATCAAGAATATCAAGAATGTGTGCTTCCCAACCCCATCTTCAACATTGAGGGAGCTCATCATTTCCGGTGGCCTATCATCGCCATCGACGACTCTGATGAAGACGGCGGTAACGATGACAATGATGATGACGACGACGAGCATGAAGAGGAACATGAGGCTTTCACTCCTCTTCGGGCACGAGTAGCACCCCGGAAGCATCCTCGCTTCTACCCGGGTGAATCATCTTCTTCACAGCCTCTGCCACCTCAGCCCTCTCAGCAAGGAGAGGATGCCTTTTCTATGCAGGGTATGTATACAATGCTGCAGGATATCCAGTAGATGAAACACCGACACTCGGCGTCATTTGTGAATATTCAGGAGACTACCAATCGGCTCTATGTTAACCAGCAGGCCATCTATGAGAATGAGCGCCTCCTTGACAACCAACAGAACATCCATGACAGGTTGCATAGGATGGAGATGCAGCAACAACCCTTCTACGACAACTACTGGAGCCAGAATTATTTTGGGGGGTAGCCACAACCTCTACCAATGCCCCAGTATGATCCGAGCTTCCAGGGGAAGTACCCAGCTTGGGACCCCACAACCCCACAATACCCGCCTCCACCTGCAGAATGATCGGTATCACTATTCCACCTTTTAAGGTTGTTTTTGACTATGAGGCCATAGTCGAATTCAAGCTTAGGGGGGAGTTGGAACAACTTCTATCCTTTATTTTTCCTAGTTTTTAGTTTTTAGTGCTTTGTCTTTTGTCATTTATTTCTCTTAGTTATTAGTTTGTTTTTAGGATCCACACTCTATCTAGTGTAATTGTGGATGTCTAATGTCATATGTCATCTCGTTGTTTGTACATGGGAATCAGGTGTAAATTTAAAAAAAAATAGTGCTTTTGCAAGCTTGTGTGGTTCAACTTTGAGCACATGACTTAAGAAAATAATTGGGTTTGTCAACCCCAAAATAGGAAACCACAACTGTACGTTCCTATGATTCATGAAAAGTGGACGGAATTGGTTGTTTGAGCCTAAACTGACCAAATGATAATGTGACCTTAATTTGAAATAAGAGAGAGAAACCTCTTAATTACTACACAGGTCAGTAAGGAGGGACACATAATATTTTCTAAAGGTTCAGTCAATTAATCTTGTGATCTGTCCACCCCATTGTTTTCATACTCCACCATAAGAACTGGAAGCACATTATGGTTTTCATCTCTTTGATTGCATCCCATGTAGATAGGTCTTGCATTGCAATTATTTTCACATATTTGTGCATGAAAGTGAAAAAAAAAGATAGAATAGTTATACATGCACATTATCCTTAGGTGTGTGTCATTTCGTGCATAACCATCATTTTGTAGCTGCATTCACATTTTTGTGCATATAGTACATCATTCATCTTATGTCTTCTGAAACATTAAAGGTGATGAACTTGTTCCATACCTTCTAAATGCTTCAAATGTATAAGTTATGTAGCAATAAGTGAGCCCGACAAATAATTCATTGTCAGCTATGAAAATAAGGGCTTGTAAAAATAAAAGTTGAAAAAAAAATTGAAAAAAGAAAAGAAAAAAGAATTGAGAAGTAAGTAGGAATGAGAGGGAGAAAGGAACATGTTCTCACTTGCATATTAAGAAGAATAAGCACATGGTGTAGTTTCTTAGATATTCCATCTCAACTTGAGATGGAATGATAGTGCATGCATCATTCCACTCAAATGTAGGCATTAGGGCATTTTCATTTGCATATGCATCATTTAGGTCATTATTGTTTTTGTGCATGTTAAAAGTATATTATGCTTCCATTTCATCCATAGCCACCCATTCCATCCACCCGTTGCTCGAATTGGTAGGCCACCGTGATTTTCTCCTCACTCATTAATACCAGGAGAGTTGCTTCCATGTAGATGGTGGTTAGGGCAAGCAACGTAGATAGAAGATCAAAAGATGCATCGAGTCTGGACCGAAGGATTTTATTATGTTAACTGCCTTATGTGATAGTGTTCATCAATTTTGAGGTGGATATCTTTTATGGATGATTATTTTCGCCTTTAGGGTAATTACCATTCTGTGGTTAGTAAGGGCCGGAATGTGAAGGTCTGGCGGGGATCATATGGTGAAGTCTGTTGTGAGAATCTATTCTTTAGTTGACCCTTGCAATTCTATTCTAGAGTTTTGTTGCCCGAGGACGAGCAATGTTCAAGCTTAGGGGAGTTTGATGCGATGATTTTGAGTCACATTTATAGACTTGTTTTACTTGCGTTTTATGTGTTTATTGGTCACTTTGGTGGTTAATATTGCATAATTCACTTACTTTAGTCTATGATCCTTCTCAGTGTCAAATCTCTCTTATTTTATCATTTTGAGCATAAATGATTATAATAATGGGTTTTATCTCGGCTGATTTGGCTTTATCTTGCAATTTTAGGAAAAACACATATCTGCAGTTGTCGATACCATCGACATCAGTCGATACTATCGACACAGCCACAGGCAGGCAGCCGCAAGGAGCAGCGCAGAGTCGATACCATCGACTGGGAAGTTGATGGTAGCGAGTTACCATCAGGTTGCTGGCGACCAGCCAGTCGATACTATCGACGCCAAAGTCGATACTATCGACACTTATAGCTTCAGCAACGGAAAAGGGATAAAACCGACGCCTAAGGGTGTCAATACCATCGACCCGCGTCGATGGTATCGAGTCAGCATCAGGCGGGATGACATAAAAGAAAGAAGGCTTGCCGATATCGTGAGGGGTCGATACCATCGACCCGTGTCGAGGGTATCAACACCGTCAGATTAGAGTTTGCTTCATATCAGCCCAAATCCAACGGCTGTGATATTTTGGCGACCTAACTCAGTGTTAATACCTAATGATGGCGGCCAGGAGTGATCTATCACGTCATTAGCTATTGCGCACATCCCGAGAAGGTGTGGAGAGAAGAACGGAGCCCAGAAGCATGCCCCGACCGTTCCGGAAGCCGAAGAAGACGTTTTCTACCGCCAAAAGGCTGTAGATCGCGCACTCTACGCCGAGGAACGATTGGATCTTCTCCGTTCAGGGGTTTCATCACTTAATCCACATTTTTATCCATGTTTCCCCTTTCTTCAATCATGTCTTGCTCTGAGATGAACATACAGGGCTAATCCCCTTTATCTTTAGGACCGAGAGTAGCCCGGGGAAGCATTGTATGCCATTTTTATCATAGTTATTCATAATTTGTCTCTTAAATCCATGGTATGATTTTGTTTTCTCAATTATATTATTATGCTTGATCACCATAATGATAAACTAATGCCCTTAATTACTTTGAAAGAAGAATTAAAGGTTGAAAAGAGATGAAATTCACATTAATTAACAAATCCCTTGAACAATGTGATGTACGGTTAATGGTGGAAACCCAGAGGTTGATTCTAAGGCACCTAGTTTAGGGTATAGGTTACCATGACGGTGGAACCGACTTAGACTTAGGTAGTGAATTGTATCACGACAATGAACAATTCTGACTACAGGCCACTACCCGTATTGAGAGATGAATCTGATTAACTATGTGGAAATTCATACAATAAAAACCTGCGGTGAAACCGCAATCCTAAAGATCTCCATTTGAATTGATTAAACTAAACACTTAATTGATTTCTCTGCTTTATTTTATTTTCTTTTATATTACAACAACTCTCATAACCTTTTAATTGGTCTAGCTGATTGCGAGTAGTTAGTAGTAGTCTACCAATAATTTAGTATCCCTGAGTTCGACTTGGGCCTCACAAAGGCCTATACTACATTGACGCGTGCACTTGCATTATACACATGGTAAAAGCATGTCACTACTTCTCAGTCTGCTGCTACTCAGGAGTCCTCTACTATTGGTCCCACACCTCTGCCTCGCCATGCTATGTGGATAGCTGGGAGGCAAAATAAGAAGGGAGATATAACGAAGCCCGCAATTGTTGAGGCGGCTGCAAAATTGGTAAAATTCAACTCTTTGAGAAATCGGTCGATATTGATTATTGTTATGATTACTTACCAATTTTTGTTGATGTCGATTAGAGGGAGCTGTAGAAGAAGGAAGGCAAGTTCATCCTTGAGGGCACAAGGGATGAATTGATAGTTGCTCTGGGTAACCCAGAGCATCCTGGATGTGTTAGGGGTGCAGGCGCTGGTGTGGGCATCAAAGCGTTCTTTGGTCCATCACAGCGCAAACCAATCCCAAGAGTGGGACTTTCACAAGCTGAGGTAACTTATTCTTTTTTTAGAATGTTATTGCGAAAGAGAATTCAATAATTAGAAGCTAGCATTTCTTTTGTTCATGTATAGGTAGATCAGTTAATTGAAAGGAGAGTTGAGGAAGTACTTGATAGGAGAGTCAAGGAAATACTTGATAAGAGAGTCAATGAAGCAATTAGCAAGTGGCATGTGTCTCATACTACCACTCAGACAATACCTATGGCAGGCCGCTCTTCTCCTACTGCAGAGGTTGGGAGTAATCATGTAGACCCACCACTTAGCACATCCGCTGTAAGTATTTTTATGACATATATAGTAGCTAGTCTTTTCAAGATGATATGTTTATGTATATATGTATATAACATTCTTTATGTAAATTTGTAGGGGTTGAAGCTATGCCATCTAAAAAGGCAAGAATATATCATTGCAGAGGCACATGCTTACCCAGCCCTTCCAGGGGAGATGTTTCATGGGACTCCAGTACCAGCTGGTGCGGTTTGTGTGAGCCTGATACATATACTCCCCGACTAGCGGGATATTCCACTACCATATGCCCACCCAGATTCTGAAATACTTGGTGAGGCAAAAGGTGGAGTGATAATGTGGCCCAAAGTGGATGTCGTCTATACTAATATTGTATGATAAATTTACATTACGTTAATTTGTTAGTGTGTATATATGAGTCAATTGATCTGAAATTATATATACATGTCAAAAGGAAGACACCCGCTACATCTCGGCCTCCACCTCCACCTCCTAAAGTACCAAGTTAGCTTCCAAGGGACCTACATGCCTCGTTAGGTCCTAATTGTAGGGGTATGGCAGTATGGATAGGCAAACATGATTCAAATTACCCTATAAATGTTACTATTCTGCAGGATGTTGTAAGTCAATCATACGATAACAATCTATTTATACAAGTGTTGCATACGTATTAATGTATACATAATATAATTTTTGCATACGCATTAATGCATATGTATTGATGCAGGTCAATCATACGATAACAAACTATTTATACAAGATATTTTGGAGTTATTTTGTTATGATTGGCTGAACACATCTATGATAGATCTATGGATATTGTGAGATCTTGTTTATACATCTGTATACCTTTTTTTATATACGGTGATTTATTTTCTTATATATTAATGCATACGTAATACATGTTTTGCAGCCACTTACACATGATATGTACATATTTTACATTTTCCCATGTGGGATTTTTGGTTCCATCTTTGATTGTTGTAACGACCCTCAAAATTTAGTCCCAATTTTTTTTGTTATTTAATAAAGGTGAAACCCTAAATTGAAAGAATCCATTTTTCATATGATGACTTAAGTACAGACCATGCTTAATTTGTATTTCAAAATGAGCTAAATGTGCCAAGTGGACCTTGAATGGAATCATTTACATCAATAATTAGTCATATTAATGTCATGTATAATGCATGAAAACTTAACCCTAATTATGCAAGGGTGACTAGTTGGGATTTAATGATAGTTTGGATCTGTATACATGTATAACATGTCCCACATGTTGGTATATGAGTAGATATTATAATTATAGAGCTTCCCTCGGATTTTGGTAATAAAATTCCCTTGCAATAATTATTAACATATTAATTACCCTAAGTAACTAATAATGTAAAATGCATGTTTCCCTAACTCATATCCAAAATCTAATTGGATAATTAGATTCCTCATGGTCGTATTTTCTTGCCCACCAAATTTGGTTGGATTTGGATAAACATAAATGATCTAAAATATATTGAGAAGAAAAGGGAAACATAATATCAATTTATGACCTTGTTTGGTATGTATATCATTATCCCGAAAATTTTTCCAATTAATAGACAACGCAGCGTCACGCGCTGCTTTAGAAAAACTCGGCTCTTCGTGAGCCATTCGATCTAGATCTGAGGGTAGGGACCTCATCCCCTACCTCCCGCTTTACCCGCACAGGGAGGGGTTACAGAACCCCGAGCCGTCGCCAACGATTCCTCAGCCCCTTCTCAACAGTTCCTTATTATCTCGATGCCAATGATTTTGGGAGGTCACTCCGAGTTAAAAGAGCCCTCACTCGAACCCTAGGCCCCCTCACAGTGGAAACGCCCATTTGGTCTTCATCCTCAGTCGACGGCGCAACCTTCCCTAGGCCAAGTAGGTCCATCAGACCGAGGGAAAGATATCCAGAAAGCAACTACGGCCCCTGATAACCCATCCCCATCCACCAATTCTTCCAGAGCCGACGTGAGGAACTGCCGCAGATCCGATCTACCTCACTGCCGCCGGTGAGCTTGAGCACGAACCTCTGACCATCCCAACAGAATTCGACCTCCAGTAAGCTTCCACAGACTCCACTAGTGGTTTCCCTTATGCCTTTAGCATGTGCTCTTCACTCATATGCTCCGCCCACGAACCCAGTTTCAGACCGTCGGAACGCAGCCTCTGCCTAGGTCAGTTGGTCACTACCAGGCCACTCCGGTAATGGTTTCTTTAGGATTTTGCTTCTCACACCTTCAGTGAATCGGGCCGGAGCTATTCATGCCCTGCGTTACTCCGACTTCTCACTGTATGACCGAAACCCCTTTTTCCGGCTAGGCTCCCCTATTTTCAGCTACAGCAGAAACCCAGAGAGGGAGGTCATAGACTCCATCGCATCGCATACTCGCAACAGATCTTTGAATACGTTGTCGATTGAGGAACGAGATGGATAGTATGGCATTGTGTTTTTCTTTCCCTTAGTACTCATGCTTCTCGGTCGATCGATGCTTCTGTGGAGCACCTTGCTACGCCATGGCCAAGAGGAGAAGCCAAGCATTGTTTTGACCACCGTACCCCTCCTACATCTAGATGTATATAGTGTCACGCCAGTATGGGTATTCTCGGGATTTCAGTAAGCTTTGATAATGTATACTTGAGCGCCTAAGGTGTGTCTAAATGACCAATATGCCCTGTCACACAACTATAGTTGTGCATGACAATGTAAGGGTAAAGAAGTCTTTGAGCATGTCGACTTACTAAAATTTCCGGATTTCTCAGAAATGTCTTGAATGATTTTTTCCTCGCCTCTGATTGGTCAAAATATCTCTGATCTTTATAAAATCATAGAAAATAATCTAGAGCTCAGATGGGGACGGTCCATATATGGTTTTTGATCAGTTTTTCGAGATCTATCACATGGTTCTAGTTTCAGACCTAGACTCCCGATCTAATTTCCAAATTTAATTAGAGAATGATGCACCTATGTTAAGCATATGTAATTAATTCATAATTATATTATTTACAGGATATTAGGATTGATCAGGACTGCATCTACTATTAGTATACCCCTTCAGGATCAGGTGAGTGGATCATGCACACTGAGAATAATTCTAGGGTTATGGGTTTATTTTATTCGTTTATTGGTTATGATTACTCAATAAAGTGCAATTATGCTATTATTCAATTTATGCTTATGAAAACCATGCAAATGCTATGAATTTACATTTTCGACTATTTTAATGAATATGCTTTCATTTGGAACACTATGAATCACTACCATGCTAATTGATCAAGAAATCATGATAACTATGTTCAAGTATAATACTTCATGTTATATTGATATAGTTCTCTCAATCATGTTATGTGAGCCTTAATTGGCCTTATGTGAGCCTTAATTGGCCTTATGAGCTCTGTGGGAGTATTATGTGAGCCTTGATAGGCCTTATGTGAGCCTTGAATGGCCTTATGAGCACTGTGGGTGCAAATCAGGAGAGAGACTACATCAACTCAAGTAAAAACCATCTTATTATGAAATCATGTTAAGTTAATCATGTTCTCATGTAATCACGTTAATTATGTTATGTATTTATGTTCCAAGTTATTCCTCATGCCATTTCAATTATAAGCTATTTTCTTATATAACTGCTCAGTGCCACTCACATAGTTTTATGTTGCCTTGCATGGGCTGGGGACGAGATGTCCGCAGATGAGGAGGAGAAGAAGTAGACTTCAGGGACGTCAGCTCAAGCTCAAAGATAGTTTGTGAATCCTACTTGGTGGGGTGCCATTCTAGATAGATGTCTTTCCTTTTTGTTATGTTATGTTGGAATTTCAACCTTTGAACTCTTTTATGTTGGACTTAGAGTCTTTGTTTATGGTTTGTAATAAGGCACCCTGGTGGATTTTCCTTTTATTCTATGGATTTCGCTTGGTCAATGATATCAATCCACAATTTGTCATGATCTCCATTATGTTCAAATGCTTCCGCTATGGTTGTATTATTATTATTAGAAGGTAGGTTGTGACAAAATGGTATCAGAGCAATCCTAGAATGGCCACCATAGTAGGATCTTATGTGTCACTCCATGTGCTTATCTAAGTCTCCTTTCCTATTCCAGATGGCCCCTAGGCGTCGTCCTGAGTATGACAAGTCACCCCCTCACTCTAGTGGAGAGAGTGATCATGACTTTGAGCACGAGGAGAACCCCCATGGAGAAGACCCTCCCCTCTCATACAATATGTTGGTCAGAGCTTTATCTAATGCAATGGGAGGCCGTCATCAAAGGAGGAATGAAGTCACCTTAATAGACTTCCTCAAGGTGAAACCTGAGACGTTCATGGGAGAAGAAGAGTTGGATGTTGTAGGTAAGGTTGAGGCCTGGATTCGCAACCTGGAGCATTGCTTCCACGACTTGGACTGCTCCGAGGAGTCACGCATCAGGTTCGGGCCTCACATGCTTAGAGGACCAGCTCGCGTTTGGTGGGAGAACTTCCGTGACGCCAGAGACCCAAATGAAGAGCTACTCACATGGGAGGAGCTTATTGAAGCTTTCAAGGGCCACTATGTGTCAGAAGAGATGATGGACAAGAAGGAGTTAGAGTTCCTTCATCTACGACAGCGTGGCGACATGACTGTCACCCAGTACACAATGAAGTTTCGCATCCTCCAGAAGTACGGGACCGAGATGACTGAGCTGAAGAGAGCCAAGAAGTTCATTCGAGGTATCAAGGATGATCTCAGCTACTCACTTTCTGGACGAGGCCACAAGACGATGCAGGAAGCTCTTGATGCGGCACTTGAGCTCGAGGATCACCCAGGGAGATCTTGGAAGAAGAACTCCCATAATGGACATTGTCACCATCACGACCACAACAATCGGGACCGGCACCACAATGAACACAAGAAGTGCAAGGCCCCTGAGGATCCCCCAGTGAGGGATGCATGTCCCAAGTGTGGCAAATCCCATGCAGGACCGTGCAGGTTGGGCTTAGGTGTTTTCTTCTAGTGTGGAGGCGAAGGGCACTTCAAGGACAAATGCCCTAGGTTAGCTGCAAAGAAAGGAGCATATCAGAACCCTAACCCAGCTCCCCCAGAGAAAAGGAAAGCTAGGGTTTTTGCTATGGTGGATGATGAAGGTAAGATTTAGTTTTCGAATTACATTAACAACTCTTGCACTCGTTAAGTTTTACCAGTCATGTTAGAAATAATGCAAAGTTATCCATGTTAATACCATATCATGATTATGTTTAGTGTTGGCTTATGAAATGTTACGATCAGAAAATAAGTTAGGGTACATATATGTGAAACCCTAAGGTGGGTAGTACTTTAATATGACATAAAAATTTCGAGGACGAAATTTCTATAAGGTGGGTAGGTTGTAACGACCCTCAAAATTTAGTCCCAAAAATTTTTGTTATTTAATAAAGGTGAAACCCTAAATTGAAAGAATCCATTTTTCATATGATGACTTAAGTACAGACCATGCTTAATTCGTATTTCAAAATGAGTTAAATGTGCCAAGTGGACCTTGAATGGAATCATTTACATCAATAATTAGTCATATTAATGTCATGTATAATGCATGAAAACTTAACCCTAATTATGCAAGGGTGACTAGTTGGGATTTAATGATAGTTTGGATCTGTATACATGTATAACGTGTCCCACATGTTGGTATATGAGTAGATATTAGAATTATAGATCTTCCCTCGGATTTTGTTAATAAAATTCTCTTGCAATAATTATTAACGTATTAATTACCCTAAGTAACTAATAATATAAAACACATGTTTCCCTAACTCATATCTAAAATCTAATTGGATAATTAGATTCCTCATGGTCGTATTTGCTTGCCCACCAAATTTGGTTGGATTTGGATAATCATAAATGCTCCAAAATATATTGAGAAGAAAAGGGAAAGATAATATCAATTTATGACCTTGTTTGGTAATGTATATCATTATCCCGAAAATTTTTCCAATTAACAGACTACGCAGCGTCACACACTGCTTTAGAAAAACCCGACTCTTCGTGAGGCATTCGATCTAGATCTGAGGGAAGGGACCTCATCCCCTACCTCCTTCTTTACTCGCACAGGGAGGGGTAACAGAACCCCGAGCCGTCACCAATGATTCCTCAGCCCCTTCTCAACGGTTCCTTGTTATCCCGACGCCAATGATTTTGGGAGGTCACTCCGAGTTAAAAGAGCCCTCACTCAAACCCTAGGTCCCCTCACAGTGGAAACACCTATTTGGCCTTCATCCTCAGTCGACGGCGCAGCCTTCCCTAGGCCAAGTAGGTCCATCGGACCGAGGGAAAGAGATCCAGAAAGCAACTACGGCCCCTGATAACCCATCCCCATCCACCAATTCTGCCAGAGCCGATGCGAGGAACTGCCGCAGATCCGATCTATCTCACTACCGACGGCGAGCTTGAGTGCGAGCCTCCGACCATCCCAGTGGAATTCGACCTCTAGTAAGCTTCCACAGACTCCACTAGTGGTTTCCCTTATGCCTTTAGCATGTGCTCTTCACTCATATGCTCCGCCCACGAACCCAGTTTTAGACCGTCAGAATGCAACCTCCGCCTAGGTCAGTTGGTCAGTACTAGGCCACTCCGGTAATGGTTTCTTCAGGATTTTGCTTCTCACACCTTCAGTGAATCGGGCCGGAGCTATTCATGCCCTGCGTTACTCCGACTTCTCACTGTATGACCCAAACCCCTTTTTCCGGCTAGGATCCCCTGTTTTCATCTACAGCAGAAACCCAAAGAGGGAGGTCATAGACTCCATCGCATCGCATACTTGCAACGGATCTGTGAATACGTCGTCGATTGAGGAACGAGATGGATAGTATGGCATTGTGTTTTTCTTTCCCTTAGTACTCATGCTTCTCAGTCGATCGATGCTTCTGTGGAGCACCTTGCTATGCCATGGCCAAGAGGAGAAGCCAGGCATTGTTTTGACCACCGTACCCCTCCTACATCTAGATGTATATAGTGTCACGCTAGTATGGGTATTCTCGAGATTTCAGTAAGCTATGATCATGTATACTCGAGCGCCTAAGGTGTGTCTAAATGACTAATATCCCCTATCACACAACTATAGTTGTACATGACAATGTACGGGTAAAGAAGTCTTTGAGCATGTCGACTTACTAAAATTTCCGGATTTCTCATAAATGTCTTGAATGATTTTTTCCTCGCCTCTGATTGGTCAGAATATCTCTGATCTTTATAAAATCATAGAAAATAATCTAGAGCTCAGATGGGGACGATCCATATATGGTTTTTGATCAGTTTTTCGAGATCTATCACATGGTCCTAGTTTTAGACCTAGACTCCCAATCTAATTTCCAAATTTAATTAGAGAATGATACACCTATGTTAAGCATATGTAATTAATTCATAATTACATTATTTACAGGATATTAGGATTGATCATGACTACATCTACTGTTAGTATACCCCTTCAGGATCAGGAGAGTGGATCATGCACACTGAGCATAATTCTAGGGTTATGGGTTTATTTTATTCGTTTATTGGTTATGATTGCTCAATAAAGTGCAATTATGCTATTATTCAATTTATTCTTATGAAAACCATGCAAATGCTACGAATTTACGTTTTCTACTATTTTAATGAATATGCTTTCATTTGGAACACTATGAATCATTGCCATGCTAATTGATCAAGAAATCATGATAACTATGTTCAAGTATAATACTTCATGTTATGTTGATATAGTTCTCTCAATCATGTTATGTGAGCCTTAATTGGCCTTATGTGAGCCTTAATTGGCCTTATGAGCTCTGTGGGAGTATTATGTGAGCCTTGATTGGCCTTATGTGAGCCTTGAATGGCCTTATGAGCATTGTGGGTGCAAATCAGGAGAGAGACTACATCAACTCAAGTAAAAACCATCTCATTATGAAATCATGTTAAGTTAATCATGTTCTCATGTAATCATGTTAATTATGTTATGTATTTATGTTCCAAGTTATTCCTCATGTCATTTCAATTATAAGCTATTTTCTTATATAATTGCTCAGTGCCACTCACATAGTTTTACGTTGCCTTGCATGGGCTGGGGACGAGATGTCCGCAGATGAGGAGGAGAAGAAGTAGATTTCAGGGACGTCAGCTCAAGCTCAAAGATAGTTCGTGAACCCTACTTGGTGGGGTGCCATTCTAGATAGATGTCTTTCCTTTTTGTTATGTTATGTTGGAATTTCAACCTTTGAACTCTTTTATGTTGGACTTAGAGTCTTTGTTTATGGTTTGTAATAAGGCACCCTGGTGGATTTTCCTTTTATTCTATGGATTTCGCTTGGTCAATGATATCAGTCCACAATTTGTCATGATCTCCATTATGTTCAAATGCTTCCGCTATGGTTGTATTATTATTATTAGAAGGGAGGTCATGGCAATTAGTCTTGTAGATACAGACCCTTCTTCAGTTACTTCATACTGTTGTGCTGCTTTTGAATATTTTGGTAAAAATAAGAAGACGGTGATAATAGCTCCATTCAATGTCGAGTAAGTTTACTTTGCTTATAATTTGGACTTAAGAAAATTACATTTTTATTGTGGATTTTGATTTATTAATTTTTAACTTTCTTACATGTAGTGGTAGGCATTGAGAGTTACTAGTTATTGTGCCCAAGACGTTCACTATCTATTATCTAGATCATGCGGGGAACAAATTGAATACATTTTATGGACACACAATGAAAAGGTCATTATTCCCGTGAGAAATATTTCATATTTTTATATCTTTTAACATCTGTTATTACATTACTATTTAATTATGCAATATAATGTGTTACATTAACATGTAGGGCTTTACAAGAGTTCAAAAAAGCTGGAGGAAAGGTCCCCAGGAAAAACAATAAGCCACTAATTTGGGAGAATGTGAAAGTAATTTCCCGACTCCAATGTATATATTATTTATGTGAACTATGCTTATTTGTATTTTTGAATTTTTTGTATGTTTCAATTTATAGTGTGCTACACAAGACAACGGTTGGGCATGTGCCTACTATGTGATGAGATTTATGGACCTAATCATCAAATATGTCGCAATGGAAATCAATACTATACATAAGGTATTATATATAGTCTCATTAGATAATATGAAATATATCAATCTTATTATATATTATTAATTATAGATATACGTCATTCTCTTTCCAGGTGTTTAAAACTGACTTCAGTACAGGTGGAAGGTTATTAGATATACATACTCCCTATACGAGGGAGGAATTAGATGTTGTAAGAGAAGAATGGGCAAAAGCCCTACAAGTAGTGGGAATTTTTAAATATAATTGGGTATCAGATAACAATGATGACGATGATGAATAAAGAATGATATTTTTAAACTTTGTTCACATAATTATTTTTGTGTGAATGTGAATGACTTTTTTTGAATTTTCATATATGTGAATGTGAATGACTTTTTCTGATCAATACATGAATGTCTGAATGTGAAAAGAGATGAAATGAATGGAACTGAATGTGAATGTAAATGACTTTGCAGGTTTCTACATGTATCTGATCAATACATGTGTCTGAATGTGAATGACTTTGCAGGTTTGTGGCCTATTGTTGGCTGATATCAATGGATGTTGTAAACCTACAATTCAGAATTGAACTACAGGTTCTGCATCCTGCTGACCAGCCATACAGTAGGCCTACAAATTGATAAGAAAAAAAATCAGAACATAGGCGTCGGTTATTTGTATAAAACTGACAACAAAGACATACAACGTCGGTTATTAACAAAAAACGGACGTCTCTTCCATGGCTGGCATCGCTTACCTGTAAGAAATGATGCCTATTGTGGCCAGGTACCACGGCTGTGTTGGGAAGCACGGTCGTGCTGGCAGGGATATGGTGTCAGTTATTGTTTAATAACTGATGTGCTTAACCATGATATAGTGTCAATTTTATTTACTAAATGATGCTTATAGTTCCCTTGTTGGCGCATTTTCGGTGGCAGGAAGGTTTATGGAGTCGGTGTGTGTTTAATAACCAACATCTTTGATCATGATATAGTGTCGGTTTTCGATAAGAACCGACGTTTATAGTTCCCTTGCTGGTGCGTTTTCGGTGGCGGGAAGGGTTATGGCATCGGTTAGAAACTGACACTGAAGGTGTCGACCTTTAGCGGCACCCACTTGGGTGTCGCTTGGAAACCAACGTTAAAGGCTCTAAATAACCGATGCCAAAGGCATTTTCTATAGTTGTGTGTTAAAGTATTCCTTGCCAAGAAGAATTACTCCCTACTTCTCTACATCCTCCTGAATTGCATAAAGAAGCATAAAACATGCAAGTTTGATGGCCAAGTAGACATACAAGCAATTCACACCATAGAAACTCTTGGAGAAGAAAATTAACTAATATAAGTTAAGAAATATGATTTCACATGAGCAATGGCATGGGAGCTACTCTCCTATTCCCAAGAAAAAGAGAATTACTCATCCATAATGAAGAAACACAAGAATATGTTATAGATTTTAGAGTTTGGCATGATTAGAGAAGGAAAGAATAAGGAAAACACAAAGAATGGAGAAGGACAAGGTAGAAGTTTGATTTGAGGACAAAATCCCAGAAATGTTGGTGCTTCTACTTGGACAACCTTCTTTCCTGGGAGGTTTGGATGAAGTAGAAGAGATCTTATTGCACTCCTTGAAGAAGAATGGAGAATAATGAAGGTTCTCTTTTGAGAAACTACCTCTTCCTCTCCAAAATTGCCTCCTCCTTTCTCTGGAATCTTCTCTGGATGAAACATGCTTCCAAATGACGTAGATAACCACCCCATATGTGTGTCCTCATATTTAAAATGAGGGGATGTTGTTTTCAAACTTTGCAGAAATGGATGGGGACACGACATGTACAATGGCAGACACATTGTGTCTCCGTGTGTAACTACTCTAGAACTGCTTCTGCAAAGAGTGCATGGTGCTTCTCTAAAAAGCATATCATGTAGCTGCAATTTGAGGCCGAATAGAGCTGAAAACACACAATGTGTGTTATTTAACACATGATGTGTTGCTTGATATAGCAGCCTCTTCTGATTTCTTGAGTGAGTGGGCATGTTGTGTTCACTGATGAACATGTTGTGTCTCTTCTTTCTCATTGAAGAGTAAATTTTCTAGAATGATTCACAACATGTGTATGTCGTGTCTTGTTCTGAAACATCAAGGACTCATCTGGATCATTACCAGATAGTTGGGGAATCCAACTAAGGTCAACTTTTGCTTAGATTGGCCCCATTTCCTTGTCAATATCATGTACCTGTGATTTCAAACATGAGGCAAGTAAAACAACTAAAAAGGTGGGAAACCATGTGTGATTAAAGGTGAAATGAGGTGCAAAATTGATTGAAAGTGTGTGCAAAAGTGGTTGAAATGTCTATATAAAATGTGCACATCAATGAGTAACAAGTCAAGATCTAAAAATTTTGAATCAATACATAGCATTAACGTCATCTTTGTGACACCCCACCATGAGGGCCAGGAACACATCTTGTAGTCCTAAAGCTGAAGTACACAAAAGACATGTTTACCAAACAATACTATCAAATAATTAACAAGCAATCCAAATCATATTCAGAGTGGATATAGATCCTGACATTTTCTACTTGACAACAAGACATATCATAATATGAAATAGATAATATTTATAACAAAATGATTATTTTCTACAACAAGAAACATAATCAACAATGACAAATTAACATCTAGCAATACAAGGAATGTAACAAACACGGAAATCATATTCTACACAACTTGTCATCTTGTTATTCATTTTCCCTGAAACTACTTGGCTTGTACCTCACTAAGTAGAAGTCACCACACATGATGCTCGTGTCAAAGAATCACTGTCACTATCTCATGGTTTAGCTGAACATCCTAACATATCAACAACAAATCCTAAACACCTCAGGGCTGCCTAAAGAGACTCATGTCCTCATCTCGGGTACATGAGATAGGAACCAACAAAATAATATATCACATATCGCAACATTTCTCATATTTTCATATTTCACATATTTTATTTCATCAGAGTCTATTCCTCATGAACATAGACTTTCACAGCAAGGATTTAGGGCCAGAGCCACTCTAGATGACTCACTTCTAAATCTTGGTGGTCTAACCTTTAAGGTCTCGATTCAAACTCTAGTAATTTTTCTCATAATTCATTGATTACTACAAGGAGATCTAACTCACAATGTTCAAGGAACCTAACTCGATGTGTCATCATTTCACTTGTTATTAATCCCTTTTACTCATCATAAAGGAATTCAAAACATCATGTATCATATGTGTGCATTCTCGTGTAACTAGAATAGCATGAAACAAATTAGGCTTATCAAGAAAGACAATGACGAAAACAAGAAGCACAATAATCTATAATTTGCAACACATATAATTCTTTATATTTCCACATCATCTCATTGCAATCATTATCAATGGGCCTTCAGCCCGAGACATAATTTCATTGTCCATCATTCACCCTTATCGGGGTTTCTCAAATGTAATCAATGCATGTTAAATACAACCTCAACATATTTCTTAACCATTCATTTCATATCAGAATTCTCGTCAAGTATAAACAGAGACATTAGAATTAGCACCAATAGAAGCATATAGACATATCATGTCATTCATCTTACTTAGAATAGGTTCATCATGAAACATATACTTATTCCATTTGATTTCTATCATATGAATAAATCTCAACGCATAAATGTGCATAACACACTTAATAATCCTCTCTTACTGTCTACCACTCTTTAGTTAGGTCTACAATTCAACACATAAGTGATCTCATTAGAAATTCATTAGAGAAGCCTACTTTGGGAATACAAGTATCATATCATATAATTACAATCCAACATCACATTCTTATAAACCAATTCATATCCTTGAACTTTCACCATGTAATTGAATTAAACTATACTCATATGCATTCCTTAATCCCTCATTTGAGTTCAGTACTCATTAGCATTACATAGGTCATAATTTTAGGGCTAGAGTTAGGTTCTTAGATCCATCTACTAGTTTTCATCAGTCTTCTTTCATTTCATATTCACTAGTCTCAACTTCCTTCATTTCATGTTCACAATTACCATTGGAACATAACATTCTAAAATTAGTAAATGCATAAGGTTTCTCTCTCGTTGATATCCTTTATAGTCTAATTTTAGTTTATGCTATTCATTTTAGGGAAATCAAGATATACATAAAGTAAAAAGATAAATACTTCCTCATACGTGCTTTATTAATATTTTATTCATTACACATCATCACAGTTCATATCACCTTTGTCCATTCCTTATTTTGCATCTAGATACATGTACCATGTTATTTGACTCATAATGGTATTTTGGTAAATAAAGGCAATCTTTCCATTCCTTACTGAACTCTCAAATTAGAATGTACCACATATCAGGGTTTCTTCTTCTTACTCTTTAGTCTTTATTCATCTCTTCATATATCATCAAGAGACTTGTATAAAAGTCTAACATTTGTATCAGGTTTGATCATATTTTATACATTATACTAGAATATATGGATTAATCTTATATCATCTTAATAATGTCTATCACCTTCAAATGAAGTAATAGTGCCTACAATCAAGAATTTCATCACATTTATAAGATAATATACAAGATTCAGCTTTATCTCTCATACTTGGCTCAATACTAGATTTCTAGTGTTTAAGAAGTCATCTTAGTTCAACACACCATAAGAATCATATAATTCATTGATCTCATTATGGTGTACATGGGTTTGTTAGGGATATTCACACACATGGAAACCCTAGTTCCAATTTCCACATATTTCATACATCAATCATAAGTATACATTAATTCAATGACTCATTTGTTCAATTTGTCAAGGCAAACCTTAATAGGGAATATCATCACCTCACATTGATACTTATGTATATATCATATTCAATTTCATTAAGATCAACAATACACTTATTTAATTCATTATAATATATTCAAATATGATTATGTACATGTCGACTCGATTTCTAAGCATGTCATTCAATAGGTTGATTCTAGGCAATATTCATATAAAACAACATAATACTATGTCCATGTGATCTTTCTTGAATATTGAATCAATAAATCAGGATCTAGACAAGTACATATCAAAGAGAAATGATCTAAATCAATATATTTTAGTTTCTCAAAATCATCCCAATCGATTACCCACTTGCATACATGTACTAGCAATGATCTTTATTATTTTATCTGGATAGAATTGGATTTTCAACATGATTACAGAGCTTAATAGGGAGATAAGCACTCACCTAAGGTGGAAAGCACCTTTAAAACACAAATCAAACTCTAAATTTTTAGAAATCCAATCAAAAACTCTAGTGACTGAATCCATTTCTTCTCCCTCTCAACTCAGAAACCCTAGAAATGGAAATTTGGAGACAATGACTGAGAAAAGAGGGAGATTTGATATCATTTCAATTTTGACATGTGAGAGAAGATTCTCCATGAAAGACTATGTAAAGAAGCTAGACTTACTTGATTTCATCATAATAGTGAAACCATAGGTCAACATTTCCACCACTTTCTCCTCTTAAAACCCTAACTCTCCTCTCTCTCTAGAATTTTGTTTCTCTGGAAGGAATCACAAAATATGAGAGCTCCTTGGGTGCTAGGTTACTCATATAGTTCAATTAAGGTGATTGGGTCAATTACAAATTAGCCCAACTTTATATTTTGTTTTATTTCAATAGATTTTTCAATCATAAAATATTTTACTGAAATTCGCTTATAATAGGTCACACTTCGTCAAAAATTATGAAAATTTATCATGTTGTGAGACATAGAATTGAAAGTTATTAAATTTCATATCATTCAAAGTTACCAATAAATAAATAAAAATCAAGTACTACATTGTTATACTGTAGTTTGCGGCATGACCGGTCGAGTTGTTACGACTAAGAAACTCGGTCGACACCACACTCTATAGAACTCAAACATCATCCAAAAACTATGAAAATTTAGCAGAATGTCTAAAATGGAGTTTCCCAACTATAGTTAAAATTTGAGATCAAATTGGATATGGCTATAAAATGATAAAATTCATATATCTGACTGCTATATTTTAGGATGAATACATGGTCGGCTAAGTTTGTCCTGGGAAAACTCAGTCGACAAATAGGTTAGAAATTTCTTCAAAAATTATGATATTTTACAAGAATAGTAATAATTAAGTTTCTAAAATTATATCAAAATTTCAACTAAATCACAACTATATATAAAATACTAAAACTCATTTACTACACCACGATACTTATCAAATTTTGTATGCATATACTACCAAAACACTAGTTTGGCCGATTAAGGTTTTCAATTCTCAAACCGTAATTATTTGAAATAAAGGCATATTTAGAGTTTCTCATTAGGTTTAAAGAATCATGATTAGAATACCATCGTTAACTCAAGATTAAATAATGATCCATTTATTTAAGCATGCAATCATCCAAGTAAACTCTAATTAGATGGTTATCTGAAAATGAGTTATTACAAGTTCTCCCCTCTTTTTAGGATTTTGTCCCCAAATCCATGAAAAGGTCTGGATGAATATCATATCATCTAATTGTTTGGCTTTCATGGCATCATGTTAGAAGGGTTTCTATTTTATTTAATATTTGATTATGTATCTCATGTATCAAGATTATGATCCATTGGGCGTTATTATCCACATTCATCAGTATTTCTTCATGAAGTAGATCATTTAATAGGCTTCATCCTCAGTTTTGAACTTTGTGTGCTGCAGAGAAAGAAAAGAAGCCAATCAAAGATGAAAACAATAATAATTGTGCATAGAAGTTACCACACTAAGGGTCTAAGGCCCTTGTCTCCCAAATTTAATGAGGAAAGCAACCCATCAAATATTGCGTTTGCTGGAGCACAACTCTATTTCATGTTGTTCGAAAGTTAGCAAACTATTTTAATCTTTTACCGTGCTTGTTTTATGGCTTTATATCCTGTCATATGGTTGGTTAGAATGGAGGCTTAGTTGGTACTTCAAAACATGACTCTGTATTTAAAAAATGATGGAAAGCTGCTCATGGGATCCTTTGCGCCGTATCAAGCTAGCTGACAAAACTGGTACCCTAGTTTCTGTCTCATTTGAGAGTTTAGTCCGTCTTCTCCCATAAACAATGCGTAATGTACTTATCCTAGCATATTTCTTATCAAAACTTCTCGGCCTAGAGCTGGTTGAAGAGAAACGAGGGCCATGGACGTGCCCCAATTCCAGATCCAATAAATGTGTGGATGGGCAGCTGCGGATCCGTTGGAAAAAATTATCTTACCACAGTGACAGCTGACCGCTGTCCACTGTGAGTTTCAACTTCCCGGCTTCGGAATCCATAAGTAGAGACCAGGTGTGCTCAAAACTGTGCGTTCAGTCCTAGATCTTAATTGAATCTTTCCTTCCGAACAGAAGCAGCACCTAGTCCGCGCCGCAGCGATGGCCATGGACCCGGAGGTGGAACCCCTCCTCCTCCCAGCAACCCGAGCCACCAATTCCGTCGAGGGCGCCGCCGACCACCGCGGCCGACCCGCCAAGCGCGCGTCCACCGGCGGGTGGTGTTCCGCCGCTTTTATCATAGGCACGCAAATGCCCAATCCCACATCTGCGCCTCCTTCAGCCCCCTTCCAAAATTCCAGTCCCTCTTTTTCCCAAAATCATTGACTCGTCGCGTTGGTGCATGCAGGCGTGGAGATCTCGGAGCGGTTCGCTTACTACGGCGTCTCGACGAACCTCATAACTTACCTGACGAACCAGCTGGGCGAGTCGACGGCAACCGCCGCCACCAACGTGAATGTGTGGATGGGCGCCGCCTCCATGCTGCCGCTGCTCGGAGGGCTCGTCGCTGACTCTTGCCTCGGCCGATACACCACCATCGCCGCCGCATCGTGCCTGTATCTTGTGGTAGGTAGCATCGCTGTTTGACTGCTTATCTTTCTTAATTACTTTATTTATATACCACACAAAGAACTGCATATTAACCCAACACTCGGCCACAATCATGCTAGCAGTTACTAATCGGTAAAACTTTTATTATGGCACGGCTTCTATAATTAGTGAACCTCCGATAATAGATTAATAGTGCTTGCTCAATGCTCACGTAACACGTGTATCATTCTGGAAAAACGCCTCCCTTTGTTTTTCCGTATTTTGTTTGTATTCTAGAATCCATTTTTATTTAGGAGTATCAAAACTGAAACAAGTAATAATAGACGGACTAAAAAGAATGTTGACAAACTAGAGTGGATATTAGCAACATAGCACGAATATTCAATTTAGGATTGCAGAGTTGTTTGGAACCCATCAAGCTAAGCCGGTTCAGCTAAAAAGGGTCTTGGATTTGAAATTTTCTTATCGCAAATCTAGATCTAATAAAGGAAGATCTTTTAGGACAATTTGAGTCTTTAATAAAAGTGAAAATCAGAATACATTTTAACGATCAGTTATCAAATACTTTAAAATAATGATATATGAATAAAATAAAAAAGATCCCGTGAATTAGAAAAACCTTATAAATACATAAAACAAGCATAACTATTACGAAAAAAGTTCAATTTTGGTATTAGAACTGAGTGTTGGTTTCAGTTATGTCGCTTTGTGGAAAATTTGAGTTGAGTTTAGGATAAGCGAGTATTGGATCGGCTTAGAACTATCTCGAAAGAGGTATACTTCGACTATAAAATACCACTCAAATTAGATGCTGCATACTCTACTCTATCATATTTCATCTGAAATAGAATTTAGATTTTAGCTTGAATTTAAGATTGTTTTCTGGTTTCGTGGTTGTGCTTTAAACTTCGTATGTATGGTACAGTAAAAGAAGATGTGAAAATAAACTACTTTTTCTGTGTGTAGCTAAAAGTGCATGCTAAGTACGTGAATAGTAGTCGAATTAGTACAATAAAATATTTAACATATACAATAGTATATGATAAAAATGCTTGTTGATTATTTAAATTTTTCAAAAGTTGACTTTTTCTCTGGATTTATTAGTAATAAGAATAGTTACAACTTACTAAAAGAGAATAATTTGATTAGTATTTAGTTGTCTCCTTCTGGTATTCACAATAAAAATTAAAAATTAAAATACTAAAAAATTAGAATTATACAAAAAGATATGTTGACTAACAACTTGATTAACAAGTATACAAATATGTTAAATTGATTAGTATACAAATAGATTGGATTGATTAACACACATACATATTGTTAGAATACAAATAATGGACATGTTAATACATTCAGTCAGTTGACCCCCATCCGACTTATAGCGTGTCATTACCAAAATTTAAACCAAAACTATGACTTATAATAACCACTGCATGTGATAATATGTACAAAACATACTAAGAGAAAGCATTTGATTAAAAGTCAATTGAAACTCTCAAACATGTAAGCACACAAATCGATTGGACTAAATAATACTCAGATATTTAACAATTGAACTTTTTGTTTACGACTTCATTTTTTCAGTTGTTTGTTTGTTTGTCTGGCTAAACTTATTCGATAGCACACGTACAAATACGATAACTGACGTACAGGTAGATAGCACGCTGAAACTGAAACTCGCTCTTAGATAAGATAGACTATGGGCACGTTTGGTTTAATGGAGCTGACCGTATCGGATTGTATTACTTGATCCATCAGTACAAATAATAGGTTTGGTTTGCCGAAACTGGAGAAACTGGAAAAAAAGACGAATCCTGCACTTCCGTGATATACAGTGATTGCTGGATAATTCTTTCCTTCTCAAATTGGCGGGACGCCGTCCTCCAGCTGAAGCCAGCCCCATCCCTGCCGTGACAGGCTGTCCGCAGACGGCAGTTCGTTTTTTGCTACCTATTTCTGCTGCTACGGACCGAGGGAAAAGGCTTCTTCTGGTCACGCTGATTACATGTGCAGACAATACAACTCAACCAAACATAACGTCAATTAACGAAGTGCAGGATTATTAAGAATCAGAACAAAACCATTAAACCAAACGTGCCCTATGTAAAATCAATTATGTGATTCGTTTACTCGGCTTTTGATTGTTTGTCTTTTCCGAGGCTTACTTAATAAATGATTTCCTCCAACCTTATACACGTTTTAAATTGTTTAAATTGAGCGTTAGATGTTGTAGCTTCTATTTACGAAATCGAGTGCTCTGTTTTCTTGAATGTTGTTAATTGAATAAATGAGACCGAGTGTTTTGTTTAATGGAAATTCATATCGTCCTTAATTTTTGCTCTCTCATTTATTACTTTGACCAACCGATCTCTTCGCCGATAGGGTCTGACCATGTTGACCCTGTCCGCTTGGCTCCCTGGTCTCCACCCACCGTCATGCTCTACCGGCCCCGGCACCTGCAGCCGTCCAACGGATTTCCAGACAGGCTTCTTCTTCGCATCCATCTACCTCGTCGCGTTCGCACAGGGCGGGCACAAGCCGTGCGTGCAGGCCTTCGGAGCAGACCAGTTCGATGAGCGGGACCCCGTGGAGCGGCGCGCCAAGAGCAGCTTCTTCAACTGGTGGTACTTTGGCATGTGCGGCGGGACCGTCGTGACGATTCTTCTACTCACCTACGTCCAGGACAATATCAGCTGGGTACTGGGGTTCGGGATCCCGCTCGGGTCCATGGCCCTCGCCCTTATTGTCTTCCTCGCCGGCACACCGACGTACCGGTTCTACCACCACCGCCCGAGCCGCGAAGGAGGTGAAACCGGAGGCATTCTCTCGAGTGCTCGGGATGTACTGCGGCTGTTTCCGGTGTGGGTCACGTGCGTCGCCTACGCTGTAGTGTTTGCGCAGTCACCGACGTTCTTCACCAAGCAGGGCGCCACCATGGACCGTCGGATCGTTATAGGTTCAGCCGAGCTACAGGTGCCACCCGCCGCGCTGCAGAGCTTCATCAGCGTCTCCGTGGTCGCTTTCATCCCCATCTACGACCGCATTTTCGTTCGCAACGCCCGAAGGCTCACGGGCAACCCTTCTGGGATCACTCTGCTCCAGCGGATTGGGGCCGGGTTGATGCTGTCCCTGGTATCCATGATCATCGCGGCACTCGTAGAGGCGAGGCGCCTGTCCATTACCGCGGAGAACCCCTCCGGCACAGTCCCTTTCGTTTCCATGAGCCTGTGGTGGCTGGTCCCTCAATACGTTCTGTTCGGTGTTTCGGACGTGTTTACCATGGTTGGGCTCCAGGAGTTCTTCTACGACCAGGTCCCCGGTGGGTTGCGGAGCCTTGGACTATCTCTCTACCTGAGCATTTTCGGCGTCGGAAGCCTGCTCAGCGGTCTGCTGGTGTACGTGCTCGACAACGCCAGCAAGAACTGGAGTGCCGATGGAAATAGCTGGTTCGACGACGATCTGAACAGAGGGCACCTGGATTACTTCTACTGGTTGCTTGCTGCCCTTAGCGCCGTCGCGCTTCTGGTGTATGTTTACTTCGCCAGAAACTACAATTATCGGAAGGGAAGCGCCGCCGACTGCTGACACCCAATTACTCTCTGGATCCGGCGTCCTTGGGCTGTGGAGCTTGAAGATTACAATCAAAAAGTTGCTTGCACCATCCGTTGAAGCAAAATTATCATTTGGGTTAGCTCGTTTTCATATTTATATCTACCTATTTGAATATTTACATCTTCTATCTATCTATCTATCTAGATCTATTTTGGAACCCATAAAGAAACCCAATTTATTTTCCACCACATATATGTTTGAGGTATAACTAATAAAATACATATCCTCAAACATGTGGTGAGAATGACTAGGATGGTGTACATGTAACATATTTCATTGTTATACCAACTGTGGTGTATATGTAGCATATTTCGTTGTTATAGCTTCAAATACGTGGTGGAGAACGATGGAGAATGAGTGAGGTTCTATTTTAAATTTCAAAATGGTGTTTATCTAGTATATTTCTTAACATATTTCTTGAAGTAGGATGAATGAGTTAAAAAACAAAAGATGAAGTAAATTCACTGTACAAGTTATCATCTGAACAGCTCCGAACCATACACAACGGAGGGGACGGACACTTGATCTTCCGAATAGAAATATGCTAGTTGGACACTTTTTTGGGGCCGAAAACAAAACCTCTAAGTATTCTCTATCACATATTATATTAGAAAGTATAACAAATAAAGTATATTTATTTTATTTGTTATATCTTCTCATATATGGTTGAGAATGTTTGAAGTTCTGTTTTGGGTTCTAAAATGGGTCAGCATAGCAAACTTCTTCCGGATACTATGTTCAACACGATGACATGACATGCTAGGACTTTTTCTATGATAATTAGATACACTCTGATAATTCCAAAATACACCATATAGATATTTAACACGCGTCAAAAGTAAATGAAAAGCATGGGACGACGATAATGGATGATTAACAGTTGGGATGGCAAGTAGGGACGTTTTGTTTATACAGTTATTATTATTTTACTATTCTAGTTAGGGGTGAGCATTTTGTCGATTTTGGTTAATTATATTTTGTTAATCGTTTGATCTAAATTTCAAAATTTACATGTTAACCTAATCAAAATAGGTCGGTGGGATTACCGTTCTCAGCATTAAAAGTTTATTCCGTCGATTAATTTGGTTATTCCATTAACTCTTCTATATCAATAGTATTCATACAAATTATGATCCGCTATGAAGCATAGTTGTTTAACCTGAATGATAAAAGTATCTGAAAACTAATTTCTACGGTCCTTGTAAAACTCATAAAAATATAAAAAATAAAGGAATTTCAAATTCATCAAAACATGAAAAAAATATAAACATAGATGTTTAAATTAGTAGATCAAAAGTAACTCCACACGAGGGAAGACAAAGTGTGGAAAGCATGGTCAAGAAACCGAGATCACCAATCCTATTAAAATTAGGTAAGTCGCTTGAAAATCAGTATTGCGGTTTGAAATCTCTTATTTGCAAAAATTGGTCAGTTTTGAGTTTTCTTAAGAAAAATAAAATAATAAAAAATAATTTTTTCATTAAGGTGTGTGAGTCTTTGGGACTCGAGATGATCATGTTGTTCTATTATCACTCACAATTTTTTTATTATTTTGAGATCTCAAATACCTAAGGATATCTCATGGTAGAAATTCATGTTGGACAACTAGAATGATTGAGCTTCAGGCATCGAGGTGTCGACGTTAAACAAGGGCGCTTCTGGGGCGGCAACTCGAGTGTTACTTCCATTTCTAGTTTCTTTTATATCTTACTCCACAATTGCATTCAGTTAGTTAGTGCATCTCATGACAAGATCACTTATTCTAACAATTTTGATTTTAGGTGAATGGTTCTTACTGAAGGGAAGTCATCCACAACACATGGGCCAACCAACAAAGTCTTTTCCCTCCATCTCAGATTTTGTGTTTGCTCGAATATGAACAAATGTCTAAGTTCAGGGTGGAGGGTGGGCGGTACATAATCTACTATTTGCCCACACCTATTTGTTTGTAACTTGTGATATTATGGTCACATTAATCACACATTACATTTAGCTTAAATTTCATTTTTCTTTTCAGAATTTACTTTTGTAGAGCAAACAAGCCATTACCTAGCCGGCTTAAATTTTCTGTTTGGATCTATGTGTATCATCATCATCATTCAACCCCCCCTACTCGAAGAAAAACCTCACAATGACCAATTTTTTAAACACCCAATGGCTATAAATCATCCTATGAGCCCTAGGAACCCAAACATCATGTTCCCATGAAAAAGGTGGCAAGTTCTTGAGGAAATGAGAGGGACCAAACCCATCGTTCTTCTAACTAGTGAAGCAAATCCATGGAATTACCAGTGAACACAGTAGTACTAGGAGAATAACTCAGTGTACTGAAATATAAATCAAGTTGCATACCGATCTGACCCCTCTTCTATACTTCTTCTTCCATCTTCTTTCCTTCCATTCATAAAAAAAACCATAGAAAGTGCCAAACTCCAAGTTCGGGGTGGCACACCCCCTACCTACTCTATTTGCTTCTTCCATACCCCTCTCTATCTAATAGGGGTGTAACACCAAAAAGAAATGTCAATGTGCACAAAATAAAAAGAAAAAAAATTGTAATATATGTGTTGTACAAATAAAAGCAATCTCAAGTCAAATAGAGGAGAGATCTACAAATTCCTTCCGCAACCCCCTTCTCTCCATTTTTCTACTCAGAGACACACCGAATGTCTCAATTTTGATATCCTTTTCACACAACCACTGTCTAATCATCTGCATACTTGTTCTACGGGATTCTCTGAATGGTCGTGAAACTCTTAGATGTGTTTGGATTTGGGAATAGTGGCGAGGAAGTGTTTTTGGGAAGAAAAATTGGAAATGAAGACATGTATGGTCTCAGGAAGTTGAACTCCTTGGCCATATCAGGTGGTAGGGAAATGAGCATGATGTGATGGTGAGGCAATCACGTGGGTTAGAAGTATTCATTTGGTGACTGTTACAGATTTTGTGCTACTCAAGGACGATCAACATTTAAGTTTGAGGTTGTTTGATAAATGCATATTCATCCTAGATTCAGCTGCATTTTAAGCATAGCTTTGCACTCATTTTCATCATGTTATCTTAGAACTATCTTGCATTTAGGGTTTCTTTGTTACATGTTAATTTATAAGGTTTTGATATATTTCACCCATTTTTAGGTCAGTCTTTGACTCCATTGCCTGGTATGGGTGTAGGAGGTGGTGGTCCCAGAAATTTTTGATGAAAATGGACCATTTTCAATGATCCAATCCTCCATCATTTGATGAAGTTACATCAGTTTTCTATACTCATATTGATCCATCTCTTTTCATTAGTGTGCCCTTCCATTGATTTCTAGCTCCATCATCGCTGACATCAACCTCACGACAATACCCCCCCGGTTGGGTATCATCTACCAAACCATCAAATCTCATCACCTTTGTCCCTCCATCAATTTCCATAATCATGTTCACCTTCTAATGGTTTCCCTACCATGCCTTCTGATGTTCTGCATCCAAGACCCAATGACCGCACTCGCCTTTCGATGGCTACCCAGTGCATGTATTCCAATGACCAACATCAGATGGCACTCCTGCTCATGACAACCAATAGCCACTCTGACTCTTAGATCTGATGGTTGTTCTGCAGCCAACAACCGATGGCCATCCTACTTTTTCTTTCGATGGGTGCACTGCAACAAACAATGCATGGTTGTTCTGAGAATGCTCAACATATGATGGCTCCACTGCACGTCGTATCGACCCTTCGCCTACTGATGGAGTTATTGCTCCACCAAACACCTCATCTACCACCATTGTTGCTGCTTCACCTTCATGGCTGTAACATCCCAAAATTTTAAGAATAATTTAAACCTTAGAATGTGGTTTTTCTTAAATAAAAATAGTTGAGGGTCTAAATGCAAAAAGACCATCAAATGAAATTTTGACAGGTAATGAAGTAAGAAGAGAAAATTAGGACTCAAAATACTTTTTCTCTTTCATATGTACATTATGTGTTACAATTAACTCAGAGATATACATGTTGGTTTCTTTTCTCTCTCCTCTAAAGAAGTTACTAAAAAAGGCACAAAAGAAAGATGAGATAACTTTGAGTAGACAATATGTTATTATCTCGAATTTTTGACTTAATGAATCACAAAGGAAACCTTTTTCACAATATCTAATCAATTCATGCATTAAAGTTAAAAGTAAATTGATTAATAAGGGTTTATGTGGAAATTTCTAGAAAGGATAGGTTGAGAGTACCCAATGGGCATAATTCGACCCAAACTTGCACCCAAGATAAATACACACTTAAATATGTGTCCTTTTCAATTTTGGATGGAAAAGGAAGTAATTTAATGTATTAAATAAATCAAATATGTCCTATGCTTAAGGGCAAGAAAAGGGTATCTAACTTTTGTATTTTGGCCCCAAATCTTGCCCACACATAGATTTAAATATTAAAATCTTTCCTTAAAAATTTGGAACCAATTGGAGGTAAGGGGAAAGAGATGAATTTAATAGCTTTCATAAAGTGAGAAGGATTATGGAAATTTATATCAAATGTCACAATCAAAATCAGACTGGGAGGCTATATCAGGTCTTTTATTTTTGTCGCATGCAGCGTCGGTCGTTGGATCAGGAATCCAACAACACGCAAGTCATTATCCACCTCCAGTCTAAATAGGGAAACAGGGAACAATAGTTCCTTTTTCCAATTTCTTGATCTTTTTCTCTCTCTGATTCATGAGCACACCTATATATGCTCCCATCAGGTTCGCGAGTAGATTTTTGCACCCAACCGTCCATATTTCTACCCCCTTTTGTAAGCTACAGTCATTTTACCAAAATTGCAGACTAGCCGATGGACATCCTCCATAGCTTCGACCTGTATAAGGGGTGTAATTTCATGTATGAGGCCAAGAATCTCTCCTAGATAGCCTTTATGACTCTGGGATCCCTCCTCATCAAACAATTTCCCCTCAAACCTTACTCCCTCTCTCGTGTTCTTCTCTGTATCCCACAGGAGGACTCCCCTTGCAGTCCTCCATGTTCGGGCAGCCTCATGGCCAAATTCACACCACCAACGAATCTGGCGCAACAAGGCAAAGGTTTTGGTTCGCCCAGCTATTGCTCAGGTGGCCGAAAACTTGAAGTCAACTATCAAGTTGATTGGTTGTGCAGGAGGAGGAAGCCACAAAGGTAGAAAATGACACCGAGGTAAATTACCAGTCTTCCCTTGACCCGTACACTGGATATCAAGGGTGATTTCATCTTTTGGGATTTGTCAAGGGCCTTCGCGGGGATAGCCTTGTTGATGCGTATGTAAGTTATTGGCTACACCGACCCTGTGTAGCCCAATAAGGTAATTGATCTTTTCTATGTGGCATGTTCTCATTGGTCAGTTAATGATAATCTTGCAAAAATTATAGTAATTTCTAGGATAATTAGATTAATACGAGTTCTATATGAAAATGGATTAGGAGAATGCAAGGAGTTCAATAAAAATAGTTCCAAGACCTAATTCTACTTGTAATTCTAAAAGTACCTAAAGTTATGAACTTTAATATGTTTTTTTTTGCCAACAACCTAGAGATTAGTTTTTATTTATCCGGCTCTCTAGTGCAGTTAAAAGGAGATTAACATCTACATTAACATCGATGATGAGCTCTCTCGAAGGAGAGTGCTGAAAGTGAATAGAGGCCTGGTTTTTAAGGCAGTATTTAGCAATAGCATCAGCTGTTCCGTTGAGCGTCCGACTGACATGGAGAAGGGAATCTCTGAGCAGGTTGCCAAGAAGCTTAGTCATCTTCAAGGCGTAGGTCTTGAACTTAGGCAGTGGTTTGTTTTTGGTGAGCTCCATATTCTCTTGCATTGAGTCAATGAGGATGTAGGCATTCTCCCAGCCATGGTTCAGGCACAGCTCTGTCGTGCTGAAAATGACCTTGATTTCAGCTTCCAAGGCTGAGGTAGAGTGAGTGATGTCGCCTTGCCCTAGATGGTGTGAGCCATCCTTGTTGGTCACATGGATACCCACAACTGATTGGGATGTGTTGTGTAGATAAGCAGCATCAGTGAAGATGTAGAAGGCTCGTGCTTCACGTTGTGGAGCAGCTTCCCCGTTTCGAACCAACTTTAATGTGTTAAATGTATAAAAACCCTAATTCCTTAGTTTTAATGATCATGATATATTTAAATGATTTTAATATTCAATGTGTAACCTTTTTGGATAAAAATATCATCTTGGATCTAATTCAAGATTTATAATTCATATGTTATTTAAATTAGGGTTTTAGGTGATGAATGGAATATAGATTGATATGTTGAATGTTCGAATAGGGTGTTTAATGTTTTCAAACCCCAAGGACATGATTAGGGTTTACTGAACCTAGGATGGACGATCAGATCTCCTCTAAGTACAAGGTTAGTGGTCCATGCTAATGGAACATAAGTAATGTTTATTTTTATGAATGTATGTATGCAATGAATGTTATGAATGTGTTGTCTATTTCAATTGCTTAAAGTCAATGAATTTATGATGAATTGAATGTAATGTTTTACTGTCCATATTATGGTATCAACTTTATGCACATTAACAGTAAAGTAAAATATTAAGATTTAAGAGAAATTTAAGAGAAAGTTAAGAGTTTTAAGAGAAAGAGAATGTTAAAAGATAACTTATATAAGATCCTTGCTAAGAGGCTCCTCGAAGCAAAACTAAGAGGAACTTTTGTGCATAAGAGAAGAGGTTGGTGCAATTTAAGAGGCACTTCGGTGCAATTCAAGAGGCACTTTGGTGCATAAGAGAAGAGGCACCTCGATGTAAAACCTGAGGAATTTTTATATAAGTCAAGATCAAAGAAGTAATTGAAAAGAAATTGTGTCCATTTTTCAAAGTTGAATGTTCAAAGTTTATTTTTAGTTTACATGTTTCCTTTAAATTATAATATGTTCAATTCTAGTTACCATTGGTTTTATGCATGGTTGGGGGTGTGATGCCCGCAGGTAAGGAGCAAGCTTAAGAGGAAGAAGCTTTTTGATATCTAAGGAATAGCTCAAGAAATCGTAAAGAAGAAAAGACCAAGTGGGGTGTATTTTACCAAGATGATCCAGAGTTTTAGATATGTTTTACATGATGTATAATCTTGTTACCAAAGTAGATTAGATGAACTTGATGTAATTTTCCTTTGTGCAAAACTATGTATGAATATATTTTCCAACTAATGCATGATGTTTCATTTATTTTGTTGTTGTTGTATATCATGTTTTGTAATGTTCCTCCAAGCCAAGTGGCCCATGTTATGGACAATATAGGATTTGCTTCCACTGTCATGTATGTACTTGGAGGGGTGTTACGCAATTTGGTAAATGGCCACCAGGCAAGCATGATTCACATAGTCACCCTAGAATGAAGATATGAGATTAAGGTGTAGGACATGACTCCATAGAAGAGTATCAAACCCTAAGATAACAAGATTTTTCACCCTATAGTAGAAATATATGTATTAGGGATATGTGTATATCTATCTTAGATCTTAGGTATTAACCTAATCTTAGATAATGACATCTCCTCTCTTTTCTCAATGGAGATGGCCAACCAATTGAGGGTTGCAGAGGGAATGTCATTGCATAAGTCTTATTATGCATCCCTTCCTTTCTTATTAGTACATGTGGTATGGGACATGTGTGCTATTAGGTTGGTGAATGGTATCATAATAGGATTTCACATTTTTGGGTATGTGCCTGATCAACACATGCCTAGCGATGTTAAAAGATGGGCAATACAAAAGACCTAAAATAGATTGTCATGTATACCTAATGTTAGAAAGTCATGTCCTAAGTATAGTTATGAGTTGGTTTCTTAACCCTAAGTATAAGTTGAGAAGATGAGCAGTAAAGTAATAGTTAATTCATGTCCGCATAATCATAATAAAATTAGATGCCTCATGCTACATAATTATTTTATGAAAAAGTTTTGAACATAAATGAACCTTGAAATGTCAGCTATCATTAATGAAGAGGTAAGCAAAACCCTAAGGTGGGTAGTAGCCTAAGGAAAATTTCGAGAACGAAATTGATTTAAGGTGGGTAGAATTATAACATCCCAAAATTTCAAGAATAATTAAAATCTTAGAAAGTGGTTTCTCTTAAATAAATACAAAAATACCATGAAACAAAATTTCTTAACAGATAATGAAGTAAGAAGAGTAAATTAGGACTCCAAATACTTTTTCTTTTTCATATGTACAATATGTGTTACAATTAACTCGAAGGTATAAATGTTGGTTTCTTATCTCTCTCCCCCAAAGAAGTTACTCAAAAAGGCATAAAAGAAAGATGAAATAACTTTTGAGTAGTCAATATGTTATTATCTCGAATTTTTTGACTTAGTGGATCATAAAGGAAACTTTTTTTCACAATATCTAATCAATTCATGCATTAAAGTTAAAGTAAATTGATCAATAAGGATTTGTGTGGAAATTTCTAGAAAGGATAGGTTGAGAGTACCTAATGGGCATAATTTGACCCTAAATTGCACCCAAGATAAATACACACATAAATATGTGTCCTTGCCAATTTTGGATGGCAAATGAAGTAATTTAATGTATTAAATAAATCAAATATGTCCTTTGCTTAAGGGGCAAGAAAAGGGTATCTAACTTTCATATTTTGGCCCAAAATATTACCCCCACATAGATATAAATATTAAAAGCTTTCCTTAAAAATTTGGATCCAATCGAAGGTAAGAAGAAAGAGTTATGAATTTATTAGGTTTCCAAAAGTGAGAAGGATTATGGATATTTATATCAAATGTCACAATCAAAATCAGAATGGGAGGCTATATCTGGCCTTTTTATTTTTTTCACACGCAACATCGGTCGTTGGATCAGGAATCCAATGATACGCCAGTTGTCATCCACCTTTAGTTCGAATAGGGAAACAGGGAATAGTAGTTCCTTTTCCGATTTCTTGATTTATTTTCTCTCTCTAATTCATGAGCACACCTCTATATGCTCCCATCAGGTTTGTGAGTAGATTTCTGTACCCCAACCATCCATAGTTCTAACCCATTTTGTAAGCTATAGCGATCTTACCAAAATTGTAGACTAGCCGTCGGTCATACTCCATAGCTCGGACATGTATAAGGGGTGTAATTTCATATATGAGGTCAAAAATTTCTCCTAGATAACCTTCGTGACTCTAGGATCCCTCCTCATCAACCAATTTCCCATCAAACTCTACTCCCTCTCTCGTGTTCTTCTCATTCCCCACAGGAGGACTCCCCTTACGGTCCTCCATGTTCAGACTGTCTCATGGCCAAATTCACGCCACCGACGAGTCTGGCACAATGAGGCGGAGGTTCTAGTCCGCCCAACTATCGCTCAGTGGACAAAAACTTGAAGTCAACTGTTGGGTTGACTTCCTCTGCATGGAGGAGGAAGCCACAAAGGTAGAAGATGACGTCGGGGTAAATTACCAGTCTGCCCTCGACTCGTACGCTGGATATCAAGGGTGCTTTTGTCTTTTGGGCTTTATCAAAGGCCACCCGCGAGGATAGCCTTGCTGATGCGGCTGTAAGCCATTGGTTGCGACGAGTCCATGTGGCCCAATAAGGTAATTGATCTTTTCTGATGTGGCATGTTCTCATTGGTCAGTTAATGATAATCTTGCAGAAAGTATAGTAATTAGTAGAATAATCAGATTAAGACTAGATATGTATGAAAATTGATCAGGAGAATGCAATGAGTTCAATAAAAATAGTTTCAAGACCTAATTCTACCTGTAATTATAAAAGTACCTAAAGTTACCAACTTTAATGTTTTAAATGTATAAAAACCCTAATTCCTTAGTTTAATGATCATGATATATTTAAAGGATCTTAATAGCTAATGTCTAACCTTTTTGTATAAAACATCATCTTGGATCTAATTCAAGATTTATAATTCATATGTTATCAAAATTAGGGTTTTAGTTGATGAATGGAATATAGATTGATATGTTGAATGCTATGGATAGGGTGTTTAAAGTTTTCAAACCCAAAGGACATGATTAGGGTTCACTGAACCTAGGATGGACGATCAAATCTCCTCTAAGTACAAGGTTAGTGGTCCATGTTAGTTGAACATAAGTAATGTTTGTTTTTATGAATGTATGTATGCAATGAATGTTATGAATGTGATATCTATTTCAATTGCTTAAAGTCAATGAATTTATGATGACTGTAATGTTTTACTATCCATATTATGGTATCATCTTCATGCACATTAAGAGTAAAGTCAATATTAAGATTTAAAATAAATTTAAGAGAAAGTTAAGAGGTTTAAGAGAAAGATAATGTTAAAAGATAACTTATATAAGATCCTCATTTAGAGGCTCCTCAGAGCAAAACTAAGAGGCATTTCGGTACATAAGAGAGGAGGCATTGGGGTGCAACCGAAGAGGCACTTTGGTGCAATCCAAGAGGAAATTTGGTGCATAAGAGAAGAGGCACTTCGTTGCAAAACTCGAGGAATTCTTATATAAGTCAAGATAAATGAAGTAATTTAAAAGAAATTGTGTTCCTTTTTCAAAGTTTAATGTTCAAAGTTTATTTTCAGACATGTTTCCTTAAAATTATAATATGTTCAATTCCATTTACCATTGGTTTTATGCATGGATGGGGGCACGATGCCCGCATGTAAGGAGCAAGCTTAGGAGGAAGAAGCTTTTTGATATCCAAGGAATGGCTCAAGAAATCTTCAAGAAGAAAAGACATAGTGGGGTGCCTTTTACCAAGATGATCCAGAGTTTTAGATATCTTTTACATGATGTATAATCTTGTTACCAAAGTAGATTAGATGAACTTGATGTAGTTTTCCTTTTTCCAAAACTATGTATGAGTCTATTTTCGAACTAATGCATGGTGTTCCATTTATTTTGTTGCTATTGTATATCATGTTTTGTAATGTTCCTCCAAGTCAAGTGGCCCATGTTATGGACAACATAGGGTTTGCTTCCATTGTCATGTATGTACTTAAAGGATTTTACAATGGTGGTTGAGGACTTAACTCCATGACGGAAAGTGGGGTCTAAACCCTAGCCTCTACCTATAAAAACAAGGGGACTACCAACAAAGAAACGATCCATGATTAACACCGCTAGAATGCCATTTTCACTCCAAGACTTCTACCTCTAGAAACCATCAAATCTTTCCATAGGTTCATGGACGCCAACCGAAGTTGCCTCCACCTCTGCTCTGCCAAGGTTCCAAGGTCCAAGCCTTGAGAGAGGCCAGACCTGTGGTGCCTCCTTCCATCAGTTGATGACTTCCACCTTTGTGAACTACTGCTCTCTCCCAATAGCAGCTACATCTGACCTTAAAGGCAGAAGAGCAACGAATTGGGACCACTTCTGACAAACATCCATGTGCAGTTTGTAGTTGTGTTGATTACCATCATTCCAGGCTTTGAAGAAAAAACCATCCAAACATCACAGTTGCTTCTTCCCAGTCTACGGTGATGAAGGCTATCTTCTTTCTTTCCCTTGTTGTTTCTACTACTGCTGCTATGAGCAAGTAGTCACCTCGCTAGGGTGCGGGGAGTAGCTCAGTTACCCGATTTTGTTCTTGTAACTGCACTTATTTTTGTATGAATTGTTTCATGTTAGAATCTATCGTCTTATTTCTTGTATGCTTGTTTGATCAATAGGTTTACATGTTTGTTGTGATTTTGGATGTAGAGAACCTCATGTCAGTAGGTTTACATGTTTGTCATGATCTTGGATGTAGAGAACTTCGAACACCAAGATCTAGGATATAGATTAGATTCTAGATAAACCCTTGCTGACAGCTTTGAATAGGATTTTTCTGAGGTGATAAATGTATGATTTCTAGGTAACGTGATGATGAGCTTAGAGGGATATCTATCTGGATTTAATACTAATGCCAAAAGGGGGGTTTTCCTAGCCTTAGCATATACATGTTCATACTTAATATGATGTAGTGAGAGAGAAAATTATAGGTAGTGGTGGTGAAACCCATTTTATCCTAGTGTTCCCATCATTTGGTTAATCAACCCCTTAATTCAGTACTTTTATTATCTACAAACTTAATGTAATCAACAATCCAATCTTATGCTAAATGTTAGATCTTTCTCGATTACTTTGTTCAGACTTTTCTTAAACAAGTTGTCATTTGGGTTAAATCCTAACTATACTACAATAAGATCCGTCTGCTTGTGGGTGGTGACTATTGTACTTGGTTGAGGTAAACTCTAGGGATTTCACCCCTAGTGAATTTGTCAGTTCAATATCACACATGTAAATAGACACTCTTTGATTTCATGAGAGTTGAAAGGGATGCTTTGATATGGCATATATGGGGGGTATATATGTAGTTATAGATTTGGGTCAAGGATTTAGTGTCTTGAAAGACATTTCCACTAATAATTCTTTATCAAATCGAAGCAAAATGTAAATAAAAGGTTTGGATTGTGTACCCTAGCAAAAAAAAACCATGGCAGAATGACATTCTCCAAGGGGCTTTCCAATAGTGGAGCATAGATTTCTACCAAATGGCACCACTCTAGGATGTCAGATCCTTTCATAGTCCCTGGACAGGCAACAAATTATTTTGTATATATGAGTTTTGGGATTTGTGGAAGATTGTGGAGATAATTTGGATAAGAAATTCATTTTTATAGAAGGATATTTGAGTAAAAAAGAGAGAAGAGGAGAGATGAATATTTCATGGCCAAGTCATCCCTTTTACTCTTTCTTGGTCAAAAAGATTTGGATTTGATGGAATAAAAGAAACAATTGGATTTTCAATTGGAATGTGGATTGAATAACTTCTCTTAATAATTTAGTTGGACAATTAATGGAAAAAGGCTTATAAAACGTTCAACTAAAGGGCAAGTTGAATTTAAGTGAAATAATTTTCTGTCAAATGAAACCTCGATAAAATGGATGAATTAAATGGGCATAAAATTTTGGGGAAATTCAAACAAAATTCATCATTATCTTGAGAGAATGTTTAATTGTATTTAGTCATTGAACAACAAAAAATGGAGTGTTAGTCGTAAGTCTATCTCAAGATATGGTTCAAGGTAATAGTGAGATCTGTAGTTTTGAGCCAAGTCTGATCCCCATTTGGTTCAAGAAAGACCAAAAGGTGAGAATCATTAAGGGATATTTTTTTTGAATCATGGAGAGAGTAGCATGGGTGATCTCTTTCATTCATGGAAAGGGAGAGTTTGGGCACTAGACAATATTAAGGTTTAAGGTATCCTATTTAAGAATAATGATTTTCCTAGTTAATTGCTTCCCCTACTGTGATTACAGTCTTTCAGGGGAATGGATCCTTTCAAGAGTGATCTCGTCTTATGCTCAACAAAGCAACACTCTAGTTTTACTCAATATGAGTGTAGCATATTCCTTTATTCATGTCTTAGTTAAGGAAAGGTGGAAGTAGAATAAAATGGGGGAGGGGTCATTGAAAGGTCAGAATCTTGGGACTCCTTAAAGGATATATTGTTGAATCATGAAATTGTAATTGTGAATGATCTTCAAAAGTGATACATTTGGAAATAATTGTTCCCCTCTCTTTTTCTTGAGATTATATGTCTAGTTTAATTAGATCTATCAGGAGACCTTATGAATGTACCGTGTAGAGATAGAGGTGTAATCTTAAGTTGGTGAATATGGTGATTTGACTATATGGGATAAATATTTATGACATGCAAAGTGATTAAATCAAGATAGGGATTGAATGCCTACCATATGTAGGGTTCTATGTGAACATGAGGAACCTACTAGATGTAGAGTTTGAAATGGAAGTGCATAATGTCTAGGTGCCTTCTATAGAATAGGGCTTCAATTGAAAATTGGTTACCAAAGAGATTGTAGGATCAAATATAAACTGGTTTTCCTATTCAGGGTAGGACTTGAATGCTTAACATATTGTCTGCCATGAGTAGGGTTTAGATGAAATAAAGGAAACATGAGGTGTGCCTACTCAGGGTAAGGATCAAATGATAAACAAATGCAAAGTTTGCCTATACGGGCTTAAATGCAAAAGCAGAAACATTGCCTACTCAAGTAAGCTTTTATGCATGGAGATGTACAATTTAATATCATGATTGAGGACCCAATTGAAGTTACCTACCTATAGTAGGAATTGTAAGGTGCACGAAGTGTATGTGGTCTATTTTAAGGTCTTTGTCATGAACCTTTGAAGGTACCTACTAGATGTAGGCTTTTGGAATATGTGATGCCTATCCAAAACAAGGTTGGTGGTCTAGTTTAAGATCTTAGTTTGAACCCAAAAAGATGATGATGCCTACTAATGTACACTGCCCTAAAAGTCACACGATCATGTGGTCATGAAACAACAGAGAAACTAGAAAATCATAAATCGATAAAGCATCAAAATCACCACCTATTTTTATTTGTAAAGTATGTAAAAATGGAGGTGGGTGTTTATATATATGATAAAACACAAAAGATATAATATTTGACTCCAACCAAGGGAAGATAAGAAAGGTATGCATGATTGATCAGGCTTAGTGATCCTATAATCAATGGGGAAGGTGCTAGCACCCCCGTCTCGCCTGATAATGGTATTGCATCCTTTTCATACATCTCAAATTTAAAAATAATGATAGAGATTTTTTGAAAATGACAGAAAACATAAAAAGTAACTTTAAGTTTGTGAATGTTCGGAACTAGAGATGATAGTGGCTTTCCCATCATAGCCTTAAAGTTACTAGTTTTTAGGTATGTTGTGGTACCAATCACCTCAAGACCTTCCGTGGATGAGATCCATCACTAGTTTTTGTGGCCGGTGAATGGAAGGGAGAGAGATGAGAGAGATTTAGTAGAGAAACATATTAGTTCTTTGAAAAAAGGTGTACATATTTCAACAGTTATGAATATAATTTATTTGAGAAAGCAACAGCTATTGAATAGACTATCATAGCTAATAGGGTCATTGGTGTTGGAGGAATGATCTTCTAATTACATGTAGAAAATAAAAGGATGAAGGTAGTTTGCTCTCTGGCTTTAGGAGAGATGAAAGGGGCCCAAGATACGGTGGATATGGGGGTATTTATAGGAGGATATTAGGGTTTGGTGTTTCTAATGGGAAGTTTCTGGAAGAAGTGGTGGATATCACTGATACGTCGTAAGGCTTGGTCGACAGATCAAGGCAACACACCATGTGTCACCAGAGGATTGATTCAATCTATTGGGTGGTCTGGACTCGATAATGCCAATTTTCCAATTTTATAGATATTTCAAGAATGTTCTGGAGAAAATCATTGAAAGGAAGATTTCAAATATAAGTCAATAAAATAATGAAGGAGATAGAAAAGGTATTACTATAGGATTATCCTTCACTATTATCCTATAGATATGTATTTTGGTGTGGAAAAAGGAAATGGAATTGTCCATGGAAAAAGGGAATATTTTATTCAGAAAATTCAACTAGGAGATTTATGAAAAATGCTTATAAAAGGTGATAATAATGAATGTATTGTACTTAAGTCCTGATAATTGATTTTCCTTGTAGAAAGCCTGGAACTGGGTAAAAGTGGGTGAAAACTAATGGATTAAATAAGTAGGAAATATGAAAAATATGGAATAAGGTGAAAAAGGGAAGAAATTTGAAAAATGTGGTGAAGTGCGGATAAATATGGAAAAGGTTGAAAAAGGGATAAAATGTGAAAAATGTGGGAATTGTGAAGAAGTGTAGAAAAGTGTGGTTAAATATTGAAAACTAGAAAAAATGTGGAAAATGAGTAAAATATGGAAAAATGTGAGAAAATGGAATGATCTACTCATTAGTCAGAGGATTAACAATTATCATGAATTTCTATAACTGAGAAAAAATAGGGTGTCAACAATTTTCTCCATTCAAGGCAAGGTTCAAGATAAGAGTGAGTACGACATGCTTGAGCCAAGTCTGAACCAAATTTTTAGTCATGTAAAAAAGGTTGAACTCATCAAAGATCTTCTAAAAAACCTTGTGATGGGTGGGAAGTGTAAGTTATGTCTTTTTCCTTCTAAGGATGAACTAATAAAATAGTCTTTCACAACAAAGATAAAATTGGACGCAAAATAATTTCTCTAGAGTAAGGGTAACTTTAGATATAGAGACTTACCTATACCTAATCAATTTTTCATTACCCTAGATTTCTGACAAGCCTTGAGAGGTTTATTGGCCACAAAAGTGACTCTCACAATTTCTTAAGTTCTTAAATCAATACATATATGATTTTCTCACTAACTCATGCCTTAATGAGAAAAAGGTGGGTGTCGAAAGTGGATATGATGGTGGTTTGTCAGACGTAATTAAATCAGAGAATATAACCTCTGAAAATCATGGAAACTACATGAATGTTAAGACCTTAAAAAGTAGTCATCCTCCCCTCTTCTTTTTTTACATATTTTAGTTTTATTTTTATTTAATTTTTACTTTTTTTAGTGATTTTAGGAGTGCACCAAATACGGTTAGGACCATGATCCTAGAAAGGTAAAATTGGATGAGTTGGTGTAATATACTGATATATAGGATCTTATCCTATTCCACAATTAAGAGGTTAGTATGCAGGGTTACTTAATTTTGACCAAACAAGGACAAAGTTATGCCTTACTGTACATGGTTAAAGCACATAACCTGAATAACTCAATGATAAATCATTAAGTGTCATAATATATTAAGTAGCACAAGTTTTTATAATTAACATGGCATATTTAGTTTTATGCTAACATAAAAGTAAATTTATTAAATATGTCATATATCTTTCCCTTGCGAGTAATATGCACATAATGATTGAAATATATTTAATAAGAAGTATAATTTACTTAATACACAAATTAGAATAATATTTGGTGTTTCCATATCCATAAACAATCATAATGTACCATTATCTAAATGAATATTAAATTAAGGGATTTAATATGATAAATAAGCAATATATGGAAATTTGAGCATAATAATATAAGGAACTCTTTAGGTAATAATGTGAAGATAGCAAGACTCTAAACAATAAATAATGATAGTAATGATGTATTGTTATAATAATATAATGGTAGCGCAAAACTCTATTTGTATTAGAACTCATAATAGGAATCTTGAAAACCCAAGTTTAATGGTTAAAATGTGTTCCTTGAGTCCCAATTACCTTGGGCTGAAAGTTTCACCTTATTTGAACAATCATAACTATCCTAATTTCATTAAGAAAAGAAAAATATAACACCAAAAAATTAAATAAATAGCTAAATGTCTTTAAAATGAAAACTAATAACAAAATCTCTTAATTATCCTAGGTGTCAAATTTGGCAGTAATTGAACATTGTTTGGACCCTCAAATAAGATAGGAAAGAAAAATACATTGTAAATTCTTGATATTCTAAGTATTTAATCAATATAAGTGGTTTTCGTAAAGTTCTAGTTTTTCCCATTGTCACGAGCTAATTTCTTGGATTTTAATCATAGTCACACTAAGGTTGTGATTATCTTGAATGTCGGATCCAATGGATTTGATTGTATTGTCAGTCATCCATCTTCAACACCATGGCAAATTAGGAAACATGTTGAACAGTTACCTAGATCCTTTATGCATTTAGTTCTCTATCTCTCTAATTTAGTGTTTATTGAGGTAATTTCTCCATCAATTTTCTCGCAAGTTTCTACATCCATTAATCCCAATTTTTCTAAGGATTAGTAAACTATAATATTTTTTTTATCTCTAACCCCCCTTTATTTCTCATCGTCATCCTTTGCTTCGCTTCTATTTTCTTCTCCTCGTCTGTATAGACAATCGAACCCTATAAGACCATCACTATTTCTCCCTCAAACCTTCGTGCGGATTACCAGGGCCTCACTGGTCTCATTCATCCTTGAACATAGGATCCTTATTCTGTGTACCTTTTGATGTTTCCCTTGTTTTTTTGATGAGGGTCTCATCATGGTGAGGATCGAAGCTTGCCCAAAAAACCTCCCTACAACTCCACAAACCTTTATGTGCCTCTTATTGCATCTCTGATGTGGTATCTTCCTCCACCCCTTTTCTCTCTTATTCTTGATATCTAGACCAATTCTTGAGCGTTCATTCATTGTCTCTTGTGTTTCTTTTCCAAAAGCTCCATTTACTAACTTTTAGCTTGTTTGGGCACCCTAGTTTCCCATTGCTTGGGTCTAGGATGAGGTTTTGACTATGCACCTTCTTCCAATAATGGCGTAAGGGTGGGTTTTAGACTCAGGGCATTGTGGAGCACATTGTCTAGTTCTTTGGAATCACGATTTGATGTGAGTTTTCCTATGATCCCATTTGTAACCCGATCTTCCTTTTACCTCGAATTGGATTCATGGATGCTTAGCTTGGGAAGTTTCTCTTCTTCCCGTATTTTGGTTTGATAAATTGGGTGTAGGATTGATGAATATTGCCCTTGTTTTCTATTTTTCTTTTTTTGCATGAGAAGGGGTAAAATCGTCTATTCAATACTTGTTTTTTTTATCATGTTGAGATGTGTCTAACTTTCTATTTGCAAGGCATAGTTGTCAAATCCTTATTGGTCCATCTCAACTAGGCTTTTAATTAGGATAATGCTACATATGTGGATTATTTAGATTTTCTTATTGGTCAAATTATAAAATTCATATAGATCGGAAAAAAGTAAAAGAAAATATGTTATGGAATTGTGAATGTTCACTCTTTATGATGGTATGAATTTCATATATTAAATATGTGATTTTTAGTGGAATTTCCCTAATTTGCTAGAATTTTTATAATTCATATCTAATAATCTATAAGTCAGAAAAATAAAGTAAAGTATGATATCATTTTAGAAAAATATAATCTATAATATATATAATTTTAGAAACCTAATTTACTAATAATAAATTGTGACTTTTAGGGTTTATGTGGCTTGTGACTTGGATGTGGAACTAGAAGTAACTCTGGATATTTATGGACTCTATCTGAGGTATGTTGCATTCCCTTGATCATATTGAGAAACTAATGTGATTTCTCACTCTCTTAATGTATGTTGCATCTCTTTATGAGTTATATTGAGTAAACACCTAATTTCTCTCTCTCTCTTGGTGTATGTGCATCTTCCTAATTATCTAGTCAATATTATTATTACCAGTAAAGTACTCCCATATGAGGCATCGCTTGATTAAATCTTAAACATTATTGAATCTATTTGGTAATCCTATTTCCTTATTATTATTTCTTGATTTGATATTGATGCCATGAGATTCAAGGTCCTCTGACCTATGTGTATAAAATATTGGGATGATCTCATCCTCTTTACTTGAATCAAATTGATGATGACTGAAATTATATCTTACCTTTATATTTATGTGTGTAAAAATACACTAAGTTCATTTATAGTAGTTATGTACATATGTACTACCATAATATTTCGGCACACCTTTCCATCCCGAGTGCGCCTTTCCACCCGTATTATATATTAGGTTCACCTTTCTACCCAGGGTGTGCCTTTTCACCTGACTTAGGCTTGGGATTTTACGGTCTTGACCCTACATAAATAAAAGTAGTCTAATTGTTTTACATGCACCAGTTATGATTTGTTAATTTTTTTATGGAAACAATTCTTTTTGTTAATTATATATGTTTTTTGATAAATACCTCATCTTTTGACTAGATAATTCTCATGAAGCTTCCTCTCTTGTATATCTCTTTGTTGTTATATCTAGCATTGATCTTACTTTTGTTTAGTGGCAAGTGTAATTCTTGACTATCATCTTTCTGAAATTCATATTCTTCTTGATATCCTCTAGGATAGTGCTTTTCTCTTCTATGTAAGCCATCATATTTGTTGTCCTTTTTCCTAGTGTTTCTCAATCCCCAATTAATGTGAAAATACTGGTTTTTATGGTGAAAACATACATTTTGGCTTCTCTTGTGGGGTATGCTTCCAACCCCTAGGTAAAGAACATGGAGGGCATGACACGCAGATGTGGACCTGACGTAAGGAGTTAACTCTTGAGAGATAGACTTTAAATAGTTCCGACATCCCTCTACTTAGATCCTGAAGTTATTCTTTTATGTAAGCCCCTTAATGGGAGACTTTTTTGTAATCTTGATCAAATGAATACAGTCATGATTTATTATTTTTTTATACTTTGATCTTATATACCATTGTTTGATAAATGCAAAATATACACCTATTCTATTCAACATTTTCAGTGTTCGAATTAGATCGGTTTATTCCTCAAATTAAGTAAGGACTAGATCCCATGTCGGGTCCCACTCCTTATAGTTGGCCTTGTAGGGAAACATGGCATCAGGTAGGTAGCAGAAACAAAAATCTACTGACATATTTCCCATGAACTAGTAGATCGTGTCAATAACTATGCAATGGGAAGGATGGTTGCATGAAGATATACCTAGTCCTGGAGTAAGTCCAATGACAATCCTCATTGATGTAGATGCACACTCTTTCTTGGACGGTGTCTGTGCAGCTCCTGATTGTACTAGGACTCGTCTGAATGCTCCTCCATGGATAACAGACTCGGACAATTGATGTAGTGGCTCCTCAGATCTCACCACAGACTATGAGTTGACCAAAGGATTCCTTCCTCTAGAGTAGTCCATACAGACCAACTAGAACTCATGTCGTCCTGCAATATGGACAGGAAGGAGTTGTCCCTCCTGTTGGTGTACTAGTCACCAACATGCTCTCCCACAACAATGATCCTCAGTTGTTTCTCTCCCGTGGCTATCCCTCCCTAGTCTGGTAGGACTTGTCTGGGCTCTCATGGTAACCACAACCAGAGAGGACAACAATTGTCAGAGCAACTAATTCTCAACTCTCTGTGTAATAGTTGTGCAGCCACAAGTACCCCTCTATATATAGGAGCGGTTCGGATCAGGGTTCCCAGTCCCCAGCCAATGCAGGACTAAAGCGAGAGTAGAAAGGACCAGAATATCTTGAATTTTCACAATAATTCTGGAAGTTTTGCAACCTATGTGTGCTTAAACGGTCGTCGCGCCCAGCGAGACGGTCATTTCATCCAACAACATGATTGTTTTGCTAAGAAAAATGGTGGTTTTGCATTTTCCAATTTTTGCACATATGTTGGAAATTCAATTCCAATTAGTACCAACTTGATGTTAGCACCAATCCTTTATGCAATCAAATTGCACACCCAAAATGGGTGTTTGGTGCAACTGAGATGGGCGTCTCATACCAGGCCAGACGTTCGTTTGGTGCAACTTTGATGGGCATCTCACACCAATCTAGACAGACATTTCACACAAGCAAGATGAGCATCTCACAGCTCGAGTCAGGTAGAATTCCAACCAATGTACAATACAATCAACCTGACACTCCAAATGATAGTATCAACACTTGAACTGATCACTTTCCAGTCTAGTCAGTTGATCCGTTGCATGAATTGAAATACCTAAATACTTTATTAATAAATTCAATCATCATTCAAGATCAAACTCCTCTTCTAGATGAGTTTCTATGTGTGTGACCCTATAGATTCCATATCACGTTGGCAGTGAATGTCCATAACTAGCTTATGACATCACAAATAATGAGTGGTGCCTAGTCGCACATCATTCCTATCCAAGTGAATGGAAAGTTGGGGAGGAACTTCAACCTACAATCTGTGTATGGTGTTACAGTGTTTGTATAGTTCCTTTGTCACTGACATCCAGATTGAACTAGAGACATGGAGTAGTCATCCTCATTATTATTCAATCTTATTCCTTGAACCTTAGTAGATTGCATGAGATATATGTAAGCTCAATATCACATATTGACTCACATACATATGGCCATACTTTTCTCAGTCTCGCTAATCAAGAGGCCTTTAGATATCATACTCCTATAGGAGGGACAAATCTCATATCTATCACTCACAATCAATCCCCATGTGTCAAAGTCACCCAATCATCACCTTTATAACAACCCATGTTTCAGGATTGTGTTTGATGATGTCAAAGTGTACCCAATGACATGTGATGAGTGCAATGATTTTAGGTCTAAAAACCACAACCACCACCATCACTGTGAGAGTTGACTGTGACTTCCATGATGATGTCTTCCATGTGTCAGTCTCATGGTGGGTCTGTCTGATACATTGTTCTCTAACATGTATCTATGTGCTTGGTTTGATATTGCCATGTCATGACCAATGATATTCAGTCATCAACCAATTCACACTCTAATCTTATGTGTCATTGTTGTCTATCAACCTTCCACAATGACAACTGATCAGGGACATAATGAGAATATGTATATGTACTGTTAACATACGTATGATCTCATTTCTTCCAAGTCTAATACTTGAAGACATACGTCATCGAGTAATAATATTCTCTAGACATTTATTATGTTGTTTATTATCTCATAGTTGAATATACAAAATAAATTAAAAGCTTGCCTTTATTATTATCAAATCAGGTATCTACTGCCACATCCTAATCGTCATATGATTGGCTCTCTAGGCATACATTCCAACAAACTACCACTTGCACTTAGAGCCAATCACCCACATATCTCATCCTGAGTGACCTAACATGACCATCATGCTTGTGTTGTGTAAGTGCTTTTATAGATGGTTTAGCAATGTTTTCTTTAAGTCGGTATTTTGCAATTTTCATATCTCTTTGATGTACAACTACTCGTATGATATGGAAGTGATGTAGTATGCTATCTTAGATTCCCAACCTAACTAGTATCTCCATTGTTGTCATTAGTATTTCTACTATGTCCTCAATGGTTGGAACCTCACAAGTTCATTCATATGAAATTCTTGATCCATACAGTATCCTCTGTTGTTCTTATAACATAAAGATAGTCGACTTATTTTGTAGATTTGAACAACTGTCATTAGCTCAAAACCCTTTCTAGCTTACAATTCTCATTTAATGTCAAACACTGTTGCGATCATTTTGTCAGTTTGGAAGCTTACATTGGTGTAACTCTTTACTCCCGACTCTTCCTTATTACCATAACCAAGGAACCTATCCTATGAGTGCTTTACAAGCACTTAAGGATGTTATTTATGGTAGTCCAGAGACTCTCACTGACATCTGACATATACCTTCTTATCATGTCCAATACATACAAGATTGTTAGGTAGGTATTTATATATCTTCTCATCATGTCTGATACATATGAGATGACTAGATATCATCTCATCATGTCCAATACATATGATATTATGAGATATTTTCTCATCATGTCCAATACATACAAGATAATGGGATAAGTACATAACATTGCATTCAATATAGATCCAATTGTTAATGCATTGGCATCTATCCATGTGTTCCTATTCTTCATAAGAATTGGGACACTAGCCTCCTGAGAGCCTAACTCCATGGAACATGGACACGTTTTCTCTCATTGAGTCTTGCATCCTGAACCCTTCAGTGTCTTTCCAATGTATGTGTCTTTTATTAGGTAAAGAAGCTTTCCAAATCTATCTCTATAGACCTCAATCCCTATCACATAGGATGCTTCACCTAAACCCTTCAGAGAAGGTACTTTCTTTGCCAGTTTTCACACATTTATAGGATAAGGACGTTATTCCCCATCATTATGTGGAATATCAAATTGCTCCCACTATATCTTTTGTAATCTCAGGTTCCATCTTCATCCTGACTCAAGTCAAACCCTTTGACTGTCTTGTCAAATAAAAGATTCCAGCTCTAAGATGCTTGCTTCAATCCAAAGATTGACCTTTGCATCTTATTGACTTTATTTTCATTAATGGATTTATAAAACCATTAGACTGTGTCACGTACACATCCTCTTAATGATTCAAATTCAGGAATGTTGTTTTAACATCCATATGCCAAATCTCACATTCATACTAAGCTGCAATAGAAAGCATGATCCAAATGGATTTAACCATGGTAATTGGTGAAAGACTTCATCTTGTTCAACACCTTGAACTTGTTTGAAGCTCTTTGCAACCAATATACTCTTCCATGTTGGTCTTCTTTACAGAGATAGAAATACACCCAATGGGTTTTACCCCTTCAAGTGGATCCATCAAGGTCATACCTTGTTGGTTTACATGGAGTCCATCATTGATCTTATGTCTTCAAGCCATTTTTCATATTCTAGTTTCTCAACAGTTTCTAGGTAGTTTCTTGACTCATTTCTATGATCAACTCGACACCTTTTGAGTTATGAGATATCATAATCTTTCAAACTTAAGGTGTGTTGTACTAGAACTATGAATTCTATGTTTACATAAAGAACTTGAGATTCCACAACAACTTGTGATTCTCCTTGTTCCTATTGTACCCTTTTAGGTTTTATGTTTTCTTGTTTTTCTTGAACATTTCGAGTTCTACTTTTACTCCCACTAATTCCTTTGGAACAAATTTCCATTTAGGAATTCAGCCATCCTAGCAACAAACACTTTGTTGTCGGGTTGGAATAAAGTAGTATTCAACAAGATAACATTCATGTGATTTGTGGATAAAGCCTTCTAGAAACTATTTTCTTATATAAGCCTTCAATCCTAATCACTGTAAAAGACTCATCGGGACACCTTCCATACCATATCTCATATGGTGTCTTTTGAATCATTTTAGAGGGTATATTGTTTAGTGTTTAAGCATGTGCCCAAAAGAAATTGTAAGACCAGCTAGATTTTAATTAATAATCCCACCATGACGTAATAGGGTGTGATTCCTTCTATTTGATAAACTATCATTGTGTTTCAGGTGGAGTTCATCATGATATACTATCATGATTTCCCATAAGGTCCTCAAACTCTTGGTTTAAAAAATTTCAACATCGATCACATTGAAGTATCTTAATACTTTTACCAATTTAGTTATGTACTTCATTTATGATCTCCTTGAACACTTTAAGAGATCCAAACTTGTATTTTATTAGACACAAATTTTAATATATATTGGTCATATCAGTAAATATAGTGAGGTACTTGTAAGTACCTTTAGCATTCATCCAAAAAGGTCTATGTACATCAGTATGTACAAGTCCTAATGGAATAGGTCAATCTCCCACTTAATCTAGTGAAGATTCTCTTCTCATATTGCACAACAAATAAGATATCCATGACTCTATTGGTTCAATAACAAAAAGTGTCTACATAGCCATCATATGGATTCTAGAAATGCATTTCTCATTTATGTGTTCTTGATGACAATGCTATAGGTATTCATTGTTTGAGTTATCCGGTCATTCAATATATGTGTCACACACATTTGTCTCTACAACTATCCAGTATAGTTTACAAAACATAGGGCTTTGACATAAAAGATCATAACTTTAAAATGAAACATAATGTCCTTGTCACACAAGACATATGATGGCTTCATTAATGGCAAGTACATAATAGCAATTCACTAATTCTATTATGTACCCATGAATGACATCTTCCCACTATAGAGGTAGCAACCCTTGCTCCATAAAGTTATAGCTTAATTCTTTGCAGGTCCTATAGTGGAGATCTCTATCTTTATCTTCTTCCTGAGATCCTCTATGAAGAGGATAATTCCTTTCCAATGTCCAGATAAGTGACAATGGTGGCATTTTCTTTCCTTTATCCTTTAAGTGAAAAGGACATATTCCTTTTACACTTACCCTTCTCCATATATTGAGTGTAGAAGACTTGGGCTTCATCTTAGCCTCATAATACTTCTTAGCCTTGCTTTTTCCCTAGGACTCACTTTCACTGATCACCATCATGGATTTGTCCTTCTTCTTCCTTACTTTGGCATCAACATTCTAAGCATGTGCTAAATTGACTATATGATTCATGCAATACTTGCATAATCATATTCATGGTCAACTCTTGACCTTAGAGAAATCCCAATCATTCCACATGTCCAATCATATTGAACGCATGGGGTTCTACTGGACCTCCTTTTGTCAGTTTGCACTCAAATTAGTGCATTGGAGACATTATACCTTCTTTGCTTTACATGATTCTTAAGATGTGTTACCATCTCGAGAATGTCCATGTATTCATGTTGTTCATGCAACTCATAGTTCACACAACATAGCATTAGGCATTCAAATGTCTATGGCATCATTGACATGCTTCCAATAAGCATCCATTTAGCCTTAGACGCATTTGGAGTGGGTTCCTCTGGCATTGGTCTATCAAGGACATAGAGCTTTCGCTCATTGATGAGAACATTTCTCAAATTCCTTAACCAATTGTGAAACTTTATCCCATTTTGTCCTTCTTGGGAATTGATTGCAATTTGAACGTGTTTGTGTTTGACATTTATTTCTACAAAGAAATATTGTAACTTTTCAAAACATTTTTTATTTGGCTTGATTTGGTAAGTTTGACGATAATAATTAGGTCTTAATTAACTATTTCTCCCACTATTTTATTCAAATTGATAGCCCTCAATAACAATTTCATATATTGCAATGTACAATATTCTAGTGGACCAAGATCCATATCTCATCAGGTCATGAGTCAGCTTTTGCTGATTGCCCACAACCTAATTATTTAGGTAGGTCATCATGCCAATTGCATCATATCTAACTCTTGGATAGATGATATGAGAAACTCTTTGCCATAATGATCTGCATGCCTCTGGGCTTGAGCTCTCCAAGTCACCAGTCAAGCCTGACCCAATAGCCAATACGATAAATATGCACCATGTTTATTGCAAATCTACATATCTGCCATCATAGTTCTACGAGATAGATGATGCACCATGCTTTATGCAAATCTATGCTTGGTTGATCAATCTTTTCCTGTGTATTGCTAATGGAAGGTATCTAAGACTTAATATTTGAATTGAGGGAGTTTTGTATAAATACATATACTTTATCCCATCACCACATAAAGTGTGTATCATATACATGTTATAACCAAAAATGATAACTTGCAATAAATAAAACACACAAGAGATGGTTATGGTCATACTAATGTAATTCCTTGGAGATACTAGGAATTACTACCACCTATGGTCCACATCACATGCAACATGTTGTTGGTGAAGATCTTGTGCTCGAACCAATCTAGGTTGATCTGTTCAACTCTTGAATCGGTCAACTCACCTCCTGCTTCCCTTGGTTGGGTTCTTCTAAAATAGTTGTCTGGTTCTCAGGTCCAAGCAGTGTTTGGACACCTCTAGTTGTTCGGTTGGGCCACCAGTCAATCGGTTCATCCTCCTATCATCTAGCCTCCTCGATCCTCCAGTCGATCAGGTCATCTCACAAGTCGGCCATTTCACTTTTATGTAGATCATATCTCACATTAAAACATAAATTAAAACTATCCTATTTATTATTACTTTGTATATGACAAAAGCTCGAGTTACATTCAAGGAGAAATAGGAAGAAGAGCATTAATTTACTTTTTGAAAGAAGAGAGAGGCTTGGTGCACAGACTGATTAACAACAGGAATAATAACCACAACCATGCACACACAGATCTGGGGTTTTGGCCATAATCATGCTTCACATCCACCATCAAAACCAATTTTATGGAAACGTGTGTAAATTGCATATATATATGTATATATATATATATATGTATGTATATATATGTGTGTGTGTGTATTCATTTCAATTCTTTATGTGGTGATTTAGATGGACGTGCACATCAACCATTTTAAATATTCGCATCGCATGCAATAAATAAACATGGTAAAATAAAAATTCGATCATATCGATTATCCCAATACATACTTAATTAACATGGCTCAGATACCACTATAGAGAAATATGACATTAGGAAGGTAGTGAAAACAAAAATTTTACTAAAAATATTTCTCATTAACCAGCATATCGTGTCAATAACTATGCAATGGGAAGGTTGGTTTCACAAAGATATACCTGGTCCTGGAGCAAGTCCAACAACACCCCTCATCAATGTAGACGTGTGCTCTGTCTTGGACGGTGTCTGTGTATCTCCTGGTCACACTCAGACTTGTCTGACTGCTCCTCCATAGACACCAAACTCAGGCAACTACTACAATAGCTCATCGGATCTCGCCACAGATTGTGAGTTGACATTGCCCTCCTAGCAGCAGCCAAAGGACTCCTGCCTCTAGAGTAGTACACATCGACCAACTAGAACTCATGTCATCCTACTAGACAGACTTAAAGGAGTTGTCCCCCCCCCCCGTTAGTGTACTAGTCATCAACATGCTCTCCCACAAAATGATCCTCAATTGTTTCTCTCTTGTGGCTATCCCTCCCTAGTTGGGTAGGACTTGCCTGGGATGTAACATACCAAATCCTGAACCCTATCCTGAAAGTTTGACCTTTTGGGTTTGACCAAACAAGGTTGAGGTTAGAATGATGCTAATAATATAATGCATGAATAATGTAATTTAATATTTCATATAATTCATTTGGTGATAATAAGATGATAAAGAACTTAAATAAATAAGTAATTATGATAATGGGCCAAGTGACATAACTCATATAATAAAGCCTTAAAAGGGAAATCTAAGTTTAAAATTGTGTTCCTTGGGTCCCAATTACCTTGGGAGTCAAGTTTCACATTATTCACATAATAATGATTCATTTAATTCAAATTGGAAAAGAAGATGTGTGTTTTCCCCAAAATATCAAATAAAATAATAAATGACCCCAAAAGAGGAAAATAATCTTAGATTCGTAATCTACAAAATAAATATAGCCTTTGGGTAAATTTTCATCCAATTTGTAGGAAGTTTTCTTAAAAGGTGAAATCAGGAGAGAGAAAGTGTGTAGAACCTTCAAAATATTAAATAAAGTTACAAACAACTCCAATATGCAAAATTAATGGAAAATTCGTATCCAACACATTAAATATGACTTGTTGGTTAAGTTTCATAAAATTTGGATAATCCTAATGTCATTAATGAAGGAGGAGAGAGAAAATAAGATTTGATTTACTTAACCCATTAAAAGTTTCCAAAAGACAAAAATAAGTGCATAATTGGAATATGTATGTCCTAGTTAGTCTATGTGCAAAATTTCACCCCAATTGAATAATGTTTGCTATCTCAATTTATCTAAAAAGGAAAATACCTAAAAATCAATCCTAATGTATTTTGGACTTTGTTTTTCCTTGATTTAAATGCCATGGATGATTTTTGGTCTGTCACGCTATGGTTAATCGATTCCTGAACTCTGCTTATGTTGGCTATCATCTCAGCTCTTGGATGAGGATCTGACAGACGGGAGATCATCTCCTACCTCCAGTCGGACTATCTTGTACTGGCTACAGTAAATGGATTTTTCGCTCAAGATCATCTCATCTATCTTTCCCTTTTATCTGTATACAAGTTTCTTTTCATCATCGCCGCATCTTTCTGCATTTGTAGGACCCTAGATTTGATAGGTTTCCTTCATCGTATCTCCCGGTCGGCAAAGGATTCTCTCCGCTTCCCCTATTTCCGAACTCCACGATCTTCCTGATCTGTATGGGACTGCTAACCTATAAGTATGGAGTCCCTAAACCTCGCCAGACATCTAGAGTATGTTTCCTTCTATCCGTTTTGTCCTGGCCACTCTAGAGATAGCTCCCCGAACTCCACCTAGTGTTTTCAACCTCCAGCTAGTCAGCCCTATGTCTGGAGCCTTCGCGATCGCGGGAAGCGATTGGGTTTTTCTACTGGTGACCCTGCAGTGATTCTTACCCATTCAATTGTTTGTTGAGGTGAGTATCTTGAGTTTCCCTCTTTTCACCTTCTTCGTAAGGTTTTCCAGCAATAACCAAGCAGTGGTCATTTCTTTAGCAAGTTTTGGTTCCTCGGGTTCGCTGAGGCGCGAGGAAGTTGATGAGAACCCCCATTACCTTCATTTCATTACAATTTGTCGTGTTGATTCATGCCCGAAGCTTCTTTTTCTCTTGCCGTTGTTTCTGTAAAGCGAAGAAGATGACTCGTGTTATTTTGACTTCCTTACCCTCATTTCTTCCTCGTTTCTATTTTTCTCTTTGGGAGTGAAACCGTCTTTGTGCCTCATGTTTCCTTTACTATAGGGCGAGTCAAACAAGCCTTTTACCCACTGACCAGGCCATTCATGATTGGGCCATATCATCTGGGCCTGGTTTCTTCTCTCTCTCACCTTTGAATTGCTGAGTTCGCTTTTCTGAATTTTCCTATTGGTGGATTTTGTAAAATTAATAACTAATTCTACACTGATCATAAAAATATGCATAAATACTCGTTGGATTTAGAAAAAGAAGGGCTTTCTAATGGTATATGTTTTGATTACTAAATCTAATTTTTAATAACAGGTGTTTTTATTCGATCTAATAAATAATAAATTAACTTGTAAAAAATCATAACTAATTATCTATAAGATAGAAAAATAGAATAAAATATGTTTTGGACTCCTAATGACATATACTAATATAAGGCATGGTTTTGATAACCTAATTCACACGTTAATAAAAAGTAAATTTTTAGAGTTTTGAATAATTAATGGAAATCTAACCCTAATTCCACATATATACTTAATAGGTTCTTTGGATGCCTAGGCTTGGACATAGAAGTGACTTTGGATCGTTTGAATCTGATGTTGACGTATGTTGTATCCCCTATTCCTCAATATTAAGCAATTCACATGTCTTATAATTCTTTTGAATCGAGCCTACACAATATGTCTTATCTCTTATTATCATGGTTCATGTGAACTATCTTGCTTATTGTGGCCTTAGATATTCTCTTGATATCTTATTTTGTGCTATGGTGCGTGATAGATTTGTTGATGGTATCTGCCTACTGTGATGTGGATGTTTATTTGTGAATGCATGAGTTGTCCATTGTGTGATATGGCAACATAGTATAATTGTTTATCATACCTTCTACTTGCCTCTACATTTACCTGCTATGTGATTCATTAGCCCTAGAGTAGTATAATTGCATTGGTTTTGTCTCATTATAATTTGTGGCAACATTATGATATTTTGGATGGTGGATGTGTGATTCCTCATGCCAGGGCAGGATGTGTGATTCTTGGACCATGTTATATGTAAGGACCCTGACCTGCGTTTAGGGTTTACCCTGTTTGTTTTGCTTGATCTTGGTGCTTTGGTGCTTGCTAATCACCTTTGAGTGGTGATTAGGGTTTTGTTGTGCTTTGTTGAGAGTTCGAGGGGCTACTTGCAAATAACCCAAGTTTAGGGTTTTGTGGGCAAGTTTTCCATCTTGTGAGATGTTTTCCCTCTTTGCTTCCTCTAGGGTTGAGAGGAAGGATTGGGCTTGTTGTTTGAGTCCTTTGGGCCTGAGTTGAGCTTGTTTGGGCCTTGGAGTTCCTTGTTTGGGCTTACTTGAGCCTTGTGTCGCCCAGGGCAGGTGGTGTGTTGCCCAGTTGCTTGGTGTGTCGCCCAGTAGCTCTTGTTGTGTCGCCCAGATGGCTTGGCTTGGTTGGTGGACACATGGTGCACATCTTGGACAAGTGCCTTATGGCTTGCATGAGAGGTGGCTTGAGTTGGTGGACATGTGTCCCTTGGGTGGACGACACATAGCATGGTTGTACCTTGGTTTCTCCTCCCCTTCTTCCTATATAGGTAGCTTTTCTCCTTGCCTTAGTCTCCTTTGCTCTTTTGGTCTCCCCTCCACCCTTGGTGCACGATATCCCTCTCCATCTTGCTTGTGTTGGCCGATACACTTCCTTGGAGCTGAAGTGGTGGCCGATACACCTTCCTGGAGCAGCCTGGTGGACGATAGCTTTGGACCTTGGAGTGCTTTGGAGCTTTGGTGGCTGACAACCTTGGAGCTCAAAGTGCATCTTCTTCCTTGGAGCTTAAGGAGGGTTGCATAGTTTCTAACCCTAACTCTCTTACCTCTAGCTTTAACCTTGTTACATGTTAGTAGACTAGCTTAGTTCCTTTCTTGTGCACCTTTCTTATATACCTTAGTGGCCGATATCCCTCTCTTGGGTTTAGGGTTCCTTGTATACCTTGCTTTTTAGGGTTTGTGCTCCCTTGTGTTGGAGGTTGAAGGTGACCTAGGGATGGGCGATATCCCTTCCTTGTGGGTGTGTTGAGCGACACCCTTGTCCTTGAGTTGAACGATATCAGTGTTCTTGGTGTTGGGAAACACCCTTCCTCTTGGGTTGGACGATAGGTTGACCTAGTATGGATGTTGGCCGACATGGTGACCATGTTGGGCGATATGGTTCCTTGGGTTGAGCGACACCTTTGTTTTTGAGTTGGAAGGCATGGTGTTCCCCTTGGTGGACGATATGGTAGCTGGTGTTGGGCGACATGATGAGTCCTTTAGGTTGGCCGATACCCTTGCCCTTGAGTTGGGCGATAGGGTGAGCTAGAGTTTGTTGGCCGATATGGTGAGTACCCTTGGAGATGGGTGATACTCTCTCTCTCTCTCTCTCTCTCTTGTTGGGCGACATGGTCTGATGGTGTTGGGCGACATGGATGTCCTTGAGTTGGACGATAGAATGGGTGCTCTTGTGTTGAGTTATCTCCTTGTCCATGTGGTGGACGATAGGGCCAAGTAGTGCCATGATGGAAGATAGGCTATGTGCCCTGATGGCCGATACCATGATGGACGATACCATGTTGGGCGACATGCCTTGGGCCATGATGGCCGATAGGGTTAGTGTGGTGGCCGATACCCATGTTGGGTGATAGGTTTCAGATGAGGGTTGTGAGGCTATAGTGAGGGTATGAGTTTCTTTGGTGACGGTCCCTTATGTGATAGAAGTGGATGTTTATACATTAACCAATAAAACGATGGTGGTGCTTGTGATATCATCAATATGTAATATGTTGCCTTGCAAATAATAAGGATGCTAATGGTAGTGATGTATATGATGATAGCCCTCATGTAATAGATGCATGATGTGACCCGTTATGCTTAATTGTTAATGATAATGAAGATGATGATAACTACTCTAGTAGTTTGCTTAATGATAATAATGTTGGTAATAATGATGCTAAGTGACAATTATGTTAAAGGTTGCTTCATGATAAAGATGACAATAGTTGATGACATAGTAATGACCTTATTAATAATAGTGTTGGTTCTATAAACACAACATGATCTCTATATACCCTGATTGTTTGTACAATCTCGATATAAGGGTAAGTATCAGTATGGTTGTTTAATGATGTACTTAACATACTTGATTACCAAATAACTGGCATATTGATAAGTGGATTATCTTGAATGATATTTCATGATAGTGAGCATCTTCCTTATGTTGAATCTACAATTATTGTGTACCCTAACCATGCAGGTGATGTCTTAGCCATGAAAGGGCTATGTGTCATATGTATTGAGCAACATTACTTTGATAATTGCTCTATAAGTGTATGCATGTGATATGTCTGACCCTTGATGATAATGTGAGCCTTGAGAGACAAAGGCAGTGCATGATGAAGGGTTGAGACCCTGTGGTATGTGATGATCCTTGAGATGGATCTGGATGGTTGGCAAGAGGCCAAGTGGTAACATGTGATGTTGGATCCTTAAGATGGATCAGGTTGATATGAATAGATCATAATATAATGTTCTTTACTTTCTATTATACCTTGCATGTCATACAACTTGGTTGAATCTTGCAATCCATCTAAAAGATACTAATTAATCACAGTGAAATATATCATGTAGTTTGCCCTGGCCATATATCCATCATCGCCAGGACTTGGTGATGGTGAAACAGGTTTTCCTACGGGTTAACCTGGAAGCGCATATTGTTGAATATGTGTAGGTTGCTCCTAGCCTGAAAATGAGGAGGTAAGAGTGTAACTTCGGTTGCAGACTCAGATATGTGTGTAGAGCATGGTGAACAGGCCCATGGCTCAGGATATGTGATGTATGGAGCATGAATGTGTTCATGGCTCAGAGCACGGTGATCAGGCCCGTGGCTCAGTTTTACTAGCGCCGTGACCTGTACCAAGGCAGGCTAGAGAATGGGTAGCCTATGGAGCTAACCCTGTGGCTTAGACCACTTCAGTATGTGACTGCGGTCCTGCTTGTGTTGTACTCATGTACTGACCATGAGGTGGGAGGTTGTGGAGTCCGGCTCTTCCATTGACCTTGTATGGCACTGTCTTGGGTTTCGTAACCGAAGGTTGGATTTGAACGGTACGGTTCAAATCCTCATGGCATAATAAAATATAATACAGCCGTTTAGTATTTACTGATCAAATCAAACACGAAACATTGGTTGAGGTCTTGTTTGTTATACCTTGCAGGTTATGTGGCAATCTGTCTTATCTTGATAATCAGGTTATGTGACATTATATTTTGTTCTAATAATCCTGTTACATGTTGATATACCTTATCTTGATAATCATATTCTTTTGAAAGACATCTGGTTATAAGTTTTAGTACAGCTGGTATGCTTGCCGGTAAGAATGATCTTGCTATATATATAACTGCTTCCGATATATCTGCTCATATTATAATTGTTGTTATGGTTTATCTTGCTGAGGTTCTATGGTTGTGGTGGGGAGCTATGTTTCCCGCTGGGACAATTGTTCAATTGTCTCACTCCGCTGGTTTACACCCTTTTTAGGTGGTCGAGGTAGACGTGGTCGTGGTTGTGGTGTTGCGGACGAGCAGCTTGAGGAGCAGTAGAAGGCAAGCGATGGACATGCTGCTGTTTTGGAAGTTTTGTAGTAGAGTCTAGAGTCATCCCTGTACTCTCAGGTCCTTGGCAGTGTTTTGACGATGTTTCACGAAGATCGTTCGATGATATATGTATATCCTGCTGTTGGCCGGATGTGGGCCTTTATGTATATATGAACGGGTGGTGAACTCATGTGATGGATGGACAGTTGTTCCTGAGCTGTGGACACGTGTCAGATCTTGTGTATGTACATATTTATATGACATGTTTCTGTGCAGGATGAGGACTGGAAAGTAATAGTTTCACAGTTTATCAGTTTTCCGCAATCGGTTTTAATTAACCCGTGTTTTGATAATCTGTGGTTATGGTGTTTTCTGCACGTTTTCGCGTAACACCTCGTTATCTGTGTGATAATGGGATGTGTTGCCACAAGTTTTGGTATCAGAGCTTTAGGTTCTCTGAGTCTACAGGGATCTAGGACTAGGTTGAGTCTATTCTTATGAGTTTTCCAGGATATCTTACAAAAATCTTCTGCCCTCAGCAGAAGAAAAGCCAAGATGTATGGAAACCACGAAGAACATGCTCCTGAGCATAGTGATGCTGCATCGGTTGATGGAGCAGATGGACGGGCACATGAAGATCGGGTGCCTGAGGTCCCCCAACTAGACCCAGCCATACTTGAACACCCTGCCTACCAACAGCTTATGGGGCAGTTAATGGCTACGATGAATCTCATGGTTGAGCGATTACCAGTGCCTCCTCCGTGAGCACAGGTTCCCCATGGAGAAGCATCGGGTATTGGGAAGACCTTTGAGCGGCTTCACCGAGTCGGAGCTTCGGATTATGCTGGAACGGCTGATCCAGCGGATGCAGATCTGTGGCTGACGAGTCTTGAAAAGGCTTTCCGGATCCTCGACATCCCCGAAGAAGACAAAGTAAAGCATGTTGTCTACCTTTTGAAGGGTAGTGCTGGTCACTGGTGGACCATTGAGGAAGAGAAGCGGCCTGGTGAGGTGATCTGTTGGGAAGTGTTTCGGCGCAAGTTCGTCACCAGATACTTTCCGAAGACGTACCTGGATGAGAAGATCAGTCAGTTTGAGAAGTTGCGGCAAGGAACGATGAACATCACCGAGTATGAAGCTAAGTTTATGGATCTGTTGAGGTTCTGTCCTCACATGGCGGCGACAGATGATGAACGGATCAGACGTTTCGAGAAGGGTTTGAGTGTTGAGTTGACAACCCCTGTGTCTGCGCTGGAAAACTGAGAGCGGTTTGCTACATTTGTGGAATCAGTTCGACGGATCGAGAGGACAGTAAGGGAGAAAAGAGAGTCGGTGTCTCTTAAAAGACCTGCTCAGTTTCAAGGACGAAGGTTTGGTGGCTTCAAGAAACCCAAGTTTTCAGCACCGTCAGTGATGAGAAGTGCTGGTGTACCATCTCAGTGGTCTCCAAGTAAGGGAAAAGGTTATGTTTCTTATCCATCTAAGGCGCACAGTTCAGCTTCGGTGGTAGTGACAGGGCCATCTAGGCCACGAGTTGACAATAGAGCATGTCATCTCTGTGGACAAGTCGGGCATTGGAAGTTCAATTGCCCGAATAGAGATGTTGAAGTGACACAACAACCGAGGCAGAGTTTCCAGAAGTCTGAGAGACCACAGCCCAGTGGTAGCAGAGGACGAGGATGCGGTCAAGCGTCTCAAGCTGGATCGTCTGCTCAAGGGAGCAGAGGTTGTGGACAGCAAGCAATGGCTCGATTCTATGCCATGAATCAGCCGGAGGCGATAGTCAACCCACGAGTGGTGACAAGTCAGATGGAGTTATTTCATTATGATATGTCTTCTTCTTGCTTTATATCTGTTCTGGTTGACCTGGGTGCTACACACTCTTTTATCGCCTATAGTATGCTTGAAAACTGTCATCTACTTGTTAGTTGTAAGAAGGATAGCTTGTTGTTAGAAACCCCTCTTGATGGTTCCTCTTTGCTTCGAGAAGAGTGTCCATCTTGTGTTTTGTCTTTTTCGGGACACAACATTCAGGTGGATCTCATACCACTTGATATGCATGGTTTCGATGTTATCCTTGGGATGGATACCTTAGAGAAGTATAAGGTTGTCTTGGACTGTGGTTCCAAGCAGGCGGTGTTTGATGTTGCTGGAGAGAAGTGGATCTTCCAGGGAGATAGGAAGATTCTTCCGACATGTCTGGTGTCAGCTATGGTGGCAGATAGGTTGTTGCGACAAGGATGTGAGGCGTTCTTAGCTCACGTTGTGGATACCATTGTGGATACCAAGGCGAAAGGCCTTAACCTTGAAGAAGTGTCAGTGGTCCGAGAGTTTGCAGATGTGTTTCCCGAGGAGTTTTCTGGTGTTCCTCCACCCCGAGAGATCGATTTTGAGATCAATCTGGTTCCGGGAACGCAGCCGATTGCACAGACACCTTATAGGATGGCTCCAGCAGAGATGGTAGAGTTGAATAAGTAGTTACAAGAGTTGTTGGAGAAAGGTTTCATCAGACCGAGCACGTCACCTTGGGGTGCTCCCGTGTTGTTCGTTAATAAGAAGGATGGTTCGATGCGGTTGTGTATAGACTACCGACAGTTGAACAAGGTCACGATCAAGAATAAGTACCCGTTGCCGAGGATAGATGACCTGTTCGATCAGTTGCGTTGTGCTACAGTGTTTTCGAAGATCGATCTACGGTCTGGATATCATCAGTTGAGGATAAAGGCGGATGACATACCAAAGTCAGCTTTTAGGACGAGGTATGGTCATTTTGAGTTTGTGGTTATGCCGTTTGGATTAACCAATGCACCTGCTGCTTTCATGGACTTGATGAACAGAGTGTTTCATCCGTTCTTAGATCAGTTTGTTGTAGTTTTTATAGACGACGTCTTGATCTATAGTCGGAACCAGCTAGAGCATGAGCAACATCTTCGTCAAGCGTTGACTCTCCTTCGTCAACATTAGTTGTATGCTAAGTTTAGTAAGTGTGAGTTCTGGTTGGATGAAGTGACTTTCTTAGGTCATGTGATATCTGCTGAAGGAGTCAAAGTAGATCCGAAGAAAGTGGAATCCGTTGCAGATTGGGAACAGCCGAAGACGCCGACGGAAGTTCGTAGTTTCCTTGGTCTAGCAGGATACTACCGGAGGTTTATCAAGGACTTCAGTTCGATAGCTCTACCGATGACGAAGTTGACCAGGAAGGATGTACCTTTTGTTTGGAATGATCGATGTTAGAAAGCTTTCCAAAGTTTGAAGGAAAAGCTAACCAGTGCTCCATTGTTGATCTTGCCAGAATCTGGAAAAGGCTATGTTGTTTTCTGTGATGCGTCCAAGAAAGGTTTGGGTTGTGTGTTGATGCAGGAAGATCATGTGGTTTCTTTTGCTTCGCGACAGCTTAAGAAACACGAGGAGAACTATCCGACCCATGACTTGGAGCTGGTAGCAGTGGTTCATGCGTTAAAGATTTGGAGACACTATCTTTATGGGGAAGTGTGTCAGATCTTTACAGATCACAAGAATCTGAAGTACATCTTCTCACAGCAAGAGTTGAACATGCGACAGCGTCGGTGGATGGAGTTGATCAATGATTATGATTGCACTATCGAGTATCATCCTGGTAAGGCGAATGTGGTAGCAGACGCACTTAGCAGAAAGTCTTCTACTCCCAAGAAGGCACAGATGAGTTCTTTGGTATGCCATAGGCGGGACATGTTAGTCTCCTTACGGCAGATGAACGTACAGATGGAGGTTTCCTCGTTAGCTGGACTTTTAGCACAGATGCAAATCAAGCCCACGTTGAGACAGCAGATCAAGGATGCACAACAAACGGATGATACAGTACAACTAATCAGATCAGAGTTTGGCAGTGAAAAGCGTGATGGGTTCCATGAGTCCGAGGATGGAGTAGTTTTCTATCATAATAGGATGGTGGTTCCAGATGCTGATAATCTGAGGAAGTTGGTGCTCGAGGAAGCACACACGTCGATGTATGCTATGCATCCAGGTGTCACCAAGATGTACCATAGTCTGAAGGACTTGTATTGGTGGCCCGGCCTGAAGAAATATGTAGCTGAGTTTGTGGCAAGGTGTGCGGTATGTCAGCAAGTAAAGGCTGAGCATCAAAAGCCGGTAGGTACGTTGCAACCTTTGCCTATACCAAAGTGGAAATGGGATCATATAACCATGGATTTCGTAGTTGGTCTACCCAGGACAACTAGGAATGATGATTCCATTTGGGTGATAGTGGACAGATTAACAAAGTCTGCCCATTTCCTACCTGTGAAGACCACGTATACAGCTGAAAAGCTCGCTCGAGTATATGTGGATGAGATAGTTCGTTTGCATGGTGTGCCAGCAAAGATAGTTTCTGATAGAGGTCCTCAGTTTACAAGTCGTTTTTGGGAACAGTTGCACAGGGCGATGGGAACGCAGTTGAAGTTCAGTACCGCTTTCCACCCGCAGACAGATGGACAGTCTGAAAGGACTATTCAGACTTTGGAGGATCTTCTTCATGCTTGTGTTTTGTAGTTCCTAGGTAGTTGGGACGTACATCTCAGTTTGATAGAGTTTTCCTACAACAATAGCTATCAGCGGAGCATTGACATGGCTCCCTATGAGGCTTTGTATGGGAGGAAGTGCAGATCTCCTTTGTGTTGGTATGAATCAGGTGAATATCAGCTTTTGGGCCCTGAGTTAGTACAGCAAATGACAGAAAAGATAAAGGTGATACAACAACAGTTGAAAGCGACACAAGACAGGCAGAAGTCTTATGCAGACAATCGCCGACGACCCTTGGAGTTCTAGGTGGGAGACAAGGTGTATCTTAAAGTCTCTCCGTGGAAAGGTGTGCTGAGGTTTGGACGGAAAGGTAAGTTAGCTCCCAGATATATGGGGCCTTACTCAGTCATAGCACGTGTTGGCAAGGTGGCTTATGAGTTAGAATTGCCTCCAGAGTTGCACAGGTTACATCCAGTATTCCATGTCAGTATGCTGAAGAAAAGTCATCCGGATACAGGAACAGTGATACAACCAGTTGAAGTTGAGCTTGACAAAGATGTGACTTATGAAGAGGGTCCTATGATGATCCTTGACAGAAGAGTCAAGAAGCTGAAGAGAAAGGATCTGGTTCTTGTGAAGGTCCTTTGGCATCACTGTGGCGTTGAGGAAGCCACGTGGGAGCTCGAGGAAGAGATGAGGAGGAAGTATCCCTCGCTTTTCTCTTCGGATTTCGGGGACGAAATCCTTTTGTAGAGGTTTATGGCTGTAAGGACCCTGACCTGCGTTTAGGGTTTACCCTGTTTGTTTTGCTTGATCTTGGTGCTTTGGTGCTTTCTAATCACCTTTGAGTGGTGATTAGGGTTTTGTTGTGCTTTGTTGAGAGTTCGAGGGGCTACTTGCAAATAACCCAAGTTTAGGGTTTTGTGGGCAAGTTTGCCATCTTGTGAGATGTTTTCCCTCTTTGCTTCCTCTAGGGTTGAGAGGAAGGATTGGGCTTGTTGTTTGAGTCCTTTGGGCCTGAGTTGAGCTTGTTTGGGCCTTGGAGTTCCTTGTTTGGGCTTGCTTGAGACTTGTGTTGCCCAGGGCAGGTGGTGTATCGCCCAGTTGCTTGGTGTGTCGCCCAGTAGCTCTTGTTGTGTCACCCAGATGGCTTGGCTTGGTTGGTGGACACATGGTGCACATCTTGGACAAGTGCCTTATGGCTTGCATGAGAGGTGGCTTGAGTTGGTGGACATGTGTCCCTTGGGTGGACGACACATAGATGGTTGTACCTTGGTTTCTCCTCCCCTTCTTCCTATATAGGTAGCTTTTCTCCTTGCCTTAGTCTCCTTTGCTCTTTTGGTCTCCCCTCCACCCTTGGTGCACGATATCCCTCTCCATCTTGCTTGTGTTGGCCGATACACTTCCTTGGAGCTGAAGTGGTGGCCGATACACCTTCCTGGAGCAGCCTGGTGGACGATAGCTTTGGACCTTGGAGTGCTTTGGAGCTTTGGTGGCCGACAACCTTGGAGCTCAAAGTGCATCTTCTTCCTTGGAGCTTAAGGAGGGTTGCATAGTTTCTAACCCTAACTCTCTTACCTCTAGCTTTAGGGTTTGTGCTCCCTTGTGTTGGAGGTTGAAGGTGACCTAGGGTTGGGCGATATCCCTTCCTTGTGGGTGTGTTGAGCGACACCCTTGTCCTTGAGTTGAACGATATCAGTGTTCTTGGTGTTGGGCAACACCCTTCCTCTTGGGTTGGACGATAGGTTGACCTAGTATGGATGTTGGCCGACATGGTGACCATGTTGGGCGATATGGTTCCTTGGGTTGAGCAACACCTTTGTTTTTGAGTTGGACGACATGGTGTTCCCCTTGGTGGACGATATGGTAGCTGGTGTTGGGTGACATGATGAGTCCTTTAGGTTGGCCGATACCCTTGCCCTTGAGTTGGGCGATAGGGTGAGCTAGAGTTTGTTGGCCGATATGGTGAGTACCCTTGGAGATGGGTGATACTCTCTCTCTCTCTTGTTGGGCGAAATGGTCTGATGGTGTTGGGCGACATGGATGTCCTTGAGTTGGACGATAGAATGGGTGCTCTTGTGTTGAGTTATCTCCTTGTCCATGTGGTGGACGATAGGGCCAAGTAGTGCCATGATGGACGATAGGCTATGTGCCCTGATGGACGATACCATGATGGCTGATACCATGTTGGGCGACATGCCTTGGGCCATGATGGCCGATAGGGTTAGTGTGGTGGCCGATACCCATGTTGGGTGATAGGTTTCAGATGAGGGTTGTGAGGCTATAGTGAGGGTATGAGTTTCTTTGGTGACGGTCCCTTATGTGATATAAGTGGATGTTTATACATTAACCAATAAAACGATGGTGGTGCTTGTGATATCATCAATATGTAATATGTTGCCTTGCAAATAATAAGGATGCTAATGGTAGTGATGTATATGATGATAGCCCTCATGTAATAGATGCATGATGTGACCCGTTATGCTTAATTGTTAATGATAATGAAGATGATGATAACTACTCTAGTAGTTTGCTTAATGATAATAATGTTGGTAATAATGATGCTAAGTGACAGTTATGTTAAAGGTTGCTTCATGATAAAGATGACAATAGTTGATGACATAGTAATGACCTTGTTAATAATAGTGTTGGTTCTGTAAACACAACATGATCTCTATATACCCTGATTGTTTGTACAATCTCGATATAAGGGTAAGTATCAGTATGGTTGTTTAATGATGTACTTAACATACTTGATTACCAAATAACTGGCATATTGATAAGTAGATTATCTTGAATGATATTTCATGATAGTGAGCATCTTCCTTATGTTGAATCTACAATTATTGTGTACCCTAACCATGCACGTGATGTCTTAGCCATGAAAGGGCTATGTGTCATATGTATTGAGCAACATTACTTTGATAATTGCTCTATAAGTGTATGCATGTGATATGTCTGTCCCTTGATGATGATGTGAGCCTTAAGAGACAAAGGCAGTGCATGATGAAGGGTTGAGACCTTGTGGTATGTGATGATCCTTGAGATGGATCTGGATGGTTGGAAAGAGGCCAAGTGGTAACATGTGATGTTGGATCCTTAAGATGGATCGGGTTGATATGAATAGATCATTATATAATGTTCTTTACTTTCTGTTATACCTTGCATGTCATACAACTTGGTTGAATCTTGCAATCCATCTAAAAGATACTAATTAATCACAGTGAAATATATCATGTAGTTTGCCCTGGCCATAGATCCATCATCGTCAGGACTTGGTGATGGTGAAACAGGTTTTCCTACGGGTTAACCTGGAAGCGCATATTGTTGAATATGTGTAGGTTGCTCCTAGCCTGAAAATGAGGAGGTAAGAGTGTAACTTCGGTTGCAGACTCAGATATGTGTGTAGAGCATGGTGAACAGGCCCATGGCTCAGGATATGTGATGTATGGAGCATGAATGCGTTCATGGCTCAGAGCACGGTGATCAGGCCCGTGGCTCAGTTTTACTAGCGCCGTGACCTGTACCAAGGCGGGCTAGAGAATGGGTAGCCTATGGAGCTAACCCTGTGGCTTAGACCACTTCAGTATGTGACTGCGGTCCTGCTTGTGTTGTACTCATGTACTGACCATGAGGTGGGAGGTCGTGGAGTCCGTCTCTTCCATTGACCTTGTATGGCACCGTCTTGGGTTTCGTAACCGAAGGTTGGATTTGAACGGTACGGTTCAAATCCTCAGGGCATAATAAAATATAATACATCCGTTTAGTATTTACTGATCAAATCAAACACGAAACATTGGTTGAGGCCTTGTTTGTTATACCTTGCAGGTTATGTGGCAATCTATCTTATCTTGATAATCAGGTTATGTGACATTATATTCTGTTCTAATAATCATGTTACATGTTGATATACCTTATCTTGATAATCATATTCTTTTGAAAGACATCTGGTTATAAGTTTTAGTACAGCTGGTATGCTTGCCGGTAAGAATGATCTTGCTATATATATATATAACTACTTCCGATATATCTGCTCATATTATAATTGCTGTTATGGTTTATCTTGCTGAGGTTCTATGGTTGCGGTGGGGAGCTATGTTTCCCGCTGGGATAATTGTTCAATTGTCTCACTCCGCTGGTTTACACCCTTTTTAGGTGGTCGAGGTAGACGTGGTCGTGGTTGTGGTGTTGCGGACGAGCAACTTGAGGAGCAGTAGAAGGCAAGCGATGGACATGCTGCTGTTTTGGAAGTTTTGTAGTAGAGTCTAGAGTCATCCCTATACTCTCAGGTCCTTGGCAGTGTTTTGATGATGTTTCACGAAGATCGTTCGATGATATCTGTATATCCTGATGTTGGCTGGATGTGGGCCTTTATGTATATATGAACAGGTGGTGAACTCATGTGATGGATGGACAGCTGTTCCTGAGATGTGGACACGTGTCAGATCTTGTGTATGTACATATTTATATGACATGTCTCTATGCAGGATGAGGACTGGAAAGTAATAGTTTCACAGTTTATCAGCTTTCCGCAATCGGTTTTAATTAACCCGTGTTTTGATAATCTGTGGTTATGGTGTTTTCCGCACATTTTTGCGTAACACCTCGTTATCTGTGTGATAATGGGATGTGTTGCCACATTATATATATGTTTGGTTGGTGAATGTGTGATTCCCCCATGTCAGGGCAAGATGTGTGATTCTTGGCCCATGTCTCACCAGGTTCAAGATGTGTGATTCTTGACCGCCTTTGTCTTTTATAATATTCTAGTGTTATGCTTATCTCACATACATGCAGGATGATGGTTATGACACGTGCTTATGTGGCACTACTTTATTGTTTTGATTATGGCAAGTATCTTCTTCTATGATGATGATGATTCTTTTCTGTTATGCCTGATTAGGTAGTACTTATCTCTTACATGGGAAGCTTTTTATTTTTATGTCCCTTATTCTTTATAAATTGCTCAATTTTCTTTTTAGTATGCACATACCGGCCTTTGTTGATGTCTCCGATTGTTTCTCTTTTACTGGGGTATGCTTCTAACCCTAGGTGGAGGACTTGGATGACCTGACATGTTGACCTGGACATAGATTGTGAAGTTAAAGCTTGGAGTCAATCTTGAGGTGGTTTAGATTTCCTCTACATGGATCCTTGTGATGTAAGTTTCTAACCCTTTGTTTTATAATTGAATATAATCATGTTTTTATTCTACTGCTATACTTTGGTCTTTTGTTACCATTATATAAAGATTTGAAAATTTTACACCCACTCCATCATACCTTCTGAGTGTGTTTGGACTGGAGGTTCTTTTGTTCAAATATTTAGTAGAGAGGTGGTTTTTGCTTCTTTACAGCATGGTATCATAGCCCATGGTAGTCGGAATCTGACTATTTCAATTTTGTCTCCCTAGTTTGACCCTTGACTTAGATAGTTGTCTTTAGATGAGATGTTCACCCTAGATTTTATCAATGATGATCTTTTGTGCAACAAGGTTTGTTTTAAGGATGAGAATATATTAGGAGATCTTGTTATGGAAATATTGTGACTTGGTTTCTCGCTTTGATTTTGGGCCCTAAATTTCAGTTTTCAACCGCAATGGTTTTTCACAACAAATTATTTTTCATATAATACTATACGTACAAAACAAAATGTTTTCTATGGATTTTTTGAAGTTTTCTTGACCTAAGTCACAATGAAGAGAAACTCTAGTTTAAGTAGAATCTAGCCCTAGTTTTATGACTAGGAATGATATCATGATGTAGTTGACCTACCTTATGACTTTTGGATGTTCATATAGGGTTGATAGGTTAGAGACACGAGGACCTATAACTTAGCCCTAGATGGATCAAACTCTAGTTGAATACATGAGAAGCATAACTCACTAAAAACTTTCATAACTAAGAGATGTGGGTAGCTCTAAAAAGTTGTTTAGTTTGACTTATTAGGTTGATCCTTTTTAAGGGGTGAAGAATAGTTGATATTTGATGTTTCGATCTATAGATTTCAAGGACGAAATCCTTTTAAGGGGTGGAGTGTTGTAACATACCGAATCTTGAACCCTACCCTAAAAGTTTGACCTTTTGGGTTTTACCAAACATGTTTGAGGTTAGAATGATACTAATATTCTAATGCATGAATAATGTAATTTAATATTTCATATAATTTATTTGGTGATAATAAGATGATAAAGAACTTAAATGAATAACGAATTATGCTAATGGGCCATTAGTGGTCCAAGTGACATAACTCATATAAGAAAGTCTGAAAAGTGAAATTTAAGTTTACAATCATGTTCCTTGGGTCCCAATTACCTTGGGAGTCAAGTTTCACATTATTCACATAATAATGATTGATTTAATTCAAATTGGAAAAGAAGTTGTGTGTTTTCTCCCCAAAATATCAAATAAAATAATAAATGACCCCAAAAGAGGAAAATAATCTTAGATTCGTAATCTACATAATAAATATAGCATTTGGGTAAATTTTCATCTAATTTGGAGAAAGTTTGCTTAAAAGGTGAAATCAGGAGAGAGAAAGTGTGTAGAACCTTCAAAATATTAAATAAAGTTACAAACAACTCCAATATGTAAAATTAATGGAAAATTCGTATCCAACACATTAAATATGACTTGTGGGTCAAGTTTCATAAAATTTGGATAAGCCTAATGTCATTAATGAAGAGGAGAGAGAAAATAAGATTTGATTTACTTAACCCATTAAAGTTTCTAAAAGGCAAAACTAAGTGCATAATCAGAATCTGCATGTCCTAGTTTGTCTATGTGCACAGTTTCACCCCAATTGAATAATGTTTGCTATCTCAATTTATCTAAAAAGGAAAATACCTAAAAATCAATCCTAATGTATTTTGGACTTTGGTTTTTCCTTGATTTAAATGTCACGAATGATTTTTGGTCTATCACACTACGGTTAACCAATTCCCAAACTATGCTTATGTTGGCTTTCATCTCAGCTCTTGGATGAGGATCTGACGGAGGGGAGATCATCTCCTACCTCCAGTTGGACTATCTTGTTCCGGCTACAGTAAATGGATTTCTCGCTCAAGATCATCTCATCTATCTTTATTTTGTCTATATACAAGTTGATTTTCATCATCGCCGCATCTTTCCACATCTGTAGGACCCTTGATTTGATAGGTTTCCTTCATCATATCTCCCGGTCGGCGAAGGATTCTCTCCGCTTCCCCTGTTTCCAAACTCCACGAGCTTCCTGATCTGTATGGGACTTCTAACCTATAAGTATGGGGTCCCTAACCCTCGCTAGACATCCAGAGTTTATTTCCTTCCATCTGTTTTGTCCTGGCCACTCTAGAGATAGCTCTCCAAACTCCACCTGGTGTTTTCAACCTCCAGCTAGTCATCCCTATGTCTGGAGCCTTCGCGATCGCGGGAAGCGGTTGGGTTTTGCATCTGGTGACCCCGCAGTGCTTCTTACCCATTCAATTATTTGTTGAGGTGAGTATCTTGGGTTTCCCTCTTTTCACCTTCTCCGCAAGGTTTTCCGACAATAACCGAGCAATGGTCGTTTCTTTGGCAAGTTTTGGTTCCTCGGGTTTGCTGAGGCACGAGGAAGTTGATGAGAACCCCCATTACCTTCATTTTGTTGCGAGTTGCTGTGTTGATTCATGCCCAGAGCTGCTTTTGCTCTTGTTGTTGTTTTTGTAAAGAGAAGAAGATGACTCATGTTCTTTTGACTTCCTTACCCTCATTTCTTCCTCATTTCTATTTTTCTCTTTGGGGGTGAAACTGTCTTTGTGCCTCATGTTTGCTTTGCTATAGGGTGAGTCAAATGACCTTTGACCCACTGACCTGGCCATTCATGATTGGGCCATGTCAGCATGGCCCAATCTCTTCTCTCTCTCGCCTTTGAATTGTTGAGTTGGCTTTTTTGAATTTTCCTATTGGTGGATTTTGTAAATTTAATAACTAATTCTATACTGATCAGAAAAATATGCATAAATACTCGTTGGATTTAAAAAAAGGGCTTTCTAATGGTATATGTTTTTATAACTAAATCTAATGTTTAATAATAGGTGTTTTTATTGGATCTAATTAATAAAAAATTAACTTGTAAAAAATCATAACTAATTATCTATAAGACAGAAAAATACAATAAAATATGTTTTGGACTCCTAATGGCATATACTAATATAAGGCATGGTTTTGATAACCTAATTCACACATTAATAAAAAGACAATTTTTAGGGTTTTGAATAATTAATGGAAATCTAACCCTTATTCCACATATATACTTAATAGGTTCTTTGGATGCCTAGGCTTGGACATAGAAGTGACTTTGGATCGTTTGAATTTGATGTTGAGGTATGTTGTATCCCCTATTCCTCAATATTGAGCAATTCACATGTCTTATAATTCTCTTGAATCGAGCCTACACAATATGTCTTATCTCTTGTTATCATGGTTCATGTGAACTATCTTACTTATTGTGGCCTTAGATATTCTCTTGATATCTTATTTTGTGCTATGGTGCACGATAGACTTGTTGATGGTATCTTCCTACTATGATGTGGATGTTTAGTTGTGGATGCATGAGTTGTCCATTGTGTGATATGGCAACATAGTATAATTTATGATCATACCTTCTACTTGCCTCTACATTTACCTTCTATGTGATTCAGTAGCCCTAGAGTAGTATAATTGCATTGGTTTTGTCTCATTATAATTTGTGGAAACATTGCAATATTTTGGATGGTGGATGTGTGATACCTCATGCCAGGGCAGGATGTGTGATTCCTGGACCATGTTATATATATGTTTGGGTGGTGGATGTGTGATTTCCCATGTCAGGGTAAGATTGTGTGATTCTTAGCCCATGTCTCACCAGGTTCAATATGTGTGATTCTTGACCGCCTTTGTCTTTTATAATATTCTAGTGTTATACTTATCTCTCGTACATGCAGGATGATGGTTATGACACGTGCTTATGTGGCACTACTTTATTGTTTTGATTATGCCAAGTATCTTCTTATATGATGATGATGATTCTTTTCTTTTATGCCTGATTGGGTAGTACTTATCTCTTGCATGGGAAACATTTTATGTTGATGTCCCTTATTCTTTATAAATTGCCCAATTTTCTTTTTAGCCTTTGATGATGTCTCCTATTGTTTCTCTTTTGCTGGGGTATGCTTCCAACCCTAGGTGGAGGACTTAGATGACCTGACATGTTAACCTGGACATAGATTGTGAAGTTAAAGCTTGGAGACAATCTTGAGGTGGTTTAGATTTCCTCTACATGGATCCTTGTGATGTAAGTTTGTAACCCTTTGTTTTATAATTGAATATAGTCATGTTTTTATTCCGCTGCTATACTTTGGTCTTTTGTTACCATTATATAAAGATTTGAAAATTTTACACCCACTCCATCATACCTTCTGGGTGTGTTTGGACTGTAGGTTCTATTGTTCAAATTTTTAGTAGAGAGGTGGTTTTTGCTTCTTTACATGGGATCTCGTGGTTACCACAAGTAGAGAGGATAACCATTGTCAGAGTAACTAATTCTCAATTATTTGTGTAATAGTTGTACTTTAGGAAGCCCCCAATATCCCTCTTTATATAGGAGGGGTTAGGGTCAAGGTTCCTAATCCCCATCCAATGCAGGACTAAAAAGGGAGTGGAAAGGATTGAAATATCTTGAATTTTCACAATAATGCTGGAAGTTTCACAACCTGCATGCACAGAAATGGTGTCTCGACTAGCGAGACGGTCATCTCGCATGCGAGAAGGTCATTTCACCCTGTGAGATGTTTGTCTTAGCACGTGAGACGTTTCTTTTCGCAATTTCCAATTTTTGTACATATGTTGGCAATTCAATTCCAATTTGTATTCAACTTGATGCCAGCACCAATCCATTGTGTAATCAAATTGCACCCCTGAAATGGGCGTTTGGTACGATTGAGACGGGTGTCTCACACCATGCCAGATAGACATTTGGTGCACCTGATACGGGTACCTCGCACCAAGACAGACGGCCATTTCGCACAAGCGAGACAGGCGTCTCACAGCTAGAGTCAGGTAGAATTCCAACCAATATATAATACAATCAACCTGACACTCCAAAAATAGTCTCAACACTTGAATTGATCATTTGATAGTCTAGTCAGCTAATCCATTGCATGAATTTAAATACCTAAACACTTTAGTAACCAATTCAATCATCATTCAAGATCAAATTCCTCTTCTAGATGAGTTCCTATGTGTGTGATCCTATAGGTCTCATATCGCGTTGGCAATGAATGTCCATAACTAGCTTATGGAATCACAAACAACGAGTGGTGCCTAGTCACACATCATTTCTACCCAAGTGAATGGAAATTTGGGGAGCAACTTCAACCTACAATCCTTGTATGGTGTTAAAGTGTTTGTATAGTTCCTTTATCACTTATATCTAGATTGAACTAGAGGCATGGAGTAGTCATCCTCATTATTATTCAATCTTGTTCCTAGAACCAGAGCAGACTACATGAGATATATGTAAGCTCAATATCACATATTGACTCACATGTGTATGGTCGTACCTTTCTTAGTCTCTCTAATCAAGAGACCTTTGGATATCGTACTCCTGTAGGAGGGACAAATCTCATATCTATCACTCACAGTCAATCCACATGTGTCAAAGTCGCCCAATCATCACCTTCACAACAACCCGTGTTTCAGGAATGTGTGTGATGATGCCAAAGTGTACCCAACGACATGTGATGAGTGCAGTGATTCCAGGTCTAAGAACCACAACCACTGTAACGAACCCACTTCTCGGTAACCCCCAATTAACGGAGACCAAGAAGTCAAGGCGTTATCCAAAATAGGATCAGTGGTTTTGCAAATAATAAAAAATAATTAATAAATTCTAATAAAGACTAAACTGAAAACTGGAATAAAATTTTCTTTTAACATACCTTCAAGTTTAGGTAACTAGGACTTCTACCTAAAGTAGGATTCTATCTACCTAAATCCTCCGTCATAATTTTAACTTTAATCTTCACATGTGCCACTTTACTATTTGTCCAATTTTAGATATTACCTAAAACGCTGACAAACAAAATGATGGTCAGTATAACAAATTATACTGGTATGTGGGGGAACCAATAATCTTGCATTTAATTGTATCAACATATTTCAAGAAATTATAATTTAACAGAGCAAACTATACATTTTAAACATAACTACTCAATCCTTACTTATCATTGCCTCTGTGCTACCCCTGTAGTGGATATGGATACTACCTCTCTCATATGGTAGATCTCAACTAACCCCCATGATCATACCTTATAGGTAGATCACTACATAGGGTTGTGTAGTCGGATGGTCCTACCCAATGGTGACCAACAAATCGACTCATGAAAACCTGGTGATCCTATCCTAAGGGTAGACCATGTACAAGGTCATCTATCTCATCATCATCAAAGCTACATAGGATGACTAGGATCTGAGCTAGTCATGCACATATACTTATAGTGATAGTCATAGTCACATTATAGTTGCATGAAATAAAAGTCAACCAAGCAATTATTCCAAGCAACTGATAAAAACCTCAAAAATTTATGTGAAACTAGAGTGATTTAACCATAAGCGTAACCACATACCTGTTCTTGTGCAAGAGAATCCAAAATCAACAAGATATCCAAGCAAGCGCCTAATGCAAGAAACCCTTAATTCCTAAAACATAAAGATTACCTAATGTCACTATCATATTCTAAACAACTTCTTAATGACATGAGGATACTCTCTAAGTCTTTCAAGTCTCCTTAAGGTTCATTAGGGTTTCTTAGGTTTCTTTATTCAGCTTTACCCCTTTTTAGGTTAACAACCCTAAAATAGGTTTCTTATTTACAAAAACCCTAATTATTCCAATTATCCTCATTAAGAGTTATTTAATCTCAAATCAAGTTCAAGATCATTATATCTTTGTTGTATATTTACATTTTCATATTAAAACCATTAAAACCCATATTTTTTAAAATTAGGATTTCTTAGCCCATTAATGCATAATTATGTGTATAAAACCCTAAAACAAACATCATATCATCTTTTTCAGATTTAGTTCTTCCTTTTATTCTCAATAGGTTAATATTACTCAAATTGACCCAAAATAGACATTAAATCCGATTTCCATTTCAAATTAGGGTTTTACTATAATTTAGTACATTGAAAGTGGTAACTTTATGTACTTTTAAAATTATAATAGAAATCATGCTTCAATTCCATTTTTATTGGATTCTACACATTTTTCTAATAAACTTTCATATATAATTTGTTTCCATCCAATATTCTTATAATTAACTATGATTTTTATAAGAAAACTCTTTTCCCACCAATCAGGAAAAGACACGTGGAATATATCGAGTTTATTAAAACAAGCCAGCAGGTCCAGGCTCCAGCCAACCGGCTCGCACCACCTGGGCCCATGAGGCTACGCGCTCATGAAGCAAAACAAAAGGTGCAAAATTACCGAAAAGGGCTTACCTTTTCAACGAGGATGTGAGGGTAGGGAAGTAATTTCCCCCCTTTTGGTCATCTTCAACCATGCAATCTCTTTCACACGAGCAACCCAGTCAACTTAGTAGTTGACTCTACCCGTCGTTGCTCCTACGTGCCAACTGAGATCACCAAAAGCTTCGCCTTTCTCTCCCAAACTCAACACCATAACCAATTGGGTGCTTGCAAAGCTCTACCATCGGGTCGAAACCACGCCACCTCCGGCAGGGTCTGCTCCAAGATGAGGGTGTAAGTCGAGCAATTTCTCACAATCGATCGCATACAAGCATTTGTCGTACTCTCGCAAACTCAGAGATGTGCTATGGGTTTTCACACATGGTGTGTGGCCCCCTATTTATAGGTTAGGGCCTCGGTGACCCATCCTGATTTGGGAAAACCCTCTTCACACCACCAAATATGCCAAATCCCAGTATGGATCGAACCCTCTTGACCTCCAGAAGACAGAGGAACAATTCTCAAAGTCCCTCGTGTACTGGGTTGTAAGGAAAGTGGAGAAGAAATTATCCCTGTTTTCCCAGTTGGACTTGAGGTAGGTGACGATGCAGCTATCGTTGGATCTCAGATCCAACGGCTGTCGTGCCACCCGCATAAACCAAAAATTGGGAAAAAGGATTATTCATCTGAAAATAAATGTGACATTTATGGATACCTTCTCACTTTAGGAAAATTTGTAAAATTCATAACTCTCAAACGATAGCTCCTTTTAATCTCAAATTTTGAGGGAAACTCATTAATAACTTAATCTACGGGCGTGCCAAGTTTGGAGTCATAATTAGAAAGTAAAAGAGTTTTTCCTTCATGTGAAAGTTATTACTTAATAAAGCATATTTTATTCATATTTCTTCTCACTTACTCTCTTATTTTCCTTTATTTAGATTCCTTGTATCTCAAGAAACCATGCAGAGTTAGAAATATCATCCATTATAATCAATCACACATCTTTCCACGGATTTTCTTATATTTTTCATCTTTATTTCAATTTCCTTTCTTATTTATGCATTATTTATTTTCCTTCAACTTTTCCTCCCTCTTTTAACACCTTGGACCCACTATTACAATAGGATCCATGAAAACACATGCACAAGTAAAAGTTGCAAAAGAAACCCATATATTTATCTTACATCATACAATTTGTAGCCAAGTACATTTCTTTGAAACAATTGCAAATACAACCATACAAGCAAAATTGGGGTTGAACATCCTCCCCTCCTTATTGGAATTTCCCCCCCCCCCAAATTCAGCCAATCAAACAAACAATTTAGGGTCTGCCTTTTTGATGTTTGTCTTCAGCTCCCATGTGGCTTCATCCTCTCCATGGTGCTTCCAAAGAACCTTTACCGTCTCTATTTTCTTATTCCTAAGCCCTTTCACCTTGGTATCCATTACCCTCACATGTGACTCAGGATATGTCATTCTCCCTTGGAGCTCAATAGGTTCAATGCTCAGTACATGGCTCGGGTCCTTCACATAGCGTTTTAGATTAGACACATGGAAAACATCAAGCATCATACTATACTGAGGGGGTAAGGCCAAATGATAAGTAGCGTCACCAATCCGTTCTAAACTCTCAAACGGACCCACAAATCGGGGACTCACTTTCCTCTATTCTTAGCTATCGCTTAGAGGGGTCGGATTTTAAAAAACACATGCTCTCCCACAGTGAACTGCAAGTCAGTCTGCTTCACATCTTCATACGACTTCTGTCGATCATGGGCTCTCTTCAGCCTTTACTTATCTGCATACACCTAGAGCTCATCTGACCTTAACAAGGTCCTCGCACCAACATCATCCCAGTGAAGTGGCGACCGACAAGGCCTCCCATAGAGAGCTTCATACAGTGGCATCCTGATACTGGCTTGGTAGCTATTATTGTAAGCAAACTCAGCAAGGGGAAGGTATTGCTCCCATGATCCACCCCAATTGAGCACACAAGCTCTCATCAAATCCTCTAAAGTTTGGATTGTCCTCTCTGACTGTCCATCAGTCTGGGGGTGATATGTTGTATTGAACTTTAGCCTAGTACTGAATTCCTCTCGTACCTACTTCCATAGCTTGAAAGTGAACTTCAGATCACAATCAGAAATGATCTAACTCGGAATACCATATATTTGTAATCTCTCATATGTATAGTTCATCTAAGTCTATCACTTTGGTAGTGGTATTTAAGGCAAGGAAATGCATCGACTTGGTAAGGCGATCTACCACAACCCATATTATATTATAACCTCTCTTGGTCTTAGGAAGACCCACCACAAAGTCCATGGTTATTTGTTCCCATTTCCACTCAGGAATCTCAATCGACTGTAGCAATCCACTGGGTCACTGGTGTTCAGGCTTCACCATTTGGCATGTGAGACAACTGGCCACATATGCCGCTATATCTCTTTTCATTCCGAGCCACCAAAAGTACCACTGTAGATCCTTAAACATTTTGTTAGTGCCAGGGTGTACTGTGTACTTCGAACCATGAGCTTCTTGCAAGATACGATCCTTCAACAATGAGTCTTCATGAACCCAAATATGACTCTTGTAACAGATTCCTCCATCTACTCCTACTGAGAAGTGGATATGAGGTTTCTCCAACAAACCTTTCATCTTATCAAGCTCTGGGCTGGCTAACTGGGCAGCTACCAACTCGGTCAACTGGTCTGGTTTAATCTGTATATTAGCCAAATAGACTCGGTCTTCTAATGGTTGTGGAGTCCACTCCACAAGATCTTCTAGCTTCCTCTACTGGCTAGACAAGACAGTTGCACACCTAAGTTGTTTTCAACTATGAGCATTAGCCACAATATTTGCCTTTCCAGGGTGATAGGCAATGATGAAATCATAATCCTTCATACATTCCATCCACCATCTCTGTCTTAGATTTAGGTCCTTCTAAGTTAGAAGATACTTCAGGCTCTTGTGGTCGGTGAAGATTTTGAAGGTGGCTCCATTTAGATAGTGTCGTCAAATCTTCAGGGCATGTATGATTGCAGCCAACTCTAAATCATGTGTCGGATAATTCAATTCATTGGGTTTGAGTTGTCTGGAGGCATAGGCAACAACATGCCTATTTTTCCCTAACACACATCCAAGCTCCATCTTTGATTCATTGATGAAGATCATAAAACCCTCGTTACTGGACGGTAGAGTCAACACTGGAGTTATAGTCAACTTCTCCTTTAACTCTTGGAATTGTGATTCACATAGGTCTGACCACACAAACTTTTCATCCTTCCGGGTGAGCTTGGTAAGAAGCAAAGCAGTCTTTGAGAAATCCTTTATGAAAAGTCAATAATATCTGACCAATCCCAGAAAGCTGCAAATCGCTGAAGGATTCTTCGGTGCTGGCCAATCTTGGACGACCGACGCTTTAGCTGGATCCACTGAGATGGTCCCTCCGGATATGATGTGTCTAAGGAACATGACATGGTCTATCCAAAACCCGCACTTTGAGAATTTCCCATAGAACTTCTGCTTTCTCAAGATATCAAGGACTCTACCCAGGTGGTTTCGGTGTTGCTCTAGATCATCGAAATAAACCAAGATGTCATCTATGAACACTATGACAAATGAGTCTAGGAAGGGTTGGAACACATTGTTCATGAGGTTCATAAGCACAGTTGGGGCATTGGACAACCCAAAAGGCATAACCACAAACTCATAGTGGCCATAACAGGTTCTAAAAGCAGCTTTTGGGATATCCTCACTCTTGACTCGCAATTGGTGGTATCCTTACCTCAGGTCAATCTTTGAAAAGACTCAGGCTGACTTCAACTGGTCAAGAAGGTCATCTATACAGGGTAAAGGATATGTGTTCTTAATGGTAGTCTGGTTGATCATCCAATAGTCTACGAATATTCTGAGCGACCCATCCTTCTTCTTTACAAAGAGGACTGGTGCTCCCCATGGCAATGTTCTAGGTCAGATAAAACCCTTATCTAGTAGTTCATGTAGTTGTTTCTTCAACTCGAGCAACTCAGCAGGGGCCATCCTATAAGGTTCTCTCGAAATAGGGTTCGTCCTTAGAGCTAGCTCTATTGAAAATTCTACCTCTCTCTTAGGAGGGATCCCAGGCAAATCATCTGGGAATACATATGCATAGTCCCTTACTACCTCTATTTCCTCTATGGGATACACCTTAGGCTCTGGCTCGATAGTGACTGCTAGGAAAGCTTGACAACCTTTGGTTATCATCCATTCTGCCTTCAAGGCTGACACATACAGGCTGGTGGTAGCATCCTTCCTACCCCTAATAATGAACCACGAGTGACCTGGTCTTTTTATGATTACCTTCTTCTCCCTACAATCGATATTTTCCCTATATGTATAGAGCCAATCCATGCCAATGATCACATAAAAGTCATTCATGTCAAGGAGGATAACATCTGTAGGGAACTCTTGATCTTGATACTTAATTGGTATCACAGGAGTTTTCAAAAAGGATGTAAAGATCTGACCACTTGGGGTTGTAACATTCAGAATATACCCTAAATCCTTGATATCCAACCAAAGCATAGTTGTGAGATTCCTCAAAATAAAAGTATTAGTAGATCCAGAGTCAAATAAAGCTTTTACATTGTGTCCCATGACTTCAAGAATGCCTACATTGTTTTTCACCATACATTAGACCATTACACGCTTATCTTAAAACATAAAAGAAAACTCTAAGGGTTATTTCCCTCTATCAATCGATTAGCATTAGCTTGAGCCTCCTCATTGTCAATAGCAAAAACTCCAGCTTGTCTTCTTTCTCCAGTAGGTGGGGCTACAACTATAGGTTGGGCTGCTACAGGCTGGGCTGCTACTAGGCCTGGCCCCTTCACGTTTGGCAGAGGGCAGTTGGCTTGAAGATGTCCCTCCTTCATTATTTTAACTTTAATCTTCACAGGTTCCACTTTACTATTTGTCCAATTTTAGATATTACCTAAAATGCCGACAAACAAAACAGCGGTCCATATAACGAATTATACTGGTATGTGGGCGAACCAATAATCTTGCATTTAATTATATCAACATATTGCAAGCAATTATAATTTAACAAAACAAACTATATGTTTTAAACATAACTACTCAATCCTTACTTATCCTTGCCTCTGTGCTACCCCTATAGTGGATATGGATACTACCTCTCTCATATGGTATATCTCAACTAACCCCCATGATCCTACCTTATAGGTAGATCACTACATAGGGTTGTGTAGTCAGATGGTCCTACCCAATGGTAGACCAACACATCGACTCATGATAACTTGATGATACTACCCCAAGGGTAGACCACGTACTAGGTCATCTATCTCATCATCATCAAAGCTACAGAGGAGGACTAGGATCTGAGCTAGTCATGCACATAAACTTATGGTGATAGTCATAGTCACATTATAGTTGCATGAAATAAAAGTCAACCAAGAAATTATTCCAAGCAACCGATAAAAACTCGGAAATCACCATGAAACTAGAGTGATTTAACCATAAGTGTAACCACATACCTGTTCTTGAGAAAGAGAATCCAAAATCAACAAGATATCCAAGCAAGCACCTAATGCAAGCAACACTTAATTCCTAAAACATATAGATTACTAAATGTCACTATCATATTCTAAACACCTTCTTAATGACATGAGGATACTCTCTAAGGCTTTCAAGTCTCCTTAGGATTTCTTAGGTTGCTTTATTCAACTTTACCCCTTTTTAGGTTAACAACCCTAAAATAGATTTCTTATTTAAAAAAACCCTAATTATTCAAATTATCCTCATTAAGGGCTCTTTAATCTCAAACCAAGTTCAAGATCATTATATCTCTGTTGTATATTTTCATTTTTAGATTAAAACCATTAAAACCCATATTTTCCAAAGTTAGGGTTTCTAAGCCCATTAATGCATAATTATGTGTACAAAATCCTAAAACAAACATAATATCATCTTTTTCAGATTTAATTCCTCCTTTTATTCTCAATAGGTTAATATTACTCAAATTGACCCAAAATAGAGATAAAATCTGATTTCCATTTCAAATTAGGGTTTTACCATAATTTAGTACATTGGAAGTGGTAACTTTATGTACTTTTTAAATTACAATCGAAATCAGGCTTCAAATCCATTTTTATTGGATTCTACACATTTTTCTAATAAACTTTCATATATAATTTGTTTCCATTTGATATTCCTATAATTAACTACGGTTTTTCTTGGAAAACTCTTTTCCCACCCATTAGGAAAAGCCATGTGGAATATATCGGGTTTATTAAAACAAGCCAGTGGGTCTAGGCTCGAGCCAACTGGTTTGCACCACCTGGGCACTTGGACCCGTGAGGCTACGTGCTCGTGAAGCAAAATAAAAGGTGCAAAATTACCGAAAAGGGCTTACCTTTTCAACGAGGATGTGAGGGCAAGGAAGTAATTTCCCCCCTTTCGATCGTCTTCAACCTCCCAATCTCTTTCACACGAGAAGCCCAGTCAACTCAGTAGTTGACTTTGCACATCGCTGCTCCTACGTGCCAACCGAGATCGCCAAAAGCTTCGCCTTGCTCTCCCAAACTCAATGATGTAACCAATTGTGTGCTTGCAAATCTCTGCCGTCGGGTCGACACCACGCCACCTTCGGCAGGGTCTGCTTCAAGACAAAGGGTGTAAGTCGAGAAATTTCTCACAATCGATCACGCACAAGCACTCGTCATACTATCGCGAACTCAAAGATGTGCTCTGGGGTTTCGCACATGGTGTGTGGTCCCCTATTTATAGGGTAGGGTCTCAGTGACCTCTCCTGATTTGGGGAAACTCTCTTCACACTGCCAAAGATGCCAAATCCCAGTATGGATCGAACCCTCTTGGCCTCCAGAAGATAGAGGAACAATTCTCAAAGTCCCTTGTGTACTGGGTCACGAGGAAAGTGGAGAAGAAATTATCCCAGTTTTCCCAGTCAGACTCAAGGTAGGTGACAATGCAGCCACTGTTGGATCTCAGATCCAACGACTGTCATGCCACCTACATAAACTAAAAATTGGGAAAAAGGATAATTCATCTGAAAATAAATGTAACATTTATGGATACCTTCTCACTTCAGGATAATTTGTAAAATTCATAACTATCAAGCCATGTCTCCTTTTAATCTCAAATTTTGAGGGAAACTCACTAATAACTTAATCTACTTGTGTGCCAAGTTTAGAGTCATAATTTGAAAGTAAAAGAGTATTTCCTTCATGTGCAAGTTATTACTTAGTAAAGCATATTTCATTCATATTTCCTCTCTCTTACTCTTATTTTCCTTTATTTAAATTCCTTGTATCTCAAGAAACCATGTGGAGTTCGAAATATTATCCATTATAATCAATCACACATCTTTCCATAGATTTCTTATACTTTTCATCTTTATTTCAATTTCCTTTCGTATTTTTGCATTATTTGTTTTCCTTCAACTTTTCCTCCCTCTTTTAACACCTTGGGCCCACTATTACAATAGGATCCATGAAAACACATGCACAAGGAAAAGTTGCAAAATAAACCCATATATTTATCTTAAGTCATACAATTTACATCCAAGTACATTTCTTTGAAACAATTGCAAATACAACCATACGAGAAAAATTGAGGTTGTAACAACCACCACCGTCACTGTGAGAGATGACTATGACTTCCATGATGATGGCTTCTAGGTGTCAGTCTCATAGTGGGTCTGTCTGATACACTATTCTCTAACATGTAGATATGTGATTGGTTTGATATTACCATATCATGACCAATGAGATTCAGTCATCAACAACCTCACACTCTGGTCTTATGTGTCTGTCTATCAGACTTCCACAATGACAACCGATCATGGACATAATGAGAATATGTATATGTACTCTTAACATCTGTATGATCTCATTTCTTCCAAGTCTAATATTGTAAGACATACATCATCGAGTAATAACATTCTCTAGACATTTATTATGTTATTCATTATCTCATAACTGGATATACCAAATAAATTGGAAGCTTGCCTTTATTATTAACAAATCAGGTATCTACTACCACATCCCAATCATCAAATGATTGGCTCTTTGGGCATACATACCAACATGCCTATCTTCAATAGAGCTTTGATTGCTCAATATTCAAAGATTTGGGTGTTATACAAGTTCATAGTGAAAATGTAACCTATATGGCCAGTGACTATTCTAGTTACTTATATTATCCCAAGAGCATGTGTGACCTCATACATAAAAGTTCATAGGAAGAGTTTTAAAACAAGTTGAGACCAGGCATTAGGTGTTCATCCACCAATACGGTGGTCTCCACGACATGTTCCTCCACTGGTCCATCATTTGTTCCCCTATAATGTTGAGGATCTATTATCCATGACTCCCAAGTTGCCACTTGATTTGACCAACCTTCTTTTGAACTACATCCCCATTGAGAAAGGATGGTCAAATATGGAAGTGATAGCATATGTAATCTTATGAAAGCTCCTACCAGATGTAGGGACTAGAAATCTTCCGAACAAGTCACCCATCCTAGAACTACTTTGGGATGAGCATGCTTAACCATAGAGTTCTTTAGTGATAAGCTCCTTGAAAAGGAGGTGCACCTTGGTGAAATGGGTAGTACAATTGTTCCATTCAAGATCATATTATCTAAGGCCTAAAGGCATGGGAAGTTACATAATTGGTGTCGTTATAGGTCTTGATCTTGAAATCTGGATATGAATCCATGATTAGTTCAATTTTATGTCATGATCTAGGACAATAGATAAGGTATAAGACAAATTTCTAGATTTAAGGTGGCCTTTATGACCAGTGACTATAATGGTTCTTTGTCTTCTCCATAGAGAGCTTCTAGTTTTTAGAAGTGTTCAAGATATATAAGGTTGGTCATCAGACAAGTTTTCAAATCTAAGGTGGCCTTTAGGTCCACTCACTGTATCATTTGTCTAATCCTTAGAGAATTAATTGTCCTTTCAAAAAGTTCTACATTGCTTGTTAGGATCTTCAACTTTTTCTAGTTCTCTAAAAGGGCTCAAAATGGATCATATTGGGCACCATCAAATTTCCAGATTCAAGGTAGCCTTCATGGCTAGTGACTGTACTGGTTAACGGTATGTTCCTTAGATTACTTACAAATCCAGAGAATAAATTTTGTGAGAAAATAGCTAAAAAGATAAGAGCAAACATCAGGTGATCATCTAATGATAAGGTGGACTCCATGACATGTATCTTAACTATCTTATCATCAGGACCCTAGAGTGTCAAAGGGTGATTACCCATGACTCTCTAATTCTCACTTAATTTCATCAACCTTCCTTTTAACTATATCCCAACTAGGCATTGTTTGTTCTTGAAATGATATTGAGTCAAATGACATATGAAGATATAAGTCTCTGATTAAAGACTTTAAAAAAGGATATATAGATATCAGGTGAAAGCATACACGAGCATTTGAAAGCTCCTACCAGATGTAGGGATAAAAAAATCATCAACTTGTCATTTGAAGAGTCCTAGGCTACCTGTTAGGACCTTTAAAAGTATCGTCACATCTGCTCTAATTCTCCAACAATGCTCAAAATGCATAAGGTTGGGCACTAGAAAAATTTCTAGATTTAAGGTAGCCTTCATGGCTAGTACTATAGTGGTTAACTTTCTACTCCCTAGAGCATTTACAATTCTCTAAAATTCATCAATATAGATAAGGTTGGGAACCAAACAAGTTTTTGGATTTAGGGTGGCCTTTACAACCAGTGATTGCATTCGAGAATTGTATTCTCCCTAGAGCATCTCTTATATACAAGATGAGTCAACATGATAAGAGCAGGATTTTCCTACTATATGTAAGGCTTTAATCAAGGTGCCAATCTGTTTATAGGGCTTTTGCAAGGAGTGACTGCTCGAATGCAAGGCTCTATTGGGATTTCCTACTTGAATGTAGATCTTGAGTTCAATGAGATCCCTATTCAGGATAGGGATTGAATGTGGGTGCCTATTAAAGATAGGACATGGCTTATGAAGAATGCTTGTTTGATATAGGACTAGTCAAATTGATTTGAGTTGGTTGATATATGCCCAATTTAATTAATGTTTAGCACGGATGCATATATAAGTATATGGTTTGAGGTTGGAATGCCTACCTAAACATATGTCTTTATGGTTGGAAGGAAAGGCGCCTATTCAGGGTAGGGATTGTGGTCTAGTGTAAGGTCTTGGACCAAGATTCAAATAGACATTGGATGATGAATCACATGATCGGTCAAGTTTTAAATTAGGGCCCAAAAGAGATTGGAAGATAAGCATGTGATTGGTCCATTTTTTAGGTCATGGTCTAGGACCCAAAAGAGTTGGAAGACAAAGCACTAGATTGGTCCAGTTTTAGGTCATGTTCCAGGGCCCAAAAAGATTGGAAGAGATGTGACTGGTCAAATTTTGGGTCATGTTCTAAGACCCAAAAGGATTGGAAGATATCTAATCAGTGTAGTTTTAGGTCATGGTTCAGGACCCAAAATGATTTAGACATTTAATCATGGGTTTGATTCAATTCTAGGTCATGATCTTGGACCATAAAAAGATTGGAAAATGAAGTTGGGTTAGTTTAAGGTCATAGTCTAGGATCCAAAAGAGATTTGAAGATAAGCATGTGATTGGTCCAGTTTTGGGTCATGGTCCAGGACCCAAAAGGATTGGAAAATGAAGATCATGATTGGACCAATTTTAGGGCATGGTCCATGACCCAAAAAGATTATAATATAATATCATGATTGGTCTAGTTTTCAGTCAAAATCCAGGACCCAAAATGATTTGAAGGTAAAGTACTAGATTGATCCACTTTTAGGTCACGGTCCAACACCCAAAATAGATTTGAAGATAAAGACGTGATTGGTCTAGTTTTAGATCATGGTTCATGACCCAAGATATATTGAACTTTTGAGTTCATGAATGGTCTAGTTTTACGTCGTGGTCCTAGATTGTGACTTAAAATTGTGTTAGTCACATGGTTGATGACTCTAGGTCATGCTTCATCTGCAAAGTTTGATGTAGCTTGTATAAGAATTTTGAACTCCCCAGCTTCAAATATTCTAAAGTTAAGAAATGTCAAAATAGATGATGATGGTAACATTCTAGAATCAAGGTCCAACATATCATTCACTCAGCTTCGGTAATGTAGCCCTAATGTTGCATTTCTGAAAGGTACTTAGTGGCTTTTTGAAAGTTGATCGGTGCATCTTTCTTGGAAGGTAGAGCCTAGAAGCTTCTCAATGGTCATCATCTATAGATGTTGTATCATGTTGGATCTTCTACGAGTGAAGTGTTTTGAGGAGACATGAGCTCTCGTAGTTGGGTTGTAATTCTATAGGGTATTTGGACCAGATGTCCCTTGTCGATTCAATGTCTATTATGCAGAGAGTGAGCCATGTGGGGCCATGCTTAGTGATAAGAGGTAACCCCCATTCTTGTATTGTAGACTTGTCTTGGAATGCAGTTAAGGTTTTTGGTATCTTAGGAGATGAAGTGAGTTGTTGGACTCTTTCTTTAAAGATGTAACATGCATTTCTAGAGCTAGATTTGGGTTATACATTTTCCATATATTGAATAGTTCATGTTGTCTTTGTTGCCTATGATCCTTTGCCAATTCTTACCTGGAAGACTCTACTGGTGGAGATGAATTGTGTTGACAAGCTTGACCTTCTTGATGTTGAAATGATTTGCAATACCGACACAGAGTGAGCCATTATTTCCCTTCTTCATTTATCTTTTTCAAGGTAGGGGATTATCATGATTTGAATCATGGTGGTAGCATTTTTCCCTATTGTTTTGTTTCACAGATTTGAATTCTTCCTTGACATAATTATGATCACATTAACCCCCAAGAAGTTGTTTTGAAGTAGATATTTGATTCAATTGTTGATTTTAGATGCCATGGTTTATGAATCTTATGTTTCTATCTACACAACATATGTTATCATTTGACCTTTGGAGGTTATTTTTGTTTTTTTTCCTTTTGGTTTAGGTCATTTGTCAACATTTAGGTTTTTTTGGACTGAGACCCATTTGGTGAATTGGTGGCAATCCATGTTAGTCAGGAGTCCCAATATGATATGTAAGGGATGGTCATTCAATCATTGTTGCTTAGTTGATGGTGAATGACAACTACCCTACTCACCCTACTTCCACCTTCCAGTATTGAATTTTAAGGTGATTTAAGACCCCAATAATTTTTAGTGTTAGCCAAAGTCCTCTATGAATAGGTTGGTTATTCCCTCAGGATGATTAATCGATCTCTACTACTAAGGGAAGATTTGTTTAGGGTGAGTTTGATGCTCCACTAGCTCTTTATTTCATGCTTATAGGACTCAGTTGTGCAATGTAGTGAATATTCGAGTGGAAATTCCCTACCTAATTGGGTTAAGGTGTTAGGTGTCGGAGACATCCCTATGGGTCCCATTCTCGACACTTCTTGGTGTATGCAATTTGTCACAAACATGTATCCTTTTGACTTAATTATTTATATATGCAATTTGTCACAAACATGTATCCTTTTGACTTAATTATTTATATTTTTAGTCATATTGCATTTAAGACCCTTGGCATTGGTGCTCATAACCTTAATGTGGGAGCTTTTGTCTCCCAAAAGTGAGTTTTTATGCTCCACATGTCCAAGATTTCATGCTTAACAAGAAACTCACCAAACAAATATGTCAAAATTCAGGTGCCCTTTAGGCTTCATAATTGATGTATTTTCAGTTAATCCCTTGATGTGGTTGTCATTTTTGCTCAAAGCCTTAGTATGGGAACTTGAATTGTGGATTGGCATGGGTTTCTTAGCAATAGTTTTACATTTGGTGAGACTTGAAGAATACCACAAGGGTCCAAACCTCCCTATCTTCTAATCTACATGTCTTTTTTGGAACTTGTGAGTCTATTACAACTCACCTCTAGGGTGCTCAATTTAAGAAGAAAAAGGAGAGGACATTTATTGATTGAGATGTAATGTCACCCTTCAATCTTAGCTTTAGCTTGTTTCATTTATTGAGTGATTTTTATGACTGATATTAGGTTTGTGAAGCAATTAAGACCTTAGGATAACACCATTCTCCTTAAGTCCTAGGCCCTAGGTTCTATTTTGACTCTTCTGCATTATGGTGCATGGGGGATGTGTCTAGTTACTTGAGTAGATTAAATGGATTATTTTTATTTTGGTTTTTTTCTTTTAGTCTTTGAGATTTTTAATTTTAAAATGTTTTAATCTTTTTCATTTTGACTTTGAGTTTTTTGTTTTGATTTTTTTCACTTTTACTTTGTATTTTTTATATTTTTCACTTTGAAATATTTTTTTCCATTTTGATAATTTTATAAATAAAAAATAGATAACTTCATTATACCTAAATGTTTTAGGGATAGTGACTAGTGTGTCTTTTGGTGCTCACTGGAAGAGCTCTAGCTTGAGTGGAGACTCAAACAACTATGTCAATGCATCTTTTGGTGTGTCCCTATTGTTCTCTAGCTCGAGTAGGGATATAATCAATTTTTTGGTTGCATCTTGCTCTTTGGCGACAAGCTTTGGAGTGAATACATATATATTTGGGCATCTAGTTGGACCAAAACTACATCGATTAGGTCTTGAATGTTGTGCTTGAGGTATATACATGAGTCTCTTTTGTACCCTTGTTGCAATGAAAATCATAGTAAGAGTTGGAATTGTAGCTCCTTGGAAGGGGATTGACAGGATTTTGTATGGATGGAAACTGCATAGGTACTTGACCAATGAAAGAATGATACTAAGAGAGGCCCTTAAGATTGTGAACCTTCTATTTGGTTTTTGCATTGGTATCTAGTTCTCCATGATGGTTGGAGCAATAGTTACTTTTGAAAATGTATCTCCTTCCATCATGATTTAGAAATCAAGCTTTGTGATCTTCTGGTGGTGACCTCTGAAGGCATTATTTCTACTATTTTGACCTCTAGACTTCCCAGTTTGAGCAATGTTCCTCTCAATTGTGATCAAATAGGAGTTGGATCTTTGGTCAAACTATGACTGTCAATGTTGTGACTAAGCTTGGATGGGGTGGGTACCCGTATGGTCCTAAAACTAGAAGATAGTTCCAAGGTGGTGGTGAAGGGTACATTATGGGGATGATTGCCTAAGACTTCTTCTTCTTCTTCTACATTGGAATTGTAGTCTTTTGACCCTTTGTAGCTTTAGGCACCATGCCTTGATAAACAATGACATTTGATTGTTCACTAGATCCTTTTATCCAATCATCCACTTGGTTGTTTTGGGTAGTGATTCTATGTGTCACAGATGTCTTCTACAACAAATGTTTAGATGTAACATTCTTGTGTTGGTATACCCTTGCCTAGACTCTTCAATGATGGTATACTTGTTCATCATGCATTTTGTATGTGTTGGTAAGGTATGTCCATATAGCCAATATGTGATGATTCACATGGCATAAACCATATAGGATTTTATTAATACTCATAAAGGCATGCTTCCAACTCATTCTATTTCATTCAGTTATGAGATAATGAGGAAACATTATGAATGTCTAAATAATGACAATACTCAATGACGTATATATTCAAGTACATAACTTGGAGAATGAGATCATACGAATGCTAAGAGTATGTTCATTCTTGTTATGTGCCTAGTCGGTTATTACTGTGGAAGGTAGATAGACACAAGTAACACATAAGACTGGAGTGTGAGTTAGTTGATGACTGAGTCTCATTAGTCATGATGTGGAAATATCAAACGAAGCACATAGATACATGCTAGGGAACATTGTATCAGACAAACCCACCTTGAGAGTGACACATGGAAACCATCATTGGTAGTCATAGTCAGCTCTCATAGTGAAGGTGGTGATTGTGGTTCTTAGACCTAAAATCACTACACTCATCACATGTCGTTGGGTATGCTTTGACATCATCAAACACAGTCCTAAAACATGGGTTGTTATAATGGTGATGATTGGGTGACATTGACACTTGGGGATAGATCGTGAGTGACAGAGATGGGATTTGTCCCTCCTACTGAAGTATGATATCCTGGCCACTTGATAAGTGAGATTGAGAAATGCATGTGCATGCACATGTGAATCAATATATGATATTGAGGTCACATTATCTCAGAAAGTCTGCTCTTGGTTCAAGAAACATGAGATGAACATCGAGAGGATGACGAGTCCATGCCTTGATTTCACTCTAGATATTAGATACAAGGGAATTATACAATCACTACTACACCTTACACAAATTATAGGATGAAGTTATTCTCCAACTTTCCATTCACTTGGGTAGCACTAATGTGCGACTAGGCACCACCCTTTGCTTGTGATGTCATAAGATTAGTTATGGACATTCACTACCAATGTAATGTGTGACATATAGGGTCACACACATAGGAACTCGAAGAGGATTTTGAACTTGAATTATGATTGGGTTAATTACAAAAGTGTTTAGGTACTCAATTCACACAACTAATTGGTTGACTGCACTACCAAATGACCATCTCACTGGGTGAGATGACTGTCTGGAGTTTCATACGAGCATCTCAAGTGTTGAGTTGAGACAACCGTTTGGATTGTCAGGTTAGTCAAAAATCAAATTGGCTAATTTATTCTTAAACTGAGGTGTGAATCAAGAGGTTCATTTCATTGAACTGATTGGCTCAGCTCGGCTAACTAGACAGTCATTTGGGTGAGTGAGACGGGCGTCTCTCCTATGTGATATGGCTCGGTTGGGGTCGAAGGAATATTTTGGATGATTCCTGAACTCATTTTGATTGCACAATACTTGTGGTGCAAGGAATTAATTTTTAGCATTAATGGGAATCGATTTGGCAATTTCATATGTGATTGGGAAACAGACAAACAATCATTTTTTTTGTGTGAGACAACCATCTCGTGTGACTAGACAACTGTCTGGGTCACCAGACGACCTTCTCATGGTTTGCAAGTTGTAAAAGTTCAAGATCTTCCAGTCCCTTCCACTTCAACACGGATCCCGAACATACTGGGAATCCTGGCCCTAACCCTGCTATAAATAGAGGGGTATTGGGGGCTTCCCAAAACACAACAACATCAACTAAGAATCAGTTGCTCTGACAATTGTTGACCTCTTTGGTTGTGGTAACCAAGAGGGCCCAAGCAAGTCCTACCTGAATTGGGAGGGATAGCGACGGGAGAGAACAACTGAGTATTGTTGTTGTGGGAAAGCAAGTTGGTGACTAGTATGCCAATGGGAGGGACAACTCCTTCCTTTCTGTTTTAGTTTAACGATAGGAGTTCTTGTTGGTGTGTGTGGACTACTCTAGAGGTAGTAGTCCTTTGGTTGTTGATGGGAGAGCAAAGTCAGCCTGCAGTCTGTGGTGAGACCACAGGAGTCAAAGCAGAAGTTGTCATGTTCATTATTCATGGTGAAGAACAAGATCTACACAGCCTCCGTCCAAAAGAAACTGGAAGATATTTGCATTGAAGTGAGTTGTTGTCACTAGACTTGCTCCAGGACCAGGTATAACTCGTTAAACCATCCTTCCTATTTCATAGTAGTTGATGTGATATTGTTGTTATGTGAATACTTTAGGATTGTCAATTTGAACAAAATAATGAGAATGATAATTAATTAAATACCTAATTATTATCACCCATATTCAAATCAAATCAAATCAAAATAATTTTTTGACAAAATTGCAAATTCTTTTGTAGAATCAAATGGCCAAAAAACAACAATCACTTTTCTCTACGAACGGTCCTTGAGAAGGACAAACTAACTGGGAACAACTTCCATGACTGGTTCAAGACGTTGAGAATCGTTCTCACATAGGAGTGCAAGCTCTATGTCCTAGATATGCCAGAAACAGAGGAACCACCTCAAAATGCACCAAGGGTTGACAGTGATGCTTACAAGAAGCATATTGAAGACACCATGGATGTCAAGTGTCTGATTCTATGCTCCATGAACTATGAGTTGTATAGGCAGCATGAGAACATGGATGTGATTGAGATGGTCACACACCTCAAGAACATGTTTCAAGATCAGACAAGACAAGAGAGATATGGTGTCTCCAAGGCACTGTTCAAATGTAACATGGCAGAAGAAGATCCAATAGGTCCCTGTGTGCTCAAACTAATTGGGTATGTGGAGAACCTATCTAGATTGGGAATCCCCTTGGGTAAAGAGTTGGCCACTAACCTGATTATGTAGTCTCTTTTGGAGTCATATAGTCAGTTTGTCATGAACTGCAACACGAACAACTTTGACAAGCCATTGATAGAGTTGTCGAGCATGTTGAGAACAGATAAGAAACAAATGAAGAAAGATAAGCCCAAGTTAGTGATGATGATCAGCAAGACAAAGGGAAAGTCTAAAGGTAAAGGCAAATCTAAGAAGGGTTCTAAATCTAGCTAGAATCTCAAGTCTTCAGATCTCAAGGTAAAAGGAGGTATGAAGAAAATAAGAGGTGATTGGCACCATTGTCACTATCCTGGAGATTAGAAAAGAAATTGCCCACTCTAGTTAGAGGAACTAAAGAAGAAGAGGGAAGGCACTGAGGCCTCCACTTAAGGTATAAACATTATAATATAAATTGGATTACTTCTTCATTTGGTATGTTATACAAAACAAATATCTTACATACTTGGTGTGCAGGATCTGACAAGAAGTAAAAGCCTTCATTGAAGGACAAAAATGGACAAGGAAGAGCAAGAGTTGCAGAAGCTTTAGTCTACATTTAAGTTTATCTTAGCCCAATTGGCATGTAATAGAGTTAGTAGAACTGCTATTTCATTATGCCATCAAATAAAAACATTTACTTTAAAGCATCTTGTATGACAAAGATGATATATCAATAAAATGGAATATTAATGTTTCTATTTCAAAAGATATGATCATGCATGGAAATGCTCAAACATCTAATGATCTTTGTATGAAAGATTTTGAGATGAATGTTTATAATGTTAATACCAAATGACCATAATTGATAACTCAAGACTATCATTAGAAATAGTCATCTTGGCCATAAGGTATAAGAAATGAATGTCTAGAATATGTATTGATGTTAATCTAGATTCCCTTGGAAACATGCAAAACCTTATTTACGCACAAAGTGACATAACATCCTTCACTAGATGTAGTGGGAGGATAAGCCTTCCATCATACCTCATACATATGATGCATGAAGATCTTATGGAATGAATGTTATAGATAATTTCTTATACCTCATTTCATTTACTGGTAATGTGATGATATGTACTCAGTAAAATAGAAACATAAATCTCTTGAAGTGTTTAAGGAGATTATAAATGAAGTATAACTTAGATGAAAGTATTAAGAAACTTTGATGAGATCAAATGTTGAAATACTTTACATAAAGATCTTGAGAACCTTCAACAAAGAACTTTGATAATGTATCACAAGTCAAATCCATCTAAGCATGATGATCTGTAAGAATGAAGGAATTATACCATGATGAGTCATGATATAATTATCAATTAATTTAATCTTCTTATAACCTCATATATATATATAATCAATAAATGATGTACCATCTGAATGGTTTATTAGACAATATATATGATATGATTTGGGAATGTCCCAATATGACTAAAGGATTCAGATCTACATTGAGAAAGTAGTTTCTTTCAGAAGGTTGATCCATACACCATAATTGTTGAAAATTATTATTAATCCCAATCCAATAACAAAAAAATTATTGATAGGATAACTGAGTTCCTAAAGAATCAGTGGGAGTAAAAGTAAAACTTGAAATGTTTAAGATCAACAAAGAGGTACAATGAGAACTAAGAGAATCACAAATTATTGTGGAATCCAAGTTCATCTTGCAGTACATAATAAAATAGTTCTAGCAAAATACATCTAAAATTGGAGAATTGTGAATCCAAAGATTTAGAAAGGTTGTTCATGACAAGATGAGCCAACTAATCAACTAGAATCTATTAAGTACCATAATCTGAGTAATGTCTCAAGGCCATTAGGGACCATGTAAACTAACAAGGTATGACCTTGATAGTACTACCTGAGGGGTAAAACCCAAATGATGAAGATAGGGTCTTGTGGAAAAGACATGCATGGATAACATAAAAGGACAAATTGGTTGAAAAGATTTCAATCATTTCAAGTTGTAGAACATAACAGAAATTCTTTTACCAATTGTCATGCTTGTTGATGTAGTTAAAATAGACTATGATATTTTTCATATGAAGGATGAAATTGGATTCCTTAAAAGGAATACATCAGAGTATCTATACGTGACACAACCTAAAAGGTTTTATAACTCCAAGAATGCAAATAAAGTCTATAAACTATAAAGTTCAATCTGGGATTGAAATAAGCAACTCAAAGGAGGATCTTTTTACTTGATAAGATAGTCAAAGAGTTTGTCTTGAATCAAGATAAAAGATTAAATATGTAATTATAAAAGATCTAGTGGGAGCATATATGAATATTCCATATATGATGAATAATGGCATCTCAATATGATGAATATTGAGAGATGGCATGGAAAACCCATTTAGCAATGAAGGATAAGATGAAACATCTTAAGAGACAAGGATCAAGACTTATGAGATAGTTCTTGAATGTTTCAAATAGAAGTTTGAGCACATACAATAGCAATGTGCTGAAGGAGTTCAACACAGAAAGGATTCAATGAGAGAGAATCCATATTAGTCTCTCATGAACCTTATATTCCAATTCTTGTGAAGAATGGAAATGACATGATTAAGATGCCATAGGCTGTAGCAATGGATCCATCATGAATGCTATAAATGTACTTATGCCATATAATCTTGTATGTATTGGACATGACAAGATAATATTAAATTCCAAGGGTTATTGAGAAGTCATTAAAGATATCCATTAGTACTTGAGAAGTATCTAAGGATAGATTGCTAGTAAATAAGGATAGCAATAAAAGGAAGAGTTGGATGTAAAGGGTTACATCAATGCAAGCTTCCATAATGACAAAAGTGATCACAAATTAAAATTTTTTTAAAGAAAAATGTTGATTATTTGGAAGGATTCTGAACTAATAGCCAATAATTCTATTCTACAATAGAAGTTGAGTATACTTGTGTTGCGAACACAAAGTGATACTATATGAATCTAGAAGTCCATATGATGAACTTATAGATGTTCCAACCATTGATTGATCAATAGTGATGTTGTGACAACAACAAGCTACTTGTTAGTCAAGGAATATTAGATACCACATTACGACAGTTCCATCTCATAAGAGAAATCGCACAATGAAGAGAGAAAGAAACATGCAATATACTGACGAATAGAAAAATGTTGCTAACCCACTGAATTAGCACTTACACGGGAGAAACATGGTGGACATGTTTGGATCACTAAGAATAAGATTCATGGGTGATTGTCTCTAAGTGAAAGTGGGAGTCAATTAAACAATCAGTACAACACCTTACACAGATTGTAGGTTGAAGTTGCTCTCCAACTTTCCATTCACTTGGGTAGCACTGATGTGCGACTAGGTACCACTCTTTTCTTATGATGTCTTAAGATTAGTTATGTACATTCACTGCCAATATTATATGGGACATATAGGGTCACACACATAGGAACTCATCTAGAAGAGGATTTTGATCTTAAATGGTGATTGGATTGATTAGTAAAGTTTTTAGGTACTCAATTCACACAACTAATTGGCTGACTGCACTGCCAAACAACCATCTCACTGGGTGAGACTACCGTATGAAGTGCCAGGTGAGCGTCTCAAGTATTGATACGGCCGTTTGGATTTCCACGCCAATGAGAAATCAAATTGGCTAAGTTTCACCCAAACTGAGGCATAAATGGAACGATTCATTCCATTGAACAGATCGGCTCAGGTCGACTCTCCAAATAGCCATCCGGGTGAGTGAGATGGGCGTCTCTCCTATGCAAGATGGATCGATTGGGGCTGAACAAACATTCAGGAAGTTTCCCAACTCATTTCCATTGCATAATACTTTTGGTGCAAGGAATTAATGTTTCACATTAATGGGAATTGATTTGCCAATTGTGTATGTGATTGGGAAACTTCCAGATAGCCACCTCATGTGACCAAATGACTGTCTACTATGTGAGACGACTGTCTCCTATGACTAGATGATTGTATGGGTCACCAGTTGATTGTCTGGGTCACCAGATGACTGTTCCATGGTTCACATGTTGCAAAAAGTCAAGATCTTTCGGTCTCTTCCACTCCCGCACAGATCCTGAACAGACTGGAAACCTTGGCTCTAACCCCACTTATAAATAGAGGGGTATTGGGGGTTTCCTAGAACACAACAACATCAATTGAGAATCAATTGCTTTGCCAAAGATTGTCCTCTTTGTTTGTGGTAACCAAGACAACCCAAGAAAGTCCTACCTGACTAGGGAGGGATAGCGACGGGAGAGAACAACTAAGGATCATTATTGTGGGAGAGCAAGTTGGTGACTAGTATGCCAATAGGAGGGACAACTCCTTCCTGTCTATTCTATTTGAATGGAAAGAGTTCTAGTTGGTCTGTGTGGAATACTCTAGAGGTAGGAGTCCTTTGGTTGTTGCTAGGAGAGAAAAGTCAGCCTGCAGTTTGTGACAAGACCATAGGAGTCACTGTAGCAGTTGCCCTATTCATTGTTCATGGTGAAGACCATGAGTTGCACAACCACCATATAATAGCAACTAGAATATAGTTGCATTGAAGTGAGTTGTTGTCTATGAACTTGCTCTAGGAATATGTATAACTTGTTAAAACATCCTTCCTATTTCATAGTAGTTGAAGCAATCTAGCTGTTATTAGTGTGCTCTAATGAATTACCTAGATTAATTGATTTATCTCCAATTTAATTGTGAATTACTCTTCTCCTTGTAGGCCCATGAGCACTGCAACCCACCTGAACTAATTAGGCCCCCTTTGATCCATCTGCCTCTTCACCCATGGTCACTCTCCCACCTTCATCCTCTTACCCTAAACTGTGATCACAGTTTCCTCACTACCAGACACCTACAGTTCTCTCTCCCTCTGCTTTCTTCAATATCGCGACCACCCTCCTGTCTAACTGTGACCGTGAATTCTTCTTGGACACCTATCCGCAGTCTGTTTCTACTCTCCTAAAAACCGTGACTGCTCCCTCATCCCGAACCACACCCGCGGTCGGCCTCTATTCTCCTCGCAGTCTATCGGTTCCCACTTCCTAGACCACCTCAGCAGCAAACTACGACCATGGTTCTATTAACCGCGACCGCGGCTTCTCCACCCTCAAACACCGCAATCAGGTCAAGTGCCTGAAACCGCGACCAATCTCCAAGATGACCTCGCCTACGGTCTCCACTTCTCAATAACCACGATCGCAGTTCTGACATCCAACAACTGCGCCCCATGCCCCATACTTAGCCGTAGTCTTCACACCTCCACCAGCCGTGATCGGGGTCCCCATCCTTCCTTCACGATCTCTAATAGTCGAGGTAGTTCTTGCCTTCAACCCTAGACCACCTTTGCTCCTCCAGCTACACCTCGACTGCCAAACCGCGATCATCTCTGCCACCCACAGACCACGATCTGGCCTCTTCCACCAACAGATCGCGAGCTCATCCAATCGCAGTCACTTTGCACCTGCAGTAGATTGCACACCGCGGTCACCTCCTTTCACCCTCACCTCTGCGGTCGCTTCCCAACTCTCACACAACCGCGCCCGCAGCTTCTTTTGCACCTGACCATGACCTCACTTCTCCCTCCTACACAGATTACAACCTAGGGTCCTCGACGTTACCTGCCTCACACCTCGACTCCTTCTACCAAACAGCGTATGTAACATACTAGAACTAGAACCCTATCCTAGTAGTTTTACCCTTTTGTCTTAGCCAAACAAGAATAAACTAATACATGTAATTAAGGAAATACAAAATACTTTGTGCTTAATAATAACTCATTTATGTGATAATAAGAAATTAAAGAACTTAGTTGGATAAATATCTCCTCATATAATCTTAATGTAGGATTGAAGTATAATTTGTCACTAAGTAATAGAAATCAAAAAGTATTTCATCTTAGAACTTTCTAGCACTTCCTAAAATAAGAGAAATAGGAGAAAATCCGAATTTTATATAAAGGAGAAGATAAATGCAAAATAAGAGATAATATGGGAATTTATGGGTAGAGAAGATAGTTAGAAAGATAATGTACCAAAATTTACAATTGGAAACCCATCAGGATAATTTGACACTAAAATTCGTTTTCTTGACCAAAAAGTAACTTAAGTACCAAGTATCATTTAATTTGGAAGATAATTGTATATATTAATATCCTTATCTAAATAAAATAGGAAATAGACCAATAAAGTGATATAAAATATTTAATGCCCTCAAGTTGGGAAACTAACTCCAAATTCGTAATCTAAACATAAAAATAGGTCTTTGGGCAAGTTTGCAACTAATTTGGATAATTTTTGGTTATTAGGTAATAGTAGGAGAGAGAAAATGCCTAAAAGGTGTAATTAATAAATAAATGTAAATCATGACGCCAAAAGTTGGAAATAAAGGCAAATTCGTATCCAACACATTAATTATGACTTGTGTGTCAAGTTTCATAAAATTTGGATAATCCTAAAGCCATAAATGAAGAAAGAAAGAGAAAATGATATTTGATTTATTTAACCCATTAAAGGTTTCCAAAAGGCAAAACTAAGAGTATATTCGTAATCTATATGCTTAATTTGACATATGTGCAAATTTTGGTTTAATTTGGATGAGTCTAGAACCCCTAAATGAGGAAAGAGAAAATACATGCATTATTGGTTTACACTTTGGATAATACGAATTATTTTTCCTATTTATCGCCTAAAGTTTCTGTCACGCACCCTTTAATGTTTCCCTGGCGATTTCTAATCATCGGATGCGCGATCTGACGGCTGCGGGTCGTCTCCTACCTTGGGTAGGAGTCCGCTTGACGTCAGACTGTAGTGCAAGCTTTCCCGATTTACGTTCTCTCTTGTTTCTCGGCGAAATCTTCTGATTCTTCTTCTAAACATTTCCTTTTATGATTCTGATCCCATTGATCCGTAACATTACCCCTAAAACCCTATAAGAAGAGAACCCCCAATTTCCTTTTCTCCAGCGTTTTCTGCAGCCGCCCTCTTGGTGCACCTTCTACTCACACAATCGCCCAGAAAGAACCCCCTACCATCCTTCTCTTCAACCTTGACTTCAATTGGACCGCGAAGTGCAAGGTGCAGTCAGACCTACTCGGTTTCTTCTTCGGTGACCTCGGCGACATCCCGTCCAACTCTGTCACCTCCGATCCAATTCTTTCGCCGGTGAGCATCCCTGGACCTTCCTCTTCCTTTTTCATTCTCACTCTTTCATCTGCGGATGTTTCTACCTTCCGGTCGACGAGCTTGGGTTGGGCTTGGTTTCTGGCCGTTTCCGGCGAGGTCCCTGTTCGCCCTCCTTGCGTTTTTGGCTTCATTTCGGTTTGGGCACCTTCGGCCGAGTATTTTCTTCTTTTTCCTGGCCTCGAATCATCATCTGATCTTCCCTGTCCTACTCTCGTTTCTCCTTGACCTACTGTCAATGGAGGAAGGTGGTTCTGGTGTTGCTGATTGTCGTTCAAGCTGTAGTTTAGGTTGATAGCTACGTTTTGTGCTCGCGAACTCGCTAGTGTAGTTCTTTTCTCGAAAGGACCTCCTTTGATCAGGTTTTGACCAGGGATTTGAGCTTCTGCTAGCAGGGCTTCGTGCTTGAGCAGCGAAGAACAAAGGCACTTGCACTTTGTCCTTTCTACCCCTCCGTCCGGTCTGTGTTTTAGTTTTACGACCGAAGGGTATTTTGGTCTTTTCGCGCTTTCCTCTTCCTTTTGTTTAGCGCCTGGTTCCGTTGACTTGGCTTAAGATGTCCGCTGACATGGGCGGCCCTGATTGGCATGCCCAGGTGCGCGTGGACATTCTCTGCTCTTTATCTGCGATCGAATTATTTGTAATTATCTGATTGGTCAGTAGTTAAAAATTGATAACTAATTATCGTATGATCAAAAAATTATGGAAAAATATTCGTTGGAATCAGAAAAATAAGATCTAGCTAATGGTATAAATTTTGATAACTGAATCCAAATATTAATAATAGGTGTTTTTCTTTGAATCTAATTTAGGATAATTAACTTGTAAAAATCTTAACTAATAGTATATAAGTCAGCAAAATACAATAAAATATGATTTAGACTCGTAATAACATAACCTAAAATATGGAATAGTTTTCATAACCTAATTCACATAATAATAAAAAAAGAGTTTTTAGGGTTTGGTCTTTATGTATGAAATTGACATAAAATTGATATATGTGTTTAATAGGCTCTTTGGTGACATAGTTTTGGATCCAGAAGTGCTTAGGACCTGTTAGACTTTGATACTAAGGTATGTTGTATCCCCTATTACTCAATGTTGAGCAATTCACCTATCTTATCATTCTTTTGAAATTGGCCTACACCATATGTCTATTCTCTTGTTATCATGGTTCATGTGAACTATCCTGGTTATTGTGATCTTGGATAATTTCTTGGAATCTTTTGTTGTGATATGGAAACATGATGATATTGTTGATGGTATCTACCACTATGATGTGGAAGTTTATTAATGTTTCATATGTTGACCATTGTGGAAAATCTTATTTGATGTTTGACTATACTTTTCTACTTGCCTCTACAATTACCTGCTATGTGATTCAGTAACCCTAGAGTAGTATAAATGCATTGGTTTTGTAACATTTTAATTTGTAGCAACATTGTGGTATTTTGGATGGTGGATGTGTGATTCCCCATTCCCGGACAGGATGTGTGATTCCTGGCCCATATTATATGTATATGATGGTGGATGTGTGATTCCCCATGCCAGGGCAAGATGTGTGATTCTTGGCCCATGTCTCACCAGGTTCAAGATGTGTGATTCTTGACCGCCTTTGTGTTTTATAATATTCTAGTGTTATGCTTATCTCACATGTATGCAGGATATTGGTCATGATATGTGCATGTGGCATTTCTTTATTGTTTACATATGGCAAGTATCTCTTTTGTTAAGAATCTTATCTATTATGCCTGTGTGGGTAGTCCTATTCCTTTGCATGGGAAGCATTCATACTTGATGTCCTTAATGTCATATATTGCTCAAGCTTTTCTTTAGAATACACATACCAGCTTTTGCTGAGATATGTTTCCTTTTGTTTCTCTTTGTCGGGGTATGCTTCCAACCCCAGTTTAGATCGAGGAGAGTGAACTTCACAACAACCTTGTAGCTGATCTTCAGGAGGCTTGAAGAGGTGGTTAGATGACCCTCGGCTTAGTCCTTGGCTTTATGTTTAGTTTTCCTTTAGATTAACTTTTGTGGTGAAGTGTTGTAACAAGCTTTGTAAATTGTTAGATAAAACTTCCTTTTTCCGCTGCTACTCATTGTGTAATGATACATACATGTTGAATGAATTGATCTCCATCCCTTTGGCGAAATTTTTTTATGTGGTGTTTGTTTTAAGGGACGTGGTCTTTTCTTTCTAGTAGAGGAGTAGTTTCACTTCTTTACAGCATGATATCAGAGCCACTAGCAGTCGGTTATCTAACTATTTCAAACTCGTCTCCCTTAGGATGTTTACCTTTATCTATCTTAGGTTGCTTATACCTCATGTCCTTGCCTTGTGCAGGCAAAACCCTGATGGCTGGTGATAACTCAACACTGGACAACCAGTATGGTTATGAGACGCCTCAAAATGCTAGGTTTGGTCAGGGAACCACTGATGTTGTTGGTTCGGGTGGAGCCATGACTCCAGAGCAGGAGTTGGCCATGTTCCGACAACTCTTTGCGTCTTCCATGGTGGGGAAGATGAAAGACCCGTCTGTACCTGTGAAGCCTAAGGAGTTCACAATCATGGAGTTCATGAAGATGCAACCACCTTCCTTTAAGGGTGAGGGTGAGTTAGAGATGGTGGACAAAGCAAATGATTGGGTGTTAGCCATGGAGAGGACTTTTGATGGTATGGCATGCCCTCCACATCAAAAGGTTAGGTTTGCTTCCTATGTCTTGGATGGACCAGCTAGAGTTTGGTGGAATGGAATTGCTAAGACTAGAGATATCTCCACCATGACCTGGATAGAGTTTTTGGCTCTCTTTCGAGGGAAGTACATCTGCACTGTTGCCCTAAAGAAGAAAGAAGCAGAGTTCTACAGTTTGAAGCAAGGTCCCTTATCTGTTTTTGCCTATGTGCAAAGGTTTCTGCTGTTAGAACGTTATGCAGTTGGTTTGGGTGAAGAACGTAGGGCAGACCTCTTCCTCCAAGGGCTCAACTACAATGTGGGCCGTTCTCTAATCCCACAACTGCCCTTGACCTTTCAGAAGATGGTTGATAAAGCTTTGGCTGTGGAGTCTTACCCAGGGTTTCAACCTAGGGAGTTCGACAAGAAAAGGAAGTCCTCAGGTGATGATCAGAGAAGGGACAAGTGTTCTAAGTGCAATTGTTACCATCCTCCAGGGAAGTGTTCTCATGAAAAACCTCGTCCAGTGGTATGCCATCATTGCAACGAACCTGGACAGGTCAGACCTCAGTGCCCCAAGCTTCATTTTGGACCTGGACATGTTCCTCAGCAAGCACCTCTTCAGAATCATGGCAACAATAATGGTAACAATAATAGAGGAAGACATGCGGAAAGAAGAGCTGGAAGATTTTTGCTTTGGATGGTGAAGAAGTTAATGATGCTGAGCAGGAGCATGTTAACCCATAGTTCCTTAGACTAGTCTTTACAAGTTATGTTTCCTTTTGCATGCTGCTTATGTAATGGATGTAAGAAGTATAGTTGAAACTTTTATAACTGAAGTTTAGTTTGATTTTATAAGATGAATCCTTTTAAGGGGTGGTGAATAAGTTTCCTATGGATGTTCTGATTTCGGGGACGAAATCTCTTTAAGGGGTGGTGTGCTGTAACATACTAGAACTAGAACCCTATCCTAGTAGTTTTACCCTTTTGTCTTAGCCAAACAAGAATAAACTAATATATGTAATTAAGGGAATACAAAATACTTTGTGCTTAATAATAACTCATTTATGTGATAATAAGAAATTAAAGAACTTAGTTGGATAAATATATCCTCATATAATCTTAATGTAGGATTGAAGTATAATTCGTCACTAAGTAATAGAAATCAAAAAGTATTTCGTCTTAGAACTTTCTAGCACTTCCTAAAATAAGAGAAATAGGAGAAAATCCGAATTTTATATAAAGGAGAAGATAAATGCAAAATAAGAGATAATATGGGAATTTATGGGTAGAGAAGATAGTTAGAAAGATAATGTACCAAAATTTACAATTGGAAACCCATCAGGATAATTTAACACTAAAATTCGTTTTCTTGACCAAAAAGTAACTTAAGTACCAAGTATCATTTAATTTGGAAGATAATTGTATATATTAATATCCTTATCTAAATAAAATAGGAAATAGACCAATAAAGTGATATAAAATATTTAATGCCCTCAAGTTGGGAAACTAACTCCAAATTCGTAATCTAAACATAAAAATAGGTCTTTGGGCAAGTTTGCAACTAATTTGGATAATGTTTGGTTATTAGGTAATAGTAGGAGAGAGAAAATGCCTAAAAGGTGTAATGAATAAATAAATGTAAATCATGATGCCAAAAGTTGGAAATAAAGGCAAATTCGTATCCAACACATTAATTATGACTTGTGTGTCAAGTTTCATAAAATTTAGATAATCCTAAAGCCATAAATGAAGAAAGAAAGAAAAAATGATATTTGATTTATTTAACCCATTAAAGGTTTCCAAAAGGCAAAACTAAGAGTATATTCGTAATCTACTTAATTTGACATATGTGCAAATTTTGGTTTAATTTGGATGAGTCTAGAACCCCTAAATGATGAAAGAGAAAATACATGCATTATTGGTTTACACTTTGGATAATACGAATTATTTTTCCTATTTATCGCCTAAAGTTTCTGTCACGCGCCCTTAATGTTTCCCTGGCGATTTCTGACCGTCGGATGCACGATCTGACGGCTGTGGGTCGTCTCCTACCTTGGGTAGGAGTCCGCTTGACGTAAGACTGTAGCGCAAGCTTTCCCGATTTCCGTTCTGTCTTGTTTCTTGGCGAAATCTTCTGATTCTTCTTCTAAACGTTTCCTTTTATGATTCCGATCCCATTGATCTGTAACATTACCCCTAAAACCCTATTAGAAGAGAACCCCTAATTTCCTTTTCTCCAGCATTTTCTGCAGCCGCCCTCTTGGTGCACCTTCTACCCACACAATTGCCCAGAAAGAACCCCCTACCATCCTTCTCTTCAACCTTGACTTCAATTGGACCGCGAAGTGCAAGGTGCGGTCGGACCTACTCGGTTTCTTCTTCGGCGACCTCGGCGACATCCCGTCCAACTCTGTCACCTCCGATCCAATTCTTTCGCCGGTGAGCATCCATGGACCTTCCTCTTCCTTTTTCATTCTCACTCTTTCATCTGCGGATGTTTCTACCTTCCGGTCGACGAGCTTGGGTTGGGCTTGGTTTCTGGCCGTTTCCAGCGAGGTCCTTGTTCGCCCTCCTTGCGTTTTTGGCTTCATTTCGGTTTGGGCACCTTCGGCCGAGTATTTTCTTCTTTTTCCTGGCCTCGAATCATCATCTGATCTTCCCTGTCCTGCTCTCATTTCTCCTTGATCTACTGTCAATGGAGGAAGGTGGTTCTGGTGTTGCTGATTGTCGTTCAAGCTGTAGTTTAGGTTGATAGCTACGTTTTGTGCTCGCGAACTCGCTGGTGTAGTTCTTTTCTCGAAAGGACCTCCTTTGATCAGGTTTTGATCAGGGATTTGAGATTCTGCTAGCAGGGCTTCGTGCTTGAGCAGCGAAGAACAAAGGCACCTGCACTTTGTCCTTTCTACCCCTCCGTCTGGTCTGTGTTTTAGTTTTACGACCGAAGGGTATTTTGGTCTTTTCGCGCTTTCCTCTTCCTTTTGTTTAGCGCCTGGTTCCGCTGACTTGGCTTAAGATGTCCGCTGACATGGGTGGCCCTGATTGGCTTGCCCAGGTCCGCGTGGACATTCTCTGCTCTTTATCTGCGATCGAATTATTTGTAATTATCTGATTGGTCAGTAGTTAAAAATTGATAACTAATTATCGGATGATCGGAAAATTACGGAAAAATAATCGTTGGAATCATAAAAATAATATCTAGCTAATGGTATAAATTTTGATAACTGAATCCAAATATTAATAATAGGTGTTTTTCTTTGAATCTAATTTAGGGTAATTAACATGTAAAAATCTTAACTAATAGTATATAAGTCAGCAAAATACAATAAAATATGTTTTAGACTCGTAATAACATAACCTAAAATATGGAATAGTTTTCATAACCTAATTCACATAATAATAAAAAAAGTAGTTTTTAGGGTTTGGTCTTTATGTATGAAATTGACATAAAATTGATATATGTGTTTAATAGGCTCTTTGGTGACATAGTTTTGGATCCAGAAGTGCTTAGGACCTGTTGGACTTTGATACTAAGGTATGTTGTATCCCCTATTACTCAATGTTGAGCAATTCACCTATCTTATCATTCTTTTGAAATTGGCCTACACCATATGTCTATTCTCTTGTTATCATGGTTCATGTGAACTATCCTGGTTATTGTGATCTTGGATAATTTCTTGGAATCTTTTGTTGTGATATGGAAACATGATGATATTGTTGATGGTATCTACCACTATGATGTGGAAGTTTATTAATGTTTCATATGTTGACCATTGTGGAAAATCTTATTTGATGTTTGACTATACTTTTCTACTTGCCTCTACAATTACCTGCTATGTGATTCAGTAACCCTAGAGTAGTATAAATGCATTGGTTTTGTAAAATTTTAATTTGTGGCAACATTGTGGTATTTTGGATGGTGGATGTGTGATTCCCCATTCCCGGGAAGGATGTGTGATTCCTGGCCCATATTATATGTATATGATGGTGGATGTGTGATTCCCCATGCCAGGGCAAGATGTGTGATTCTTGGCCCATGTCTCACCAGGTTCAAGATGTGTGATTCTTGACCGCCTTTGTGTTTTATAATATTCTAGTGTTATGCTTATCTCACATGTATGCAGGATATTGGTCATGATATGTGCATGTGGCATTTCTTTATTGTTTACATATGGCAAGTATCTCTTTTGTTAAGAATCTTATCTATTATGCCCGTGTGGGTATTTCTATTCCTTTGCATGGGAAGCATTCATACATGATGTCCTTAATGTCATATATTGCTCAAGCTTTTCTTTAGAATACACATACCAGCTTTTGCTGATATATGTTTCCTTTTGTTTCTCTTTGTCGGGGTATGCTTCCAACCCCAGTTTAGATCGAGGAGAGTGAACTTCACAACAACCTTGTAGCTGATCTTCGGGAGGCTTGAAGAGGTGGTTAGATGACCCTCGGCTTAGTCCTTGGCTTAATGTTTAGTTTTCCTTTAGATTAACTTTTGTGGTGAAGTGTTGTAACAAGCTTTGTAAATTGTTAGATAAAACTTCCTTTTTCCGCTGCTACTCATTGTGTAATGATACATACATGTTGAATGAATTGATCTCCATCCCTTTGGCGAAATTTTTTTATGTGGTGTTTGTTTTAAGGGACGTGGTCTTTTCTTTCTAGTAGAGGAGTAGTTTCACTTCTTTACAGCATGATATCAGAGCCACTAGCAGTCGGTTATCTAACTATTTCAAACTCATCTCCCTTAGGATGTTTACCTTTATCTATCTTAGGTTGCTTATACCTCATGTCCTTGCCTTGTGCAGGCAAAACCCTGATGGCTGGTGATAACTCAACACTGGACAACCAGTATGGTTATGAGACGCCTCAAAATGCTAGGTTTGGTCAGGGAACCACTGATGTTGTTGGTTCGGGTGGAGCCATGACTCCAGAGCAGGAGTTGGCCATGTTCCGACAACTCTTTGCGTCTTCCATGGTGGGGAAGATGAAAGACCCGTCTGTACCTGTGAAGCCTAAGGAGCTCACAATCATGGAGTTCATGAAGATGCAACCACCTTCCTTTAAGGGTGAGGGTGAGTTAGAGATGGTGGACAAAGCAAATGATTGGGTGTTAGCCATGGAGAGGACTTTCGATGGTATGGCATGCCCTCCACATCAAAAGGTTAGGTTTGCTTCCTATGTCTTGGATGGACCAGCTAGAGTTTGGTGGAATGGAATTGCTAAGACTAGAGATATCTCCACCATGACCTGGATAGAGTTTTTGGCTCTCTTTCGAGGGAAGTACATCTGCACTGTTGCCCTAAAGAAGAAAGAAGCAGAGTTCTACAGTTTGAAGCAAGGTCCCTTATCTGTTTCTGCCTACGTGCAAAGGTTTCTGCTGTTAGAACGTTATGTAGTTGGTTTGAGTGAAGAACGTAGGGCAGACCTCTTCCTCCAAGGGCTCAACTACAATGTGGGTCGTTCTCTAATCCCACAACTGCCCTTGACCTTTCAGAAGATGGTTGATAAAGCTTTGGCTGTGGAGTCTTACCAAGGGTTTCAACCTAGGGAGTTCGACAAGAAAAGGAAGTCCTCGGGTGATGATCAGAGAAGGGACAAGTGTTCTAAGTGCAATTGTTACCATCCTCCAGGGAAGTGTTCTCATGAAAAACCTCGTCCAGTGGTATGCCATCATTGCAACGAACCTGGACACGTCAGACCTCAGTGCCCCAAGCTTCGTTTTGGACCTGGACATGTTCCTCAGCAAGCACCTCTTCAGAATCATGGCAACAATAATGGTAACAATAATAGAGGAAGACATGCGGAAAGAAGAGCTGGAAGAGTTTTTGCTTTGGATGGTGAAGAAGTTAATGATGCTGAGAAGGAGCATGTTAACCCATAGTTCCTTAGACTAGTCTTTACAAGTTATGTTTCCTTTCGCATGCTGCTTATGTAATGGATGTAAGAAGTATAGTTGAAACTTTTATAACTGAAGTTTAGTTTGATTTTATAAGATGAATCCTTTTAAGGGGTGGTGAATAAGTTTCCTATGGATGTTCTGATTTCGGGGACGAAATCTCTTTAAGGGGTGGTGTGCTGTAACATACTAGAACTAGAACGCTATCCTAGTAGTTTTACCCTTTTGTCTTAGCCAAACAAGAATAAACTAATATATGTAATTAAGGGAATACAAAATACTTTGTGCTTAATAATAACTCATTTATGTGATAATAAGAAATTAAAGAACTTAGTTGGATAAATATATCCTCATATAATCTTAATGTAGGATTGAAGTATAATTCGTCACTAAGTAATAGAAATCAAAAAGTATTTCGTCTTAGAACTTTCTAGCACTTCCTAAAATAAGAGAAATAGGAGAAAATCCGAATTTTATATAAAGGAGAAGATAAATGCAAAATAAGAGATAATATGGGAATTTATGGGTAGAGAAGATAGTTAGAAAGATAATGTACCAAAATTTACAATTGGAAACCCATCAGGATAATTTGACACTAAAATTCGTTTTCTTGACCAAAAAGTAACTTAAGTACCAAGTATCATTTAATTTGGAAGATAATTGTATATATTAATATCCTTATCTAAATAAAATAGGAAATAGACCAATAAAGTGATATAACATATTTAATGCCCTCAAGTTGGGAAACTAACTCCAAATTCGTAATCTAAACATAAAAATAGGTCTTTGGGCAAGTTTGCAACTAATTTGGATAATGTTTGGTTATTAGGTAATAGTAGGAGAGAGAAAATGCCTAAAAGGTGTAATTAATAAATAAATGTAAATCATGACGCCAAAAGTTGGAAATAAAGGCAAATTCGTATCCAACACATTAATTATGACTTGTGTGTCAAGTTTTATAAAATTTGGATAATCCTAAAGCCATAAATGAAGAAAGAAAGAGAAAATGATATTTGATTTATTTAACCCATTAAAGGTTTCCAAAAGGCAAAACTAAGAGTATATTCGTAATCTACATGCTTAATTTGACATATGTGCAAATTTTGGTTTAATTTGGATGAGTCTAGAACCCCTAAATGAGGAAAGAGAAAATACATTCATTATTGGTTTACACTTTGGATAATACGAATTATTTTTCCTATTTATCGCTTAAAGTTTCTGTCACGCACCCTTTAATGTTTCCCTTGCAATTTCTGATCGTCGGATGCGCGATCTGACGGTTGTGGGTCATCTCCTACCTTGGGTAGGAGTCCGCTTGACGTCAGACTGTAGCGCAAGATTTCCCGATTTCCGTTCTCTCTTGTTTCTCGGCGAAATCTTCTGATTCTTCTTCTAAACGTTTCCTTTTATGATTCTGATCCCATTGATCCATAACATTACCCCTAAAACCCTATAAGAAGAGAACCCCCAATTTCCTTTTCTCCAGCGTTTTCTGCAGCCGCCCTCTTAGTGCACCTTCTACCCACACAATTGCCCAGAAAGATCCCCCTACCATCCTTCTCTTCAACCTTGACTTCAATTGGACCGCGAAGTGCAAGGTGCGGTCGGACCTACTCGGTTTCTTCTTCGGCGACCTCGGCGACATCCCGTCCAACTCTGTCACCTCCGATCCAATTCTTTCGCCGGTGAGCATCCCTGGACCTTCCTCTTCCTTTTTCATTCTCACTCTTTCATCTGCGGATGTTTCTACCTTCTGGTCGACGAGCTTGGGTTAGGCTTGGTTTCTGGCCATTTCCGATGAGGTCCCTGTTCGCCCTCCTTGCATTTTTGGCTTTATTTCGGTTTGGGCACCTTTGGCCGAGTATTTTCTTCTTTTTCCTGGCCTCGAATCATCATCTGATCTTCCCTGTCCTGCTCTCGTTTCTCCTTGACCTACTGTCAATGGAGGAAGGTGGTTCTGGTGTTGCTGATTGTCGTTCAAGCTGTAGTTTAGGTTGATAGCTACGTTTTGTGCTCGCGAACTCGTTGGTGTAGTTCTTTTCTCGAAAGGACCTCCTTTGATCAGGTTTTGATCAGGGATTTGAGCTTCTGCTAGCAGGGCTTCGTGCTTGAGCAGCGAAGAACAAAGGCACCTGCACTTTGTCCTTTCTACCCCTCCGTCCGGTCTGTGTTTTAGTTTTACGACCGAAGGGTATTTTGGTCTTTTCGCACTTTCCTCTTCCTTTTGTTTAGCGCCTGGTTCCGCTGACTTGGCTTAAGATGTCCGCTGACATGGGCGGCCCTGATTGGCCTGCCCAGGTCCGCGTGGACATTCTCTGCTCTTTATCTGCGATCGAATTATTTGTAATTATCTGATTGGTCAGTAGTTAAAAATTGATAACTAATTATCGGATGATCAGAAAATTATGGGAAAATATTCGTTGTAATCAGAAAAATAAGATCTAGCTAATGGTATAAGTTTTGATAACTGAATCCAAATATTAATAATAGGAGTTTTTCTTTGAATCTAATTTAGGATAATTAACTTGTAAAAATCTTAACTAATAGTATATAAGTCAGAAAAATACAATAAAATATGTTTTAGACTCGTAATAACATAACCTAAAATATGGAATAGTTTTCATAACCTAATTCACATAATAATAAAAAAAAAGTAGTTTTTAGGGTTTGATCTTTATGTATGAAATTGACATAAAATTGATATATGTGTTTAATAGGCTCTTTGGTGACATAGTTTCGGATCCAGAAGTGCTTAGGACCTGTTGGACTTTGATACTAAGGTATGTTTTATCCCCTATTACTAAATGTTGAGCAATTCACCTATCTTATCATTCTTTTGAAATTGGCCTACACCATATGTCTATTCTCTTGTTATCATGGTTCATGTGAACTATCCTGGTTATTGTGATCTTGGATAATTTCTTGGAATCTTTTGTTGTGATATGGAAACATGATGATATTGTTGATGGTATCTACCACTATGATGTGGAAGTTTATTAATGTTTCATATGTTGACCATTGTGGAAAATCTTATTTGATGTTTGACTATACTTTTCTACTTGCCTCTACAATTACCTGCTATGTGATTCAGTAACCCTAGAGTAGTATAAATGCATTGGTTTTGTAAAATTTTAATTTGTGGCAACATTGTGGTATTTTGGATGGTGGATGTGTGATTCCCCATTCCCGGGAAGGATGTGTGATTCCTGGCCCATATTATATGTATATGATGGTGGATGTGTGATTCCCCATGCCAGGGCAAGATGTGTGATTCTTGGCCCATGTCTCACCAGGTTCAAGATGTGTGATTCTTGACCGCCTTTGTGTTTTATAATATTCTAGTGTTATGCTTATCTCACATGTATGCAGGATATTGGTCATGATATGTGCATGTGGCATTTCTTTATTGTTTACATATGGCAAGTATCTCTTTTGTTAAGAATCTTATCTATTATGCCTGTGTGGGTATTTCTATTCCTTTGCATGGGAAGCATTCATACTTGATGTCCTTAATGTCATATATTGCTCAAGCTTTTCTTTTTTTTTTTGATGGATTGCTCAAGCTTTTCTTTAGAATACACATACCAGCTTTTGCTGATATATGTTTCCTTTTGTTTCTCTTTGTCGGGGTATGCTTCCAACCCCAGTTTAGATCGAGGAGAGTGAACTTCACAACAACCTTGTAGCTGATCTTCGGGAGGCTTGAAGAGGTGGTTAGCTGACCCTCGGCTTAGTCCTTGGCTTTATGTTTAGTTTTCCTTTAGATTAACTTTTATTGTGAAGTATTGTAACAAGCTTTGTAAATTGTTAGATAAAACTTCCTTTTTCCGCTGCTACTCATTGTGTAATGATACATACATGTTGAATGAATTGATCTCCATCCCTTTGGCAAAAAAAATTTATGTGGTGTTTGTTTTAAGGGACGTGGTCTTTTCTTTCTAGTAGAGGAGTGGTTTCACTTCTTTACAGCGTCATCCTCCTCCCGCTCGTGATCAATGACATCCACCTGATCATCCCTTCCACCCTCTAACCCTAACCAAGATTGTGGTTCCCCTCACCATACCATGATCGTGGTTTCTCTCTACCACTCCGCGATCACTTCCTTTGTCCTCCACTCAATGTCGTGATCGTTGTAGTCTCCTCCTACCAGTGGGATCCCCCTCCACTTCTCATCACGTCGTTATCCACCTACATCCTTCACCCACCAAGCAGTAGCGCCGCCTATCACCTCTTCATCCTTCATCGTGACCTGGGCACACGACCAAAGGCCAATGAAGGACCGTGACCTACAACACGAGAACCGCGACCCCAGGGCAAGAAACTGCAACCCAGGACAAAGGTGATAACCGAGATCAATGCAAAGATGAAGACCGCGACCTGGGCTGAAACAACTGTGACCGTACAATAGAAAAGCCACAACCTTGGAACGGCCTAGCACTCCTATAAAGAGACCTCTACCCCAACCATTCAAGGGAATCCTCTCTAAATGTCGTTAGGCTACAGGTTTGTCCTCATCCTAAGGAGATGGTCTCCTCCACCGCCAGGCTACACCCAAGAAGAGTTTGACCCCTGGTGCATCCTTCTATCTGCTCCATCCAACTCGTTCATCTAGATCTACAGTCGTCTTCATCATCTACGTCGTGTCTACACTACCATCACATCTATGAGATGCTCCTCCTGTTGGGAGCAAGGACTATGAGAAGAGAGAGAAGGTGGAGAAAGAAGATATGCCCCATCTATTGTGGTGTTCTTCCCTCCTCATCCAGATCTACCCAGACATTGTGTAAAAGACCGCCTCTCCACCGAGTTGTGATCATCTTCTTCACCATTCTCATGGTGGAATCTTCCCTCTCTCTTGTTCTTTTTGTTTCTCTCACCATGAGCGAGTAGTTTCCTTTCACTGGGGTGAGGGGACTAGCCCCGCTGCCCGTGCTTACATGTCCAATTATTAAACATTCCATGGCATGTATATAACTTTTCATTTCGTTGTTAATCGTTTGATGTGTGCTTATGGATTGATCACCTACTTGCATGATCTATTTCGTTCCTATGTTGCGAGAACTTCAATACGTAGGTTTTGAATGTCGATTAATGCAGTTGACTCCCTGACAAGAACTTCTGATGGGATTCCATAAAGTCATAAGTGTGTGATCCATGAGGGGACGAGACATCTAGCCCACAGTGACGCTTCTGTGTGCCTAAAGCATGTATGGGGGGCCTACAACTTTAGTTGTATATATGTATCTTCCGAGCTGTAAGTGTGTGATCTGGATGGTGACGAGACATCTGATGCCTAAGGTGATGCTTATGTGAACCTAAACATCCTTACGGAGGGTTTGCAGGAGCTCTATTTGGATGGTTATATCTAGCCTAGATGTTTGTGTTTGGATGTGTTTGCATGTGTAGCGGTGGTGAAACCCGGGACCATCCCAGAGATTCCCATCATTAATCTTTAATCAACTTTTAATCCTGCTCTTTACTTTCCTCACAATTAGTTTAATTAACTTCAACCCAGCCTTTGTTCTAAATATTAGTTTTGATTCAGCTAGATTCGACTAGTAAAAGATTCTTAAAAATGTTGTCTCTTAGGATTCAATCCTCAACTATACTGTGATAAGACGCATCCTCTTTTGGGTGGTATTATTGCATAAGGTTTTGGTAAAACTCAGGGATTTCAGCCCTGGTTGAGTTTGTTAGTATAGTAAGAACCACATCAAATTCTGGCGTTGGGGACAACAGAATCATCTAGTTGAATTTAGTTCTATTAAGTCTAATTTAGGATTTTGCTTTTAATTTTGATATAATTGAGCATCTACTTGAATTTGACTCCATTCTATCCATCTTACTCCCAAAAGATCTTTCCATCCTAGGTACCCCCAAAGACTAGTGCATGCACCGCTCGAATAGTTCTGGCCTTGCTGCTAGCTTTAACCCTGAGATAGAAAGAACCTTTCATTGTCAGAGTAGAGAGAACCAATCTAGGATGGCACAAGAGGAGGAAATTTCCCGAAGTGTAGCTCAAGCCCTTAATGCACAAAGAGAAAGGCTTATGTAAGAAGCCCGAGCTGCAATTCAAGAAAAAATCCAAGTAGCTCAAGCAACAGCTCAACAAGCTGAGTTACAAAAAGAACTTCGAGAATTCTCCATCCCTAAGGATGTTGATGTTCACCACCCAGTACAACCTCCTCCCATCAATGCTGCCAATTTTGAGATTAGGGCACATTGGGTTACGTTGCTTCAGAATATCCCTTTCTATGGTAAGCAAGGAGAAGATAGTCAAGAACATCTTCTGTGGTTTATAGATCTATGTGCTATGACAAAGCAAAATGGAGTCACAGATGATGTCGTCAAACTCTGTCTCTTTAAATATTCTCTTTCCGATATAGCCATGAGTTGGTATAACTCTTTGCAATGTGAACCCATCACCACCTAGGAGCAACTTCAAAATGTCTTCCTAGAAAAATTCTATCCTCCCTCTCTCACCTATGAAATTAGAGGTCGAATAACACAGTTCACTCAGGTCCGTGGTGAAACCCTTGCAGAAGCATGGGAAAGATACAAAGAGCTCCTAAGCAAGTGTCCACACCATGGAATTTCTAAGAATCAACTCATCAAAATCGTTTATAGGGGTGTGGATGATGATATCAAGAAGTTCTTAGACTCCTCATCTGGGGGAAACTTCATGTGACAAAGCTATGATAGCGCATGGAAGGTCGTCACCCTTGGAGCTGAAAATCAAGCCAACTGAGGTAGACCCATAAGTAAAGGAGTGTAGAAGGTTGCTACGGTAGAAGCTACTCCTGAGTACAAGTCTATCACCGAGTCTCTTAAGCTTCTAGTTGCCAAGCAAGACCACTTGAATCATCTTTTGTCTCCTATAAAAGAAGACGTTTGTTCCCTCGACAACAAGAACAATTCAAGTCAGCTTCACTATTTTGTGAAGCATGTAAAGGCACCGATCATTCTACACTAGCCTGTAATATCCTCTATGATGTTGTTCTGGGCAATACTTGTGCCCAAGGAGATAATGGTCAAATGGAAAATCTGAATGTTGTCAACACTATCCCTGGTCAAGGATATTATAACCCAATCCAGAACAGGAACCATATGGGTTTTCAATATGGAAATATTTCAAGAGCGGAAAACTCATGACAACTTGGTTCAAATAATCAACAACGAGGCCTGCTGGGATATCAATATAACCAACAACAAAATTTCGGAAATCAAGGGAACTTTAGAGGTAACTACCAGAATAGAAACTACAACAATTATCAGAACAATTATCAATTCTAGAATCCAAACCAAGTCCCTTATCAATAAGGACAACTAGATGGCCCCATCTCTCCTGATGAAAAACTGTCAGCTATTGAGAAGATGTTGCAGTCACAACAGACTATGATAGCAAACCAGCAAGCCCATCAGAAGGCTATTGAATCTCAACTAGCTCAACTTTCAGCTAGCCTCAAGCCACCTGCTGGAGCTTTTGCTAGCCAACCAGAGAACAATCCTAAACATCCAGAGTAATTGAAGGTTGTCACCACCAGGTCTGGAAAAGACTATTATGGTCCTCCCGACAAGACACATGTGGTAGTTACCGATGATGATGACTTTATGACTTCCCAAGACTCTATAGTACCTAAATCTCAACCGAAAGAACTACCAACCACTGATAGGATAGACAAAGCAATTTCTGAGAAACCTATTGTTGCAGAAGCAGAAGACACACCTGAGCCGGATGTGCCAGTGTACAAGCCTCGTCCTCCTTTCCCAGCTCATTTGAAGCAAACAAAGCTTGACACACATTTCAACAAGTTCAAGGAAGCAATGAAGAAGCTTCATGTTGATATACCCTTTCTTGATGCTCTAGCTGAGATACCAGCCTGGATGAAGTACTTGAAGTCTCTCCTCACAAGGAAGTATATAACTGAAGAATATGAGATAGTTAAGTTAGCAACAACCACTTCCGATATCATTCAGAGCAAGATGCCCAAGAAGCAGAAAGACCCAGGATCCTTTGGGATTTCGTGCCATATCGGTGACTCTACATGTAAGAAGGGATTGGCCGATCTTGGAGCTAGCATCTCTATCATGCCACTTAGCCTTTGTAAGAGTCTAGGGTTTGTAGAATTGCTTCCAACTGGCATGACCATATAGCTTGCTGACAATTCTATGACTCTCCCTTTGGGAATCATCGAGGATGTCCCAGTCAAGGTAGGAAAAGACTCTTATGTCCCATGTGACTTTGTCATCATGGACATAAAAGAAGATTCCAGATACCCTCTTATCTTTGCCCATCCATTCCTTGCCACTATGAGAGCTCTGATTGATGTTAAAGCAGGAACCTTGCTCCTTAGACTAGGTAAAGAAACCCTCGAGTTCAAGGTTTTTGAAAGTATGCGAAGACCAAGCATGCAAGAAGAAGTATACTTGATTGATTGCATAGAGAAAATGTCACTCCTTACACAAGAGGACTATGAACAAGACAAACCTTTGAAAGTGGCTCTAATAAACCCATCTTCTAACAACTCCATCGACAGACATGTGAAGGATTGCATTCTCCAACTTAATGTTGTCGAAGAAGATCTTGAAACTAAATTTGAGGAACTCAAGGCTATGAATGTAGTTAAAGACCTATGTGAGAAGCCAGAAGCTCCTGAAATGAAGCCCCTACCCGAGGGACTAAATTACATGTTTCTGGATGATCTCAAGGTCTGCCCAGTTATTATAAATTCTGATCTAACGACCGAATAAGAAGATAAACTCCTAAAAGAATTAAAAGAAAGAAGGAAAGCTATCGAATACAAGATGAGTGGTCTCACTGGGGTCAGTCAAGCACTCTACATGCACAGAATCCCCATGGTGGAAGACCACAAGCCATCTGTCGAATATCAATGAAAGCTTAATCCAAATATGAAGGAAGTAGTCTGCCTTGAAGTTATTAAATTGCTCACTACGGGGATCATCTATCATATATCTAACTCACCATGGGTGAGTCATGTACATGTTGTCCCAAAGAAAGGTGGCATTATTGTGATACGGAATGAAGATAATGAACTCATCCCCACTCAAACAGTTATCGGGTGGAGGATGTGTATCGATTACAGGAAGTTGAATAAGGCAACTCGTAAGGATCATTTTCTGATGCCTTTTCTAGACCAAGTTCTAGAGAGACTGGCTCACTAGGAATAGTCCTGCTATCTTGATGGTTACTCTGGATTCTATCAAATTCCTATACATCTGGATGACCAAGAGAAGACAACTTTCACTTGCCCTTTTGGAACATACGCCTTTAGAAGGATGCCATTCGGGCTTTGTAATGCACCAGCAACCTTCCTACGTTGCATGGAAGCCATATTTGTTGGTCTAACTAAAACTATTATGGAAGTTTTTGTGGATGGTTTTTTCATGTACGGGGATTCATATGACTCATGCCTGAAACACCTCTCCTTGGTCCTCAAATGATGCGAAGAAGCACATCTAGTGCTAAATTGGGAGAAGTGTCACTTTATGGTAAAAGAAGGCATCGTCCTCGGCCATAGGGTCAGTAATCGAGGAATTGAAATGGACAAGGAAAAGATCGAAGTGATTTCCAAACTCTCTATCCCAACCAATGTAAGAGAGGTTTGCATGTTCTTTGGTCATGCAGGCTTTTACATAAGGTTTATCAAAGATTTCTCCAAGATAACCAAGCCTATGACGAACTTGTTACTAAAGGATGTTGATTTCCATTTTGATGAAGAATGCATCAAGAGTTTCAACAACCTGAAGCATGCTCTTACAACAACACCCATCATCCGAGCTCTAGATTGGGGGCACCCATTCGAAATAATGTGTGATTCCAGTGACTACGTAGTCGGTGCCATTTTAGGCCAATGTATAGAGAAGAAACATCATGTCATCTACTATGCATCGAAGACCCTTGACGAATCTCAGAGGAATTATGCAACTATTGAGAAGGAACTCCTAGCAGTCGTGTATGCCTTTAACAAGTTTAGATCCTACCTCATTGGTTTGAAGGTTGTTGTTTACACAGATCATTTTGCTATATGTTACCTCCTGAAAAAGAAAGATGCAAAACCCAGGCTGATCAGATGGATTCTCCTCTTGCAAGAATTTGATCTGGAGACAAGAGATGAGAAAGGAACATAGAATGTTGTGGCAGACCACTTGAGTCACATCCACACACTGGACACTGAAAAGATCCCAATTAATGATTCTCTTCCAGATGACCAACTCATGAAAGTCTCAGAAGCTACTCCTTGGTACTCGGACTATGTGAACTACCTCATCGCCGGTGTCATCCACCCTGAATGTACCGAAAATGCACTGAAGAAATTCATGCATGATGTGAGTCAATATCACGGGGTTGAACTGTACCTCTTCAAGCTTTGCGTTGATGGTCTCTACAGACATTGTATCGCTAAGGAAGAAGCCCAACTTGTTTTAGAGCAATGCCACTCAGGCCCAGTTGGAGGCCATATGAGTTCTAAGAAAACTACTTTGAAGGTTTTGCAATGTGGTTTCTTTTGGCCAAACATATCCAGAGATGCCTACAACTTTTTTCTATCATGTGACAAGTGTCAGAGAATGGGTAACATTACGAAACGAGATGAGATGCCACTTAATCCATGGCAAGAAGTAGAGATTTTTGATGTTTGGGGAGTGGACTACATGGGTCCATTCCCATCCTCGCATGGATTTTTCTACATTCTAGTCATAGTGGATTATGTCTCTAAATGGGTAGAGGTCATACCAACAGTCACTAGAAATTCGAAACCTGTCATCAAAAAGTTAAAAGACATTATATTTCCCCATTTTGGAGTCCCATGCACTGTGATATCCAACGGAGGTTCTCATTTTCTAGAGAGAAGCTTTGAAGTCCTATTAAGAAAGTATGGTGTAACGCACAAGGTAGCTTCCCCCTACCATCTACAAACAAGTGGGCAGGTAGAGGTCTCTAACTGCCAACTCAAAGCTATACTGGAAAAGATAGTAGGTCATAACCGAAAGGATTAGTCAGTAAAAATCAATGACGCCTTGTGGGCCTACCGAACTGCTTTCAAGACTCCTCTTGGGACAACAACATTTATATTAATCTATGGCAAGTCATGTCACCTTCCCGTAGAACTTCAACAACTTCAACACAAAGCTTGGTGGGCAATCTAACAGCTAAATTTTGACATGAAGAAAGCTGGCCAAACCAAGATTCTACAACTTCAGGAGCTGGATGAACTTCAAATGACCGCTTATGAGAATGCCAGAATCTATAAAGAACGCACAAAGTTGTGGCATGATGGCAATCTGAAAAGGAAGGACATTCAAGTGGGAGACCAAGTTCTACTGTTCAACTCAATACTGAGGTTATTCCTAGGGAAACTCCGTTCTCGATGGTCTGGACCGTACATTGTCAAAAGCATCTACCCACATGGTGCCTTTGTTTTATAGAGTGAAAATTTAGGAGAATTTGTAGCAAACGACCAATGCTTGAAGAGATATTTCACCATGGCTGACATAGGCACTGAAGCAATGTTGGATCTCTCTAAACCAACATATCTACCAGAAAATTGAAGGAATCAAGTCGAGCCAATGACATAAAACAAAGGCGCTTGTCGGGAGGCAACCTGACCCTTACCTTAGATTTTTACTTTGAGTTTTAGTTTTAGACAATGCATTGCAAGATGCAATCTTAAGTTTTGACAATTTTCATTTTTGGGATTTCAGATGGAGGACACGTCGCCGAAAGGAATGCAACCACATCTAGTGGACCAACTGGCGTGAGTTTTCCCCTCCATCTCAGATTTAGAGTTTTCTCGGGACAAGCAAATTTCTAAGTTTGGGGTGGAGGGTGGGTGGTACGTACTTTAGTTTCCACCCGCTCCTATCTGTTACAGATTTAAGATTTCATCATTGCAATTTTGAGCAAATTTTTCAAAAAATTTTGAAGTTTTTAAAGTAGTTTGTATAGAAACTTGATGAATTTTTGATTCTTTTGTTTCGATCAAAGCCATTACCTAGCTGGCTAGTTCTTTTTCATGCAGTTTTGAATCATTATACCCTCCTTATTTGAAGCAAATCCTTAAGGGGGACAAATTCTAAAACTAGCCAATGGTTAGAAATCACCATGTGAAGCTTATGAATCCTAACATCATGTTCAGTAAAAATGGCAAGTATCTGTCGAACTGAGAGGGATCAAACACATTGTGCTTCCCAACTGACGAGTGGAACAATAGCATGGAATCTCCATCGGATCCACATCAAGTCATTATTTGAATAGAGTATGATAAGGAGAACAACCCAGTGTACTAAATTGTAAATCAAGTTGCATTTTGATCTGAACTCTCTTCTACACTTCTTCTATCATCTTTTTACCTCTCTGTCCATCAAAAAGAAACGAAAATAGCCAATATAGTGCCAAACCCTAAGTTCGGGGTGGCACACCCTCTCTCGCTCTATTCGCTTATTCCATACCCCTCGCTATGTAATAGGGGCGTACCACCAAGAAAAGATACCAATGTGCACACAAAAAATACAATCTCGAGTCAAATAGAGGAGAGATTCACACAAAATAATAATAATAATAGTTGCAGTCAATGAAATTGCAACCATATAATAAAAATCTCAATTCAAATAGAGGAGAGATTTATTTCTTCCTTCCATACCACCCTTCACTCCCTTTTCCACCTACTAGCACAATGAATGCCTACTTTGCCAAAATCTTGAAAAACACCAGTGTCAGATCAGGTACACACTTGTTGTTTTGTGGGTGTCTATGGACTCTTATGAAACTCTTAGACATACTTGATGTTGGAAAAAGTAGGGAGGAAGTGATGTTGGAAAACAAACTCAGGAACGAAGATGTCGTAAGATTTGTTTGGTGATCTCAGGAAGTTGAGATGCTTAGCTATACAAAGTAGAGAAGAAACAAGCATGATGTGAAGATGAGGCAATCACACGAGTGAAAGTATTTATTTGGCAACTATTTCAAATTTTGTGTTACCCGAGGATGAGCAACGTTTAAGTTCGGGGTATTTTGATGAATGCATATTCATCGTGGGTTCAATCACCTTGTTTGACCCAGTTTTTCCCAGTATATTCGCTTTTGTTTGCTTTATCCTTTAATATACAAATTTACCTAGTTTAATCGATTTATCTCCAATTTAATTGACAATTACTCTTCTCCTTGTTGGCCCATGAGCACTGCAGCCCACCTAAATTAATCGGGGCCCTTTTAATCCATCTGCCTCTTCACCCATGGTCTCTCTCCCGCCTTCTTCCTCTTACCCTAAACTGTGATCACGATTTCTTCACTACCAGACACCTGTGGTTCTCTCTCCCTCTGCTTGCTTCAATATCGTGACCACCCCTCTATCTAACCGCGACTGTGGATTCTTCCCGGACACCTGTCCGCGGTCTGTTGCTACTCTCCTAACAACCGCGACTGCTCCCTCATCCCGAACTGCACCCACAGTCAGCCTCTATCCTCCCTGCGGTCTGTCGGTTCCCACTTCCTAGACCACCTCAGCAGCAAACCACGACCGTGGTTCCGTTAATCGCGACTACGGCTTCTCCACCCTCAAACATCATGACCAGGTCAAGTGCCCAAAACTGTGACCAATCTCCAAGCTGACCTTGCCCGCGGTCTATGCTTCTCAATAACCGCGATTGCAATTCTGACATCCAACAACCGCGACCCATGCCCCATACTTAGTCACGGTCTTCACACCTTCACCATTCGTGATCAGGGTCCCCATCCTTCCTTCACAATCTCCAGCAGTCACGGTAGTTCTTGCCTTCAACCCTAGACCACCTCTGCTCCTCTAGCTACACCTTGACCGCCAAACCGCGATCATCTCCGCCACCCACAAACCGCAATATGGCCTCTTCCACCAACAGACCGCGACCTCATCCAATCATGGTCACTTTGCACCTGCATCAGATCACACACCGCGGTCACCTCCTTTCACCCTTACCTCAGTGGTCGCTTCCCAACTCTCACACAACCATGCCCACGGCTTCTTTTGCACCTGATCACGACCTCGCTTCTCCCTCCTACACATATCATGACCTGGGGTCCTCGATGTTACCTACTACACACCTCAACTCCTTCTACCAGACAGTGTCATCCTCCTCCCACTCACGATCAATGCCATCCACCTGATCATCCCTTCCACCCTCTAACCCTAACCGTGACCACGGTTCCCCTTGCCATACAATGATCGTGGTTTCTCTCTACCACTATGTGATCAATTCCTTTGTCCTCCACTCAACACTGTGATCACGGAAGTCTCCTCCTACCCACGGGATCCCCCTCCACTTCTCATCACGCCCTCATCCACCTGCATCCTTCACCCACCAAGCAGCAGCACCGCCTATCACCTCTTCATCCTTCATCACGACCTGGGCACACGACCAAAGGCCAACGAAGGACCGCAACCTGCAGCATGAGAACCATGACCCCAGGGCAAGAAACTACAATCCAGGCCAAAGTTGATCACCACGATCAATGCAAAGATGAAGACCGTGACCTAGGATGAAACAACCGCGACCGTACAATAGAAAAGCCATGACTGTGGCACTGCCCAGCCACTCCTATAAATAGACTTGTACCCCAACCATTCAAGGGAATCCTCTCCAGATGTCGTTAGGCTGTAGGTCTATCCTCAGCCTAAGAAGACAGTCTCCTCCACTGCCATGCTACACCCAAGAAGCGTTCAACCCCTGGTGCATCCTTCTATCCACTCCATCCAACCCGTTCATCCAGATCTGAGGTGGAAACCCAGATCTACAGTTGTCTTCATCATCTTCGCCGTGCCTACACCGTCGTCACGTCCACGAGTTGCTCCTCCTACTGGGAGCAAGGACTATGAGAAGAGATAGAAGGTGGAGAAAGAAGATCTGCCATGGTGTTCTTCCCTCCTCATCCAGATCTGCCCCGACGTTGTGTAGAAGACCGTCTCTCCACGGAGCTGCGATCATCTTCTTCACCATGCTCATGGTAGAATCTTCCCTTTCTCTTGTTCTTTTTGTTTCTCTCACCATGAGAGAGTAGTTTCCTTTCGTTGGGATGTGGGGACTAGCCCCGCTGCCCGTGCTTACATGTCCAATTATTAAACATTCCATGGCATGTATATAACTTTTCATTTCGTTGTTAATCATTTGATGTGTGCTTGTGGACTGATCACCTACTTGCATGATCTATTTCGTTCCTATGTTGCGAGAACTTCAATACGTAGGTTTTGAATGTTGATTAACGCGGTTGACTCCCAGACAAGAACTTCTGATGGGATTCCCTGAAGTTGTAAGTGTGTGATCCATGAGAGGACATTACATCTAGCCCACGGTGATGCTTCTATGTGCCTAACGCCCGTATGGGGGGGCCGCAGCTTCAGTTGGATATATGTATCTTCAAAGTCGTAAGTGTGTGATCTAGATGGCGACAAGACATCTGATGCTTAAGGCGATTCTTACGCGAACCTAAACATCCTAACAGAGGGTTTGTAGTAGCTCTATTTGGATGGTTATATCTAGCATGGATGTTTGTGTTTGGATGTGTTTGCATGTGTAGCGGTGGTGAAACTCGGGACCATCCCAGTGATTCCCATCATTAATCTTTAATCAACTTTTATTCCCACTCTTTACTTTCCTCACATTTAGTTTAATTAACTTCAACACAACCTTTGTTCTTAATATTAGCCTTTATCCAGCTAGATTCGACTAGTAAAAGATTCTTAAAAACATTGTCCCTTGGGATTCGATCCTCAACTATACTGCGATAAGACCCGTTTGCTTGGGGGTGGTATTATTGCACAAGGTTTTGGTAAAACTCAGGGATTTCAGCCATGGGTGAGTTTTTTAGTGCAGTAAGAACCACGTCATGCTCTCTCCTTAGGGGATATTTCATGAGTGAAATACTCCCAAGGTAGTGGGGTGTAATTGTCAAGTTTTAGGTCATGGTCCAAGACCGTATAGAAATGGATATGTGTGAGTGATGGTCCAATTTTTAAGTCTTGGTCAAGGACCGCATATATATTAGTGAAGGTGTGGTGATAGCCCAGTTTTAGCTCATGGTCCAGGACTGTATTGAGTAAAATGTGAAATTGGGGTAATGGCCCAATTGTAGGTCGTGGTCTGAAATCATATAAGGTAGGCGAAGATGGGTGGGTGACACACCTAAACTATTCATGCAAAATGCAAGTGTATGCGTCGAGTAGTATAGGCCTATGAGGCATGAATGTCAAACTCAAACCGTTCTCCAAAAACTACTACTAACTATAACATAATCAGATGGGCCTAGAAAATGTGATTGGTTGGTTGTTTTATGACTAATAACAAGAATTAAATTTAAATTAAGTGAAAGTGATCATGAATTGATGGAGAATAAGAATTAAAATATAAATAAGTGCATGTAATCTGGAATTGACGGATTCCTTATTATTAAAGTTTCACCACAGTATCCAATGCATTTAACTCCATTTCATCAATAATGTTTTACCATTAACCCTAGACTAAGGCCATGTAGCAAGTATTACTCACTTTGGCAGTGTAATACACTACATATACTAAGGCAAACCCCACTTACATAGTGGTTAGGAATTAGCTAGGTGCATTGATAATAACTCTAGGTTATTCCTTCACATTCGTAAGCCCTCTCTTGAGGCACAATATTAGTTGTGTAAATCTACAACTTTTCAACCCCAAATCCCTCTCCTAAAGTAATTAGTGATCTAATACATTGCTTATGGTGATCAAGAACAAACAATTCATCAAGAAATCATAGTTTTACATCCAAAATTAAAGGAAATATGTATTATTAATTTGTGAAAGTTAAATACAGAGAAAAATTAGGATACTCCTTGTACCTAAGGAACAAATTGATTAGCCCTGTATGACTTCTACCATCAAATACATAGAGAAAGAGAGAGAAAACAATCTAGACATTAGAAGAACTAATAAAAACCCTTAGAGAAGTAGTCCTGAGGATCCCCTATGGTAGACACCTCAATCCACAGTGTTTCACCTACAAATCTACCTCCCGAAAGTTCCTAGAATGTCAGATACGTGGCTATCTCCTTCATCTCATCCTATCTTGACTTTGTGATGTGATGCAAAAATATATAAAATAATATTTTCTTTGGCTACACTCCCCCTAAGTCATAATTGGGACTCGGGCCATCATTAAGTCACATCCTTTGGATCTGTCATTATCTTTAATCAGCAATGATCATGTAAAGTTGGTGCCATTGATCGGATGTTAGTTGCATCGAGTTGTTGGTTGACTCAAAACCCTTGATAAGTTTTGGTATTGCCGACCAATATATCAGTAGCACTGAGTTTCTCTTCAAGTTTTAACTTGCTATGGATGCAAAAGTTGATACCACTGACTCATGTGTCAGTGGCATCAAAGCCATAAAATCAAGTTCCTTATGCTTTCTAGGTGGTAAGTCAGTAGTACTGAGTCCTCTTTTTGCTAGCATTGAATGTCGTCTCAGTAGCATCAAAAAATGTATCAGTAGCACCGAGATGACTGATATTCCCTATTGGATTTTGCATAATGTTGGTACTACCAAATTATATGTCAGTAGCAATGAGTTGTGGTGAAGTGTTCGAATTGCCTAAAACAAGGAAAAGCCAACATAGGTCTTAATAAAAATTGATTATTCAACATAGTTTAGTAAGAAATACTTATTAATTGATGCAATAGTATTTCACTGGCTAATAATGATGAACAGTACATAACTAATTCCAAAATGTGCAATTATGCACTAAATACATGGAAACTAGCTTGTGACAAGCAACTAAAAATTAGTGCATCAAAATATCCTAAGCTGGAATGTTGTTTTCCCTAGAGAAACACTACCTTTAGATTAGTTTCAAATAAGTTATAAAGAGGACAAACATCATGAATTAGATTTCCCAAATACCCCCACATGACGGTCTTGAATCGGCCCTTACCAAGACTGAACAAATAACTACTCTGAAGTGACCACAATTGTTCATTAAAGATGTCCAACCTCATATCCATGAAACAATATTAGTAGAGCAGCTTACATCATCGTGAAGAGACATATCCTTGATGCACCATGTGATTCCCTATCTACATTGCTCTTGTCTACCTACCAAACTATGTTGAAAGTAGTTCCTCATATAGAATTGAATGAGGGTATCATTCATTTATGTGACCTACCATAAAGAGTAATGGGTGGAATGAAATAGGAGGCTATGAAAAACAATCACAAGTAACATCTGAATCATTTATTTAATAAACTGTCATGAACTAAAAATGAAGGGAATGAAAAATGCATGAATCATAAAGCATACGATTATGGTGGAATGATGAATGCACTGGATGTCTCATTTGAATGATGAGTGTGGGTAAAAGAATGCGTACATATATCCTATCTCTACTTCTCATTGAGTTCAAGGCATCCTTTTCTCCCTTTTAATATTTTCTCTTTTTGTTCTACCCTCTTATTTTAGCATGATTTATGATTTATGACTAGGCTTTTCTTCAACATATTTATCATTTATTTTTCTTATTTTTTTCATTAAGAAATATTTGGATGTATATCCTTTCACTTTATTTTTTTCAGAAGGCTACAAACATACATGTTGTAAAATATGCAAAGAATGATGAAAAAGGAGTATGCAATATACATTAATTTTGTTATGCAACTAATTTTTATGCAAATATCAATAGTTTTTTTCTTTTTTCCTAACTAATGCACCATAAATAAACTAGCTATCATGCTACCATTTATGCTATGCAATGCAATCTAGAGGAAACTATTCCGGTTACTTGATCATCTTATGGTGGTGGATGAAATGTCATGAAAGGTCAGTGGAATCACATGATTAAGAGACAATGCATGTCTTTACTATGATATATCCATCTCCTATCAACCTGTGTAAATGGTAACCTTAGGGTTTCTTTCTAAAAAAATTCCATTTAAGGTCTCGTTACTTGTTTGGTCAGTTTGGGCTCAAACCCCATCATCATACACAGATCTTGGATGAACTAAGATTTTCTTTCATATTAAGTGTCCTCAAGATAACTAACCCAAACATTTCCTCCAGTTGGTGTTGCCTTAGGCTTTGCAAAATAAGCTCAAAAAGATGAGGTCATTTTAAATTTTTAGATTTCATTATAAGGGAACAAAACACATTCTTTTTGGTGTTGGAAGAAATCATGATAACTAAGCTCCACAATTACAATAGAAATATTGTGGATCATATACTTGCAAATAAGGAAAAATTAAAGAAAGATAGAGAATAAACAAGATAAAGATGTTCCAGCACCCCCCTGAGCTTGAACTTGAATATGTCCTTATAGTCACAATTCAAACAAAGAGGTGGAATGGTAGTACCATGTGCTCAGTAGGGTGGTGGTGGAAAGTTCTCACAGAATTTATGGATCAAGTTCTTCTGGTGTTTGTGCCTCTATTTCAGTGCCACAGACTTGTGTAAATAAGTGAAATCACCTATCTACTAATAATAATGGTATGCAAAAGTCCAATGAATAGCGGTAGAATTTGAAACATTGACTATATTCAATTTCATAAAAAGTACATCTTTTTCACCCAATAAGGGTGTACATGATATATACAACAAAATATGGATCTTGAGATAGAGGGAACCTAAACTACATCAATTTGTCTCCAAGAAATACCTTAAGGGATAGGTCCAAGATGAGAGGATGAATTCCTTACCACTAATCTTAGGCCGGTCCATCACGCTCCTACTGCGCACTCTGATCCTAAACCTCTTTAACCTAAATTACAATATATATGTATGCATTAGGGTTTCATATATCATAAAGTGTAAGTAAACCCAAATATTGGACCTTCAAGGAAAACCTTTGATTCAGAACTCAAATCATGGACCAATCGATCAATTGGATTCTCCCGATTAAGAAAATATATTTATTTATTAGATTTGGAGTTAAAATGGATTAATTACAAATTATAAGGCTTTTTCTATTATTAAAATGGTTTTTATAGTAAAAATCAAAATAGAGATGTAAAACATGACCAAAAAACCCTAATATCATATTCCTTATTAAAAACCCTTTCCAAAAAGTATTTATTTGTATTTTTCTGATAAAGTACCGATTTACTATGAATTATATAAAATTGACCAATAGAAAATTACCAAAAAGCCACCTAAGCTCTGTTTTGCCAACTTAGTGGGAACTGGACCCGAACCCATTCTGACATGGACCAACCAATTATTTCCAGTTAGCAAATAGGGGCTCACCCCATAGGTTTAGTGATCAATGAAAACAAAACATTAAATATCGAGAATGCCCTTGCAAACGAAATCATTTGATCGACGTTACAGGGACGCCAAGATCATTTTCTGTCCTGGCATGTTCCTTCTTCGAGCCATGGATCTTGAGCATAACCTGGAGGTCAAGACTCCATGGATCCAGATCATAACCAATGCATATTGATGCAAATAGAGACTGGGAACAAGTTCACTGAGTTCTCACGGTCATAGGAACTCCCAGACAAGTTCCCCCGCGCCCAAGAACAATGGGACCAGGCTTTTCCATGGCCAAAATAGGGAAGCAAACAGTGATTAAAAAAACACCTGAAAGCAAGGAGCTAAGCGTCAACTAAAGTTCCCAAAACCTTCGCAGAGGCAAAAAGATGCCAACCAACCCATTCATGACCTTGTGGGCTCATTGAAACGCCATGGTGACTAGCGCCGACAAGGACCTTGCTTCCCTCTATAGGATACAATGTTTCAAAAAAACACAGAGCAAACCGCCACATGGAAAAGGAATCTACGAGTTCAGGGACGGTTACATGTCTCCCAATTGTACAAGAGACTCCAGAAATGGTTGGGTGAATCCAAGATCGTTTAGGGGTATTGGGCCATAGGAGGTGAAACTGGGAGGTGAGGAGTAAGGCCTGAGGTTTATTGGTGCTACTGAGTTCCTTATATAGGCAAGAGATGAGCCATAGGTCCCTCTGCAACTTGGGGCAGAGATGACAAGGAAAGCCCTAAAAGGGCATTTCGTCCATGAACCATGACATGGGATGAGTGAAGGCTCATCCAAAATGGTGTGGAATGGTAGATTTGAAGATGAAGAAATCATTAGAATTGATGCATCAGAGGGGGAGAAATAGATCGGGGAAAATAAGCATATGAAACAGCTTCTTACTCGCGTATTGACCAAAGGAAGGTGATGATGACCCTACCATTGGATGAGATCTTAGATCAGGTGATTAAACCTCAGCCGTCAGATTGTGTAAGGGAGATGAGAATCAAAATTAATGTAATGTGTGACATGGAAATAATAGAACCATAGTGTTAATCATTTGCATTAATGAAATCACATTAAAATCATAGTTACACTATATTCAAACGAATTTAATTCATTTTGAGGGTCAAACATGGGTCAAATGACCTCAAATTTAGACCATAGACCAATTTTAATGTCTAGAATATGCTTAAGCAATTAGAATTCGTTTTTGCACATATTATGGCCCATAACTCCTATATTGGCTATTAATCCTAATATTAATGCATTTAAAGGCGAATTAACTTGAAAAGACTTTTCCAATTAAATCCTTGAGTGAAAATTGGAGATAGGCAACATATATTAACTTCAAGAGTCATATCTCACCACATTATTCTCTTTTAAGCTTTATTGCCACCTAGGAGGAGAGGTAAAGGATAAGAGGATTATTCTCTCCTTAACTAACTCAATACAACATTATTTCTCATTTCTTGTTCCAAAAGGCCATAGAAACCCTAAATTTATCTAATCAACTATTTGTCTCTCATTAGTGGTCATTTGGCATTATTAAACTCTAATTAACACACTAGTTGAGATATTTGTGCACAAACCCATTCATTGTAATAAATGTGAGTCAAATATAATTCAAACCATTAAGAATCGTTCAATTTCAATATTGAGGACAAAGATGATAGAAAACATAGGGAAATTTAGGAAAAAGGATATGAAGGAAATGAAAAGCTTGAAACTGGGTTAAACTGCAAATAAACTCAAATTTCAGTATGTTACAACTTGTGTGTCGATGGTACCAAGATATGACTTTCTTTATCCTTCTATGAGTTGTATGAGTCAGTGCCAATGATAGGTGTGCCAGTGGTATCGACAATCTTTTCCTATAGCTATGTGATTTTTCTCAAAAAACCTCACTGCTACCGACTCAAATTTCAGACTACATACTTCGATCTTTCATCGATTCGATACCACCAGCATGTGTGTCAATGGAATGGAAAATTTATGAAATCCTTATTGATGATTTTTAGCAGGTCGATGGTACCAACACTGACTCTGCTTGCACACCGAACAAAAGCATCAATGTATATTTTATACATAAATTTAGAATCTAACAAGACAAATATGAAATTTTACTAATGAAAAGACCTAAACAAAAAGTAAATAACAGAAATAAAATTGGGTTGCCTCCCATGAGTGCCTTTGTTTAATATCCTAGGCTTGATAAGGTTATTTCTTCCACCTAGTTTGCCATGGGATGGTTTTGAACACTCATCTAGCAGTATGAACTCCACTCTATCATCATCTATCCCAACTGTCAATTAGCCTCTACCCATGGCAATGATCACATTGATTGTAGCTTGTAACTACCTTCCTAATAGAATGTTGGATCCTTGCATCTAGTGCATGTACATAACCACAAAGTTGATAGGATAGTTGACTAATGAACTTTGACTAACACATCCTCACATATACCATTAATACAATAGATATTTGTTGTTTTTACAAGCTAATTTATATTGATTTTTATGCACTATTTGTTCATTTTCATATTAATTTGTGCATGATTTACTCTCATTAGCATGTGAAACTTAGTTGCAACAAATAAATGTAATTTTAATGTTTCTAAATGATTTATTACATTTCAAGAGCTTATGTTCGGATTTTATGGATTTCAGGTGATTTTACAAGTGTCTACACAGCTCGTTACTGTTGACTTTGGAGTTGGTGGTATTGACACATGCTCAGTTTAGAAAAGAAAGAAAGCGATAAGACTCGGTAGTATCAAATTTGGATTCGATAGTACTGAAAACATCACAACATTGGATTTAAGATTAATCAAAGCAACTCAGAACTATCGACACCCAACTGGTAGTACCGACAACTTTCTAGGTGGTTGCAACAATTAAAGGAGTCGGTAGTACCGACACCTGGTCAGTAATACTGACATATCGGTATTAGGTAGGTCCAAAGATAGCATTAAATCTGATAGTTGAGGATCTATTTCACCCTAAGTCACTTCTATGACTTAGAGGGAATTCAGCTAGACCTAATATGATGTTCTAATTCCATTCGATAGTAGTCAAGAGAAAGGGAGGAGAAAGTGTAAAACAAGGTCACGTTCTGGACGATCTGGTACTTCCAGCGGATGGATTTGTAGGTGGAAGGTAGCAAATTGGCACACGCATGAGAAGGGATCTTTTTGAACATCTTCTTCAGGGTTTCTTTAGTTTTTCTAATGTCCTCCACATTTTTGTTCTTCTCTCCTATGTTTTTTACCATGAAAACCATGCAGTGCTAAATTCCTTATTCCTTAGGATACGAGAGTAGCCCGGTGATGCATTGTATTTGACTCTTATGCAGTAATATAACAATTTCTCTCAATTTTTGGACTCATTTCTATGTGATTGTCATGAACTATCCATGCTTGATCACCATATCTAGTTAATTAAACCTTTAATTGCTTTGAAAAAAGAAATTAATGATTGTAAAATCATAAGAAATTCATGTTCTATATCACCCTTTCAAAAAGGTGGCTTACGAACATGAAGAGATTACCCAGAGTTTTTGACAAAGCACCTAACTAATAACATAATCAATACGAGAGTGGGATTGGTATTAGATTAGTAGTGAATTACATCTAGAGAGAGAGTAATTCTTGCTACATGATCTTAGTCTAGGAATAGGAGAGATAATTATTATTGTTATAATTGTTAATTGTAATGTTAACTGAGGTGAAACTATAATCCTAAGGAATTTTGTCCAATTGTGATCAATCACCATTAAATTTAGATGATAATACAATCAAAGTTTTCTTTGTTCTAGTTGATTGTATTGTAGTTAGTAGTAGTTTCTGAATTTAACATTTCTCTATGTTCGACATTCGGGCCTCATTGGCCTATATTACTCTAATAGCATACACTTGCGTTTTATGGCATATAGAAAATACCTATCAATTTTTTGGTGCATTTGTCGGGGAAACGGAAAATTCAGCACTATGAGTGTTGTAATCGGCCACTCTAGGCCACACCTTTTATTTTTCTTTTATCCCTTCAAGCTGAATTTTAAATATCAGTTTTTCAATCATTAGTACCCATCCTCACATTGTTTTAGGCAGAGCTAATGAAGGGAGTTTGGTCATTTAGGGGGAAGACTAATTCCAAATCCACCTCTAACTCCACTTCCGACCATTCAAATACCTCTGCCAAAAGAACCAGAAGAACAACCAGAGATGGCAAAAGAAGAGCATACAATTTGGGAGAAGATCAAAGCATCTTCCTCAACAGCTTAGCTTGGGCCAATAAAAAGACAAGAAATAAATGTGGGAAGCTAGAATATTGATCAAGGGTTGGTGGCGTTGGTCAAGTCACAAGATTTTCATGGCTATAGAATAGAAGACCTAATGATGCACATAAGAAATTTCATGGAGAGCTGTGATATGGTCAAGATAGATAGGGTATCGGCTACTATGATCTACCTAAAGTTGTTTTCGTCGTCATTAGCAGATCATGCCAAATCTTGGTTCTACAATCTCCCAACTAAGTGGATTGAAACATGGTAGTGGATCATAGATGTTTTCTTTGAACATTATTTTCCACCTCAAAAGACAAATGAACTTGTTAGAGAGATATATAACTTCAACTAGAAGGCAGAAGACTCCTACTCTGAAGCTTGGGAGAGGTACCAACATATGTTGAGAAAGGTCTTGCATCATGGGTTCGATTTGTATGGCCAAGTAAAGACTTTTTACTATGGGCTACACAAGGGAAGAAGAACGACGCTTGATAGTTCCAGCTCAGGATTTTTTTTAAAAAATAAGACATATGTATGCCATGAAATTCTGAAGAACATAGCTAAGAATCACTCGTGGGGAGAATAAAGAGATTTTCCAACAACCCTTAAAAGTTTTGGGGTCACTCATGGGGAGAATAAAGAGATCTTCTAGCAACCCTTAAAAGTTTTGGGTAATCAAAGGTCATTAGTGAACTGAATGAGAAACTTGAACTCATTGCTAGGAAGCTATGTCATAAGGATGGACACTCTTGTGAGGGAGAATAAGAGGACTACAAGTTTGCATGACAACAAAACTACAGGGGCAATGACTACTCATGGAGAAAAGACCCCAAGTTCTCATAGAGGGATCCCAATCATTTCTAGCAAGACCCTTCTCAAGCTCAGTAAGGAAAGCCACAGTAGGTTGTTCCACAACAACAATATCAGTAGGACAGTGGCCCTAGCCAGATAGACCGCATAGAGGACATACTGGGTAAGCTGGTTAACCAGAATAAAGTGCTCATTGGCAAGACTCAAAGGGAGCTATAGAATCAAGGAACAAAGATTCACAGCATTGAGACACAGATTTCTCATATTGCGGCAGAGGTTGTGTCCTTGAAGAAACTGACTCAGTAGGGGTTCCCAGGAAACACTGACACACCTACTGATAATCAACATGTAAAAGTAGTGATTTTACATAGTGGGAAGGTTTTTGAATGAGCAGAAAACAATTCCAGAGTCAAAGGACAAAGAGGGTGATGAAGGCTTACCGGTGACTATTATTGCAGTTGATTTAGTTGAGCCAGATACTGCATTAGTAGACAAGTCAGTTAATGTTGAAACTTGTAAACCTAAGGAGACAAGGAAGGAGGCCTATGTATCACCTCACCAGAGGAAGGTGGTGCAGCCAGTGTTGTTCCTAAATATATTGAAAGCTCAGAAGGTTGACAAGCAAATTCAAAAGTTCCTAGATAGATTTAGGAAGCTTCATGCCAACATTCTGCTCATCAATGCAACTGAGCAAATTCCCTCCTATGGAAAAATTTTTAAGGACTTGATCAACAAGAAGAGGAGGATAAATGATTTTGAGGTGGTAGTTATGAAGGTGAAAGTTAGTGCTTTTATCTGGGAATGTTTCCACCAAAAAGGTAGGATCCAGGCTCTTTTAACATCTCATGTTATATAGGGAGGACAATATTTGGAGAAGCTTCATGTGAATCATGTCCTTGGCCACTTTCAAGAAGCTAGGTCTTAAGGAGTCCCAAAAGAGTAACATGACCATATAGGTAGAAGACAACTCAGTGGTGAGGCCCTACGGTATTTGTGAGGATGTTCTTGTCAAGGTGGATAGATTTGTGTTTCCAACCGATTTTGTCATCATGGAGATGCAAGATGATCAAGGCAACAAATTATTACTCGGTAGTCCATTCTAAACCACAGTTGATATGATTCTAGAGATGGGTAGAGGAAGACTAACATTGGGCAATAGAGAAGAACATTTTGAAATCTCTATGTATGAGCCTACACAGACTACCAAGAGGAAGGCACAGTATCACATGCTGCAGTAGGTCCAAGAAAAGGTGTCATTATTTATGGGGAAGCCATTTCTTGATTTGTCTCATGTGATAACATAGGTCCACAAGGGCACACTAGAGGTGGACATTTTGGAGAACACAAAAGAAATTTCTTTGATAAAGGAAGTTTAGTATTCAGATGATGAAGAGGAGGAGCAGTTCCCAACAACAGTTAAAGAGGCATCTTCTACTACTTTGATGCAAGCATATCCACAATTTTTTTTGAGGTGTGTCTTATGAATATGTTGGACAAATATACCCGATACATTTCTTTAGAGGAGTGAGTCGTGTTTCTCAAGGCACTACCATGTTATTACACTAGACACTTTGAGTATATAGGACCACCTCCTCCACCATTTGTCCCATATTTGTTGAGTCCTCCAGAGCTAGAGATGAAGCCACTACCACTGTGCTTGAAGTACACTTCCTTGACAGTAGAGGAGAAGCTTCCAGTTATCATCACAACTTCACTAAGCATTTAGGAAGAGGAGTAGCTGCTTGTGATTCTGAAAAAAAACATCGGAAAGCATTCAGATGGTCTATGACAGACATAAAGAGGATTTCCCCTAGTTTCTGCCAGTACAAGATCAGACTGGAGTAAGGAGCCAAGCCAATCGTGTAACCTCAATGGAAACTCAACCCCATCCTGACTGACGTAGTAAAGAAAGAGGTAGTGAAACTTTTTATCTACATGTATTATATATGTTATCTCTGACTCAACCTAGGTTAGTCCAACTCAGGTTGTTCCTAAGAAAGGGGGAATAACATTCATAACTAATTCAAATGTTGAATTAATTTTGACTAGTTTGGTGACTGCGTGGTGTGTTTGTATCGATTATCAATGTCTGAATTCTACCACTTTAAAAGACCACTTCCCGCTCCCTTTTATTTATCAAATTCTTGAGAGACTCATTGGATGCTCTCACTTTTGTTTTCTTGACGACTATTTTGGATACAACCATATTTCTATAGAACCAGAAGATCAAGAGAATTCTACCTTCACTTGTCCTTATGGTACATTTTCATATCATCGGATGGCATTCGGTCTTTACAACCCACGGTTACCTTCCAATGATGCATGCTCTCCATATTATCTAATATGGTAGGGTGATGTTGGGCGGTATTTATTGGTGATTTTTTAGTTTACGATGAATCACTGAGGATTGGCTTGCCAATCTTGATAAGGTGATGCAGAGATGTGAGGACACTCGCCTAGTTTTGAACTAGGAAAAATGTCATATGATGGTGAGTGTGGGAATGGTTTTGGTACACAAGGTGTCTAGTAAAGGAATGGAGGTTGATCCGATAAAGATAGAAGTCATCTCCAAGCTACCCCCACCATCATCGGTGAAGGGAGTGAGGAGCTTTCTAGGACATGTCGAGTTTTACCAAAGATTTATAAAGGATTTTTCAAAAATCACCAAATCTCTCTCTGAATTGTAAGAAAAGGATGTTGATTTTGTTTATAATTTTGATAAGTGATGGTTAAAGGTGTTTGAGGTGTTAAAAGAGAAGATGGTTTCTACACCTATCATCCAAGCTCCAGACTGGAGCCAACCTTTTGAGCTGATGTGTGACGCATCAGATTACACAGTGGGGGTTGTTCTAGGCCAATGCCAAGATAAGGTTCCCGTAGTCATCTATTATGCGTCTAAAACTCTTAATGATGCCCAGTTGAATTACACAACAATAGAAAAATAGCTATTCGTGGTTGTTTTTGCTTTTGAGAAGTTTCACCAATATTTGATAGGGGCTAAGGTAATTGTTTGGACTGATCATGGGGCAATCAAGTATTTGTTGTAGAAAAAAGATGCAAAGCCTAAGTTGATTAGATGGATATTGCTATTGTAGGAATTTGATTTTGAAATCAAAGACAAAGAAGGCACATAGAATGTATTGGTTGATCACCGGTCTAGGCTTGAATGGGTGGATGAAAAGGACATAGATATACCTATAGTGGAGGAATTCCCAGATGAGTAGCTCTTTGCTATGAAAAACAAAGATCTGTGGTTTGCAAATATTGTAAACTACTTGGCATGTGGAAAGTTTCCAGAGGATTGGGGATATCAGGAGAATAAAAAATTCTTCCACTTGTTGAGGTATTATATTTGGGATGATCCCATTTTGCTCAAGCAATGAAGGGATGGTATTTTGATAAAATGTGTGCCAGAGTGTGAGTTTGAGAGCATATTAGCACATTGTCATTCCTTACCTATTGAGAGTCATCATGCTAGTTCTAGGATTGCAGCCTAAATTTTATGGTGTGGTTTCTATTGGCCTACGCTTTTTAAGGATGCATATAATTGTGTGCTTTGTTGTGACTCATGTCAATGTGCAAGTAATATTTTGAAAAGACATAAAATGCATTTGAACCTTTTTAAAGAAGTTGAAGTGTTTGATCTATGGGGCATTGATTTCATGGGCCCATTTGTATCTTCAAATTCAAACTTATACATTTTACTTTCTATTGATTACGTATCTAAGTGGGTCAAATAAATTCCAACATGCACCAATGACACTCAAGTTGTATGTAGGTTTGTGAAGGACCACATTTTCTGCTGGTTTGGGGTGCCTATGGTGATCATTAGTGATGGTGGATCTCATTTCACCAAAAGGAAATTTAGGGCACTTTTGAGTAAGTATGGAGTGATTCACAAGGTAGGCACTCCATACCATCCCCAAAACCAAGGGTAAATTGAGGTGTCTAATAGACAGATCAAGAAAATCTTAGAAAATACAGTCTTAACTAATAGGACTAATTGGAGCATGTTGCTTAATGATGCTCTGTGGGCGTATAGGACAACCTATAAGACACCTATAGAAATCACTCCTTTTAGGTTGGTCTATTGGTGAGATTGTCATTTACCCGTAGAGTTAGAGCACAAAGCTAGATGGGCATTAAGAAAATTGAAATACAATTTGGATGTCATAGAGAGAAAGAGGATGTTGGAATTAAATCAATTATATGAGCTTAGGTTTGGTGCATATGAAAGCTCAAGGATCTACAAATAAAAAAACAAAAAGATCCATGATCACCACATACTAAATAGAGTTTTCACTCCAGGACAGAAGGTTCTTCTGTTCAATTCTAGGTTGGAATTACATCATGGTAAGTTGAGATCTAGATGGAGTGGACCTTTTAATGTAGTTAAGGTTTTTCCCCATGTGGCGGTAGAAATAAGCAATGGGGTTGAGCCATTCCTTGTCAATATGACCAGCGGCTAAAGAACTACTTTGGGGGAGATGTGGTGAGAAAAGAGGAGGAGTTGAAGCTCATTTTGTTTCATTGATGGTTTGATTAGGAACATCGATCCTATGACGTAAAACAAGGGTGCTTGTTGGGAGGAAACTCAACCATCATTTTTCATTCTTTAGATTCAGTTTTTTAGTTTCATAACTTTTATTTTCATTTACTTAATTTTAATGTATAGAAGGTACATTAATCAATTTTGTGTGGTGTGTAGGTTGAGTACCAGTCGGTACTACTGACCAAAAGTCAATATTATTGATGGAGTCACAGGGATGAAGATCAACTTTGGCTGAAAAACTCGGTATTAATGACCAACATGTCAGTAGTACTAACGACATCATAGGGGAGTTGAGCAAAAACTAAAAGATACTAGGTACTAATGGATTTGGTACTACCAGTTGAAAAGTCAATAGTACTGATAGAAAGGTGCGCTCTAGTTCAGAATACTGAGTTCTCACTTGAAAGTACTGAGGAATTTGAATAAATCGGTACTACCAACAATGAGTCAGTAATACTGATGCTAGGAGGGACCGAATTTGCATGAGCGCCACCCAACTATTGAGGTTCACTACATTTAATGGTCGGTAGTACTGATCTCGGGGGTGAGTTAGTAATACTGACACCCAGTTGGTACTACTGACATCAAGCAATTTGTGTCAAAGAAATTAGCAAATCGAGATTGTTGGTAGCACCGAGACACAAGGATTATAGAAGAAAAGTCAGTAGTACTGACTCCAACTTAGTACTACCGACACTACAGTAGGGTTGCAGGAAGCAGTTATATAAGGAAGGGATGTGATTCATTTCTCTACACACCTTATCCACTCCTCCTTCAAGCAAGTGTGTGTGAGCATCTCTAAGAATTCAGAGGCTACTCTGAGCACTCTCCTTCTTAATCCCCATCTCTCACTAGTGATGGAACCTAGAAGAGAGGCTTCTTCATCGGCGGGGACCGCCAACTTGATTCCCAAGCCAAGCTGAATAGCCCACCCCAACACTGACATCAAGAGGATATATGAAGATTTGCATAATAGGGGCATGGTTCTGACACGGTATGGCGAATGTGCATTCCTCACCTCCTTAGGCTTCACTGACAGCATGTGCTAAGTATGCGAGTGTCAAGGGATGGTGGGTGAAAATCCATTCTTCAGCGACTGGTTGACCTTCCCAGATCTCATATGTGAGTTCCTTGCTTCATTAGAGGTCTACATCATCCCTGAGCAAGGGGATGGATGGATGTCCACGTCAACTTCTACCTTTACAACTCTAACTATACTTTGACGTTACGGAAGTTCAATGCCATATATGGATGGCTAGATGAAGGAGATCATTTCTATCCTGACAATTTCAACTTCAAGGTGGCATGGGAGTTATTGTCATATGTTCTAGAAGGACAACATATTAGTTGGCATACAAACTCCGTCAATGACATCGAGCATCCTTTTGCTCATATACTCCATCCCCTCCTTACCAACACTCTGTTCGCCAAATCCATCCAGGGGCAAGGGAAGACTCATAGGGTCGACCTCTACTTTCTCTACAAGTTTTTGGAGTTAGGAAGTAGGAGTTTGAACTTTATTGTCTTCTTTCTCTCGCACATGATTGGGGTGAAGTGACTTGTACAGAGGGCTCCTCTCATTCATTTGGAGAATTGATCACACCAATAGCTCTCCATCTCAACCTCGACCTCTCTACTGCCAAATCTGTGAAGGCCACACCAAATATTGATCTAAAGCACTTTAAGAGATCCAGCCTCCTCAACACACGTTGTGGTACTGTATACACATGTTGTACAGTAGGTACTCAGTTAAATGAAAGGTGCCAGATGTCATCTTCAACTTATAAGGAATCTGCCTAATGTGGTGGCATGTTGATAGCTTGTCAGACCAGTAGGAAGATGATGATGCAGTAGAAGACCAGTAGGAGGAGAAGGATGAAAAAAAAGAGGAGGTGGAACCAACCGTCCCCATCACACAGAGGCAAATTCCACGCAAGCGTCCAATACCATACACAGCCTCCAGTTCTTCTGCTCCACCACCATCGCATGAAGATGATCCATTCCATGGTGGGAATGTATGGGATGTTGTAGGAAATACAGCAAGGGTAGAAACAATAGACGACGACCTTGGAAGGTATCTACGATGTCCAACGACATTTGTACCACAATCAATAGGTGATATTTGAGAATGAGCAACTTCTCTTGGCCAACCAAGAGAACATCCACATGCACCTACAGTGGACAGAGGGTTACCAGCAGTCGTTCTTTGACCATTACTGGAACCAAGGATACTTTAGTAGTTATCCACAACCTCCACCAATGCAACTACATCCGCCGAGCTTTACGGGGACATTCTACCCCTTTGATCCCACCATGACACATCCTCCTCCACCACCCATGTTATCTAGTACCACTATTTTATTTGCTTTTTAGTTATCTTTTCAAGTTGTAGGATCCACAATCTATCTAGTGTAAAAGTGGAGCTTAATTCATGGTTCATATTAATGTCATGTGCTCTAGTTTGTGTTGCAATGGAGATAAAAATAATAACAAAAAATTGGCTTAGTTGCAAATTTCTTGAGTACACCACCTAGAGGAAGTGTATGGGGTAGTCAACTTAAGGAAATTTTTTATGAATGGACATCTTAATTATTCATGTAATGTGGATGAAGATGGGGTTTGAGCCTAAATTGATCAAATAGTTAGCGGGATCTTAAATTGAAATTTAAGAAAGAAACGCTAAGGTTACCCTGTTCACAGGTCATTAGAGAAAGACATATCATACTTCATGAAAGGCATTGTCTCTTAGTTATGTGACTCCATCCATTTTCCATTTATTTCGACTCACTGCCTTAAGATGATCAAGTAAGATCAAATTACCTCTTGTTTGCATTGTATGGCAAGGTTACATAATAATTAGTTTCTCTTTGATTGCATTACTTAAAAAATGAATGAAAAAATGTTATTATGTGTAAACAATTTATGTGCATATCATTTTAGTTGCATAAGAAATCACATTTAAATTGCATGCATTTTGTTAGATTCATTTCTGTATCATGTGGATATCATTTTCGTTCAAAATTTGAATGCAGGGATACATATCCAACCCTCAGAAGAAGAAAAAGGAGAAAATAAGAAGAAAAAATGGATTATATGTAGTAAAGCCCAAGCATAACATTCCATCATGCTAAAATAATGGGCCAATAAAAAAAGGAGTTTGTTAATGTGTTAAAGTTAAGAGGGAGAAAGGATGCCCACAACTCTTCACCTAAGAGATGGAAAACATTCACATGATGCATTTATTTTCTTACTTCATTCTCATTTATTTGATGAGATTGTTTGATTCGTGCATTATTTCACCAAGAATATAAGGCATTAGGATTCATGCATTTTTCATTCTCTTCACCATATATGTTATCATGTTTTATTTTTGCATGAATAATTCAAATGTTACTTGTGAAACTTCACAACCACCTATTCATACCATCCATTGCTCTTATCAGTAGGCCACTCAAATGATTATCCTCCTCATTCATTCTTATAAGATAACTACTTCCAAGTAGTTAGTAGTTAGGAAAGAGAAATGTAGAATAGGGAATCACCTAATGCACCAAGTGAATGCCTAATTGATTATGATATTAACTGTTCTCTTGATAGTGTTCATTGATCTAAGGGTGGACAACTTTTATGGATAGTTTTGGTCGCTATAGAAAAGTTGATTGTTCGATGATCAGTAAAGGCTAGTTTGGGATTGCCAGGTGGGGATGGTTGAGAAATGAAATTCATAGTTTATGTCCTTTTGTTGACTTGTCTCACACATATATGAGGGTGTGTTGCTCGAGGACAACTAAGATTTAAGCTTAAGGGAGTGTGATGTATTGGATATTTTTTGTTTTCACAAACTATTTTATATTGAATTTTGTGCACTATTTGTTTATTTTCATATTAATTTGTGGATGATTTACTCTCATTAGGTTGTGATACTTAGTTGCATCAAATAAATGTAATTTTACTATTTTGGAATGATTTATTACATTTCAAGAGCTTATGTTTGAATTGATTTCAGGTGATTTTACAAGTATCTACACAGCTCGATATTGCTGAGTCTGGAATCACTAGTAGTGATACATGCTTACTCTAGAAAAGAAAGAAATTGAGAAGACTAGGTAGTATAAACTTTGGAGTCGATACTACCAACAACATCACAACATTGGATTCAAGATTAACCAAAGCAACTTGCTACTATAGACACCCAGTAGGTAGTAGAGACAGCTTTCGAGGTGGCCGCAATAATTAAAGGAGTCAGTAGTACCGACACCTAGTCAGTAGTACTGACATGTCGGGATCAGGTAGATCTGAAGACATCATTTAATTCAATAGTTGATGATCTATTTCTCCCTAAGGCACTTCTATGACATAAGGGGAATTTGGCCAGACCTAATATGACGTTCGAATTCTGTTAGACGACAGTCGAGAGAAAGGAGAGGAGAAAGCGAGAAGAAGGTCATGTTTTGGACATCGGCACATGGGCGAGAATGGATCTTTTGGACCGTCTTCTTCAGGGGTTCTTTATGTTTTCTAATGTTCTCCATGTTTTCCTTCTTCTCTCCTATGTTGTTGACCATGAAAACCATGTGGGGCTGAACCCCTTGTTCCTTAGGACTCGAGAGTAGCCCGATGATGCATTGTATTTGACTCTTATGCAGTAATATATCAATTTCTCTCAATTTCTAGACTGGTTTATATGTGAGTGTCATGAACTATCCATGCTTAATCACCATACCTAGTTAATTAGACCTTTAATTGCTTTGAAAAAGGTAATTAACGGTTGGAAAATCATAAGAAATACATGTTCTATATTGCCCTTTGAGAAAGGTGGCTTACAAACATGAAGAGATTACCAAGAGTTTTCAATAAAGCACCTAACTAATACCACAATCTATATGAGAGTGGGATTGGTATTAGATTAGGTAGTGAGAGTGGATAATTCTTGCTACAGGATCTTAGTCTAGGGTTAGGAGAGATAATTATTACTATTATAACTATTAATTACAGTGTTAACCATGGTAAAATCATAATCCTAAGGAATTTCATCCAATTGCGATAAATCATCAATAATTTTAGATTCACTTTCTGTATTCTTAGTAAATGAAACAATCCAAACAAAGTTTTCTTCGGTCTAGCTGATTGTATTGTAGTTAGTAATAGTTTCTAAATTTAATGTTTCCATGTATTCGACATTCGGTCTTCATTGGCCTATTATTACTCTGATAGCGTACACGTGTTTAAGGGCATATAGAATATACCTATCACCCATACAGCCTCACGATTGATCTATCTGTCAACTGGATTGGCATGGACATCTTCATTGATTTCATCAATCCCAAATTCAGAAGGTAGAGAGAGGCATGTGATTTATGCTTTCCCTGGAGTCACATTATGCTTGTTGAAAATGTTTGTTGCTAATATAACAAGAGACATAGAAGCATCTTGGGTCCTTTCTCTTTGCCAGCCTTCCATATATCATAGCACTCATCATTGCATCAACATGCAAGATATATGTATATTTTATCTATCGTTTCTTGTTGATGATGTCCTTCAAGAATCTTCCATGTGTAGGGATATGTTCTACACCTCCTCAAGTGGAAGCTTTTGGAAGATGTCTAGGAATTTCTTAAATTTTTTTTCCTCCTTTCTCAGCTTCAAACAATTGTAGAATGGTACATGTTGCTTCTCTACATGCTTATGAGGAGGAATGTATGGCACATTAGGGATCTCCTCCCATAAGCTTGCATCAACACCACCTCCTATGATGGAATCTGGAATGTCTCTTGTGGATGGAGTGACATGTGTCTGCTCCTTTTGAATTGTGGGTGCTTGCTTAGTTATTGTGACTTCTGCACTACAAAGTATAGCCTTCACCTACTCTTGTTGAATAGGCACCAACTTTTCTAGAACTAGGGGCGTGGTTATGTTAATGGTGGAAATTTGAAGTTCCTTGTCTTGCAAAGCTATATGGGATGTCCTTGTTTCTTGTTTTTGACCCTATATCAACCTAGTGCATGTGTAAGAACAATGCATTAGTGTTCTACATACCCCTGGTCTTCCATATAGGTTGTAGGGAAATGGAGCTCTTGGCACATAAACCTAATTGGGCTATGGAGTGTATTGCTCTGGTGACTCCTCAGTAACCTGCTTTGTTTCCTTAAGAATAGAGAAAAAAATTACTTGATAATGATGATATGTTGTCTCTGTGTTCCCAGGAGATCTTGATTGAATGGGCTTCTTTATGGATGCCACCTCTGTTGCCAGCTGAAAGATCTGATTTCAATATTGAGGATTTGAGCCCCTTGATTTTGATGCACCCTTTTTTTTAGTCCAGTAAGGCCTAGTTCTAACTCACCAGTCTGCCTAGCATGTCTTCCACCCTATCTATTTTACTAGGACCCCTATCTTTTTGATATTGTTGATGTGAGTATATGCACCCCTCTGCTTCACCTCCAAATTTGGTGCAAAATTCGTGCTTCAATTTCCTTGTGATCCTCTCCATTTGAGCCTTAAGTTATGTGATCTCTTTTGATTCCATATCACTCTTGATTTTTGTTAGTGCTTCTCTCTCCTCACCCCAGGAGTGGTTTTTAACTATGTTCTTTAAGATCTCATGACATCTTGTAGCCTTATTATTCAAGAAGAATCTTTCTCCTGTGCTATCAAGACTAATCCTTTCCCCTTTGTGTAGTCCATAGTATAATGTCTTTGCCTATCCATACAGATCAATCCCATGATGAGGGACCTTCCTCAACATATTCTAAAATTTCTCCCCGACCTCGGAATAGGACTCCTCGGCATGTTGTTTGATGTTTTGAATCTTCCCCACTAGATCACTAGTCTTCTCAAGAAAAAATTAACGCTTAAAAAGGCATCAATCTTTTCATCCCAGGTCTTTATCGATTCTAGCAAAAGGCTAATGAATAATGCCTTGGATTTGTCTGGAAGTGAATAAGAAAATAGTTTTAAGTAGATCACAATAGTTGTAACCTTGTCAAGTTTGAGCATACCATAACTCTCTATGAAGCTATTGATATGAGCCATAGGGTCCTCCATGTTGTGGTCGTGAAATGACTGATATTTGATTAGTGCCACCAATCCATGATCTATCTTGTAACTTCACATTGAATGCTAACCTTTATATAGTCCCTAGTTGTGATGTGGATGAAGACGCTTTCATTTTCTCCTAGACAATATATTCCTCATGCTCTACCTCAACATGTTCTTCAATTTTTAGGTCCATATTTACTAATTGTGCCTACTCTGCCTGTGGTGGTGGGGTTTGGATGAGCTTCTCAGCTGAAGATCCAAATTCTCTTGCTTTACAATGAATCAACTCCAGGCATGTAGCTATTGGATTAGATTTCCCATAATCCATGGTTCTGGTATGAACCATACACTTTACCTAAAAATGAGATAAAAGTGTGAGAGAATGAATACTAGTGAATTTTTGCAAGAAAAATGTGTTAAATTATGTGCAATTTCAAAGAAGGAATTGAAAAGTAAATAAAAGATAAAGAAATGGCCTAGAGTGGTCGATCACATCACTCGTAATGTTGGAATTGTTGTTTCCCAGGCAACGATGCCAAAAACATGATACGGTTAAACTATGTGTACAAAAGGCAAGTGTACGCATCGAGTAGTATATGTCTATGAGGCATGAATGTCAAACTCAGGGAAACATTCTCCAGAAACTACTACTAACTATAATCTAATCAGCTAGGCCTAGAAAATGTGATTGTTTGGTTGTTTATGAATAAGAATAAGAATTAAAATCTAAATTAAGTGAATGTGATTAGGAATTTATGGATTCCTTAGGATTACAGTTTCACCATAGTATGCAAGGCATTTAACTCCATTTCATCAATAATTATTTAGCATAAACCATGTACTAAGGACTTGTAGCAAGTATTACCCGCTCCTGTAGCGTTATAACTACCTATTCTAAGACAAACCCCACATTCGTAGAGGTTTAGGAATTAGCTAGGTGTATTAATGATAACTCTAGGTTATTCCTTCACAACCACAATCCCTCCCCATAGGCATGGTATTGGTTGTGTAAATATACAACTTTTCCAAACCCTAATCCCTCTTTCAGAGAAATAAGAGGTCTCATACATTGATTGTGGTGATCAAGCACAAAAATATCATCAAGCACTCATAGATTTACATCCAGAATTCAAAAAAAAATATTATTAATTAATGAACATTATACAAAGAAAAACTGGGAAACTCCCAGGTCCTAAGGAAAAAGGGGATTAGTCCCACATGATTTCTACCATAGAATATAGAGATGAAGAGAGAGAAAATGAGCTAAACCTTAGAAGAACCCATGAAAAAACTTAGAAAAGCGGTCCTGAAAAGCCCTTCTAGTAGATACCTCAATCCATAATGTTTTGGATGCAAATCTACCTCATGAGAGTGCCCTAAATGTTGGATATGTGGCTATCTCCTTTGTCTCCTCCTCTCTAAGCATTTTGCTCTGTTACAACAAGATAGAACCTGATATTTTTCTTTGGTTGCACTCACCCTAGGTCATAAGTGGGACTCAGGATGTCATTAAGTTACAACCATTGTATTTGTCATTATCCTTAATCTGCATTGATCGTGAAAATTTAGTACCACCAACTCGATCTAGTGGCACCGAGTTGTCGACTGACTCAGAACCCTTGATAAGTATTGGTACTATCAACCAGTGTGTTGATTGCATTAAGTTGCTCTTTGAGTTTTGACTTGATCTGCATGCAAATTTTGGTAGCACTAACTCACATTTCAGTGACACCGAAGCCATAATATTTTGGTTCCTAATGCTTTTTAGGCGGTGTGTCAGTAGCATTGACTTCTCTTTTTGGTAGCATTGAGTGTCGTATTCGTAGCACGAAATAGTGTCTTGGTAGCACCAAACAATGTCTTCATAGCACCTTAATGACTAGTATTCCCTTTGGATCTCGCATATTGTTGATACCACCAACTTATATGTCGATAGCACCAAGTTTTACTAAAAGTGATCGAATTGCTTGAAATAAGGAAAACCCAACATAAGTTTTGAATAAAAATTGATCATTTAACATAATCCAATCAAAATACGTATTAATTGATACAATAATGTTTCATAGGATAATAATGATAAACAATGCATAACTAATATCAAAATGAGCAATCTTGCACTAAAAACATGGGAAAATAGCTAGTAAAAAGAAACTGTGTTTGAATCCATCAATGGGCCATGTACTGTTGGGTGACATCTCAATCAAGATGGAAAGTCCTTTTGGTCAAATGGAGTTGATATAATTGGGGCATTAGTTAATATTTTAGTCAATATTTGGTAGTTATATCCAAGATTGATGATTGAGTAGTGTTATGGTGCAATGGTGATGCTTCATTTTGAAAGGATCAAACTGAGTTAGAGGCCCTTCAAGGCAGTATCCATAGAGTAAACATGGGCATGAATAGATCAATGTTGAAGGCAGTGAATCAAATCTATATGTGTTTTGGCTATGAGAGAGAATAACTCATAGGAGAATCAATAAGCCTTTCATTACAAGGCTAAATTTTTGGAAATTTAGTCCTTAGAAGCTTAAGATGTTCTAGAGAAGCTTCCCAAAAATGATGGCTCTTTGACTCATGTTTGGTCAAAGAGGAAGATTGAAGAGCATTTAGAATACTTGAGTTGCATTTCAGTGGCTATCAAAGGTTCAGGCATGATTGGTGACTCATATGAAGTGACCACAATCTGGCAACCTTACAGCATGGATCAAGTCGATAGATCTTTGAAAAGGTTGTCCAAGTTGAATAGATTTTCCTTTCTTTTTCTTGAGTTTTGAAAACACTTTCCAACCTTTTTTTCAAAGACAGTTCAACTTTGTTGAGCTTTGAAAGCATTTTTCAACTTTTTTATTTCAAAAAGGTTCTTCAACTTTGTTAAATATTAATAGACAATTCAAGTTTTGTTGATTTCTTTACTAAAAAGATTTAAGATTGTTCTTTTTTAATGAGAAGATTGATACATTTGAAAACTATTTTATTTTTTAAAAAGAGATTATTCTTTTGAAATGCTTTTCATTGGAAAAAATTGTTCTTCTTGGAAAGATTTGTTCCTTTTTTAATTATTCCTTTTTATAAAGATTTTTTGTTTTTTATAATATTTTTAAAGAGTTTTATTTTTATTTTAAAAAGATTTTTTGTTCATTCTAAAAAATATTTTTCTCTTTCTTTGTTTTAGATATATTTTTCTTTTTAAAATACTTTTTTGCATTTTTTTTTCAAAAAGTTTTTCTTTTTAGAAAGATTGTTCTTGTGAAAAAAAAAGTAAAGATGATTTGAAAAAGATTATTGATTTTTTCAGAAGGATTGTTTATTTTTTGGGAAAAAATTACTCTCTTTTTTGAAATTATTGTTTTCTATTTTGTTTTGGAAATTTTTTTGAATATTTTGAACAAATATTATTCTTTTTTTTAAGATTGTTATTTTTTGTTTTTGTTTTGAAATTTTGTTTAAATATGATTTTTGAATGGAGATTGTTGGGTAGGAGATAGTTTGAGGTTGTTGGAGTTCCATGAAAGATTTTGAAGTTTGTAAAGATTATGGATCAAAGGTTCTTGATGATTGAAATCATTTGGGATCCTTTTGATATCATATGAGATCATTGGCATGATATGATTGTTAATTTGACATGTTTTTTATTAGATTGTTTTAAACATGAGCATGTTAGAAAAGGACAAAAAATCCATGTGTGATGATTAAAACCATAAAGAATAAATTATTCAAAAATCTTAGAATTAGAAAAGCATACACAAACCTTAAAAATTGTAAAACAAGATGTGGTAAGATGCATATGTAGAAGATAAAGTCCCCATTTTAGTCCATGATTTCATATGTGGTTTATGTCCGCACTCAATCATGAGTTGTATAGGATTGGTTGGTCGTTATCTTCTCTATGGTAGATGATGCTCATTGTGGGGGTAACATAGGTTCTTTGGATATGGGTACTGCTCCCAATATACTTCATCACTATGTTGGTCATAATCATTTGTGAGTGGTATTAGAGGGGGTGTCCTTAAGGCCTTTGGATGTCCAGCTTCACACTGGGTCGGTACCTTTACTAACACCCCCACACCAATTTCAAGGATACAACATGAGTCTTGGCACTCATTTCATGACGCATGGATTTGTATGTGTTACTTGTGCAAGTATAAGATTTTAATATCATTAAAAGAAAACCCATATTAATAAAGCATAAAAGATAAATGATAAGTATATAAGAAAATGATCCTTTAATTATTAAGATAGAGAATATACTCATCCTTTTCTCTCTTTCCTTATTTTTTAATATATTTTTTAAATAAAATGAAAAAGGTAACCAGAGAGAAAAGTAGAAAGAGGAGGCTAACCCTAAAATGGAAGTAGAAGCAAACCCGAAGTGATGTGAAGGCTAACCTAGAAAGTGGCAATCATCAAAAAAATATGGCAGTTGTCGTATTGGTAGAAAATTTTGAAAAGACAAACATTAAAGCAATAGGAAAATCAAAATAATGAAAGAAAAAATTCACTAAAACAAAGGATTCCGCCATATTTAGTAATAAGAAAATAAAACGCAAAGATAAAAAAACTCTTTCTTCACGAAATACAATGTTCCACTGCAAAAATAATTGAGAAAACCATTTCGAGACTTTTTAAGGCAGATTCCTCTAATTTGCTATCAAAAAAATTGTAAGAGAATTTTGGATTTTGATAAAAGTAGAAATAATGAAAGAAAGCAGATGGAAAAACAAAAACATCAATCAGTAAGTAAAATGTAAGATGATTAAAAAGGAAAACACAACTCCAATCATTGATTATCCCCTATGTAGTCGCCAAACTATTGTACCTGGCCCAAAAATTCACATGATCCTATAGTCATGAAACACATGATAAACTAAAGAAATTGATGACACAATAAAGCATCTGAATCATCATGCAATTTTATTTTTAAAATAACAAAAAATGGAGGTGGGTGTTTAATTCTGTGCGAAAATACAAAAGACCCACTTTTTGACTCCACCCAAGGGTAGATAACAAAGGTATGTATGATATAAAAGATCATACATGATGATATAGTTACAAGTGGAGAAGGTGTTAGAACCCACGTCTCACTCGATAACGGTATTGCATGCTTTTTGTACATCTCATATTTAAAAGATATGATCAAGATTAGATAAAATGGTAGAAAACATAACAAAACATTTGTTTAAGTTGGTGAACATTCTGGATTAGAGATGGTCATGGATTTCTCAAAGTATACTAAAGGTCCTAGTTTAATATATGTTTTGTGGTCCCAGTTTCTTCAAGACCTCCCACAGTAGAGATCTATCAATAGCATTCAGGACTGGTGTATAGGAAGAGAAAGAGATGAGAAAGATTTAGTAGACCAAGATCATAGATCTTTGAAAAAAGTGTATGTACTTCAATAGTTATGAATATAACATATTAGAAAATGACATTTACTGAACAACCTAACAACGTTAACATGATAGTTGGTGTCAGAGGAAGGATCCTCTAATCATATAAAGAAAATGAAAGGATGAGGGTATTTGACTCTATAGCTTCAGGAGAGATAAAAGGAGCCCAGGACACAATGGATATGGGGGTATTTATAGGTGGATATTATAGTTTGGAGTTTCCAACTAGAAGTTTTGGAGGCAGTGGATAGAATTAATGCAACGAGAGGATTGGACCGTGGATCAAGGCAACTCACCATGTGTCACTGGCAGATTGCTCTGATTCATTACGTGGCCTAGGTTGGATAATGCCAATTTTCAAATTTTATAGATATTTCAAAGATGTTCTCAAGAAAATTGTGGAAAAGACATGAATTTAAGTCGATAAAATAATAAACGAGAGAGGATAGGTATTAGTTCAGAGTTATCCTTCATTATTATCCAAAAGATATGTATTTTTCGTGTGACTTGCCAATTAATTATCTCTGAGAAAAAAAAGAATATTTTATTCAGGATAATTCAATTGGACAATTCATGTAAAAGTCCTATAACAAGTGAAAAAAATGAGTAAGTTTCACTTAAATCCAGATAATGGATATTTCTAGTAGAAGGCCCTAGATTGGGTAGAAGTGGGTGAAAAATAATGGAGCTAAATAAGCGGAAAAATGTGTAAAATATGGAAAAGGTGAAAAATGAATAAAATGTGAATATGTGGAAATTTTGAAATTGTGGAAAAGTGTTGATAAACATGGAAAAGGTGAAAATGGGGATAAAATGGGAAAATTTGGGAAATGTGAAAAAATGTGGGGAAATGTGGATAGATATGGTAAAATGGATAAAATGTGAAAAATGAGGGAAATGTGGAAAAAGAGAAAACATGAGAAAAGGGAATGGATTCCATCATTATCTAGAGAATTAACGCTTATCATGGATTTTTGTAAGTGAATAAACATAGGGTGTCAACACCTACTGATTGATTGAACTTTGCTTTTCAGATGACTTAGGGTCGAATCTAGTGGGATTTTGAAAAGATTACAAAACAAAACATGGTCAAGATCACTAAATTGAAATTGAGTATTGTGGACCACAACACATGATTCAGAACATGAATGGTGATTAGGCATCATGGGTGGTACCATCATTTTATCATCCTTACAAGAGTGAATTTTTCAATATTTTAGGAAATATTTGATATCATCAACTTTTACAAATTTTTCAGTATTTGATCCTCATTTTCTAGTTTTTAGTGAATCGTTGTGATACTCAAAAGGTTTCTTAAAACCCAACTAAAATTCCAAAGTCTGATTTGTAAAAAAAATTCAAAATGTTTTTTGTTTTAAGTAGAGAATGAGAGAATGTCATGCATAACCCTCATTTCTTGATTTTAGCTGTGTGAGGAGCTCAAGCTTGAGTAATGAGAAGTAGAGTCAACAGTTGAAGGTGGTTGGTCTTTTGAATTAGGCATTCATCCATACACCACATCCATGAAATTTGGCATGCATTCCACTAATGTAGATAAGGAAGATTTTGTGATCTTCTCTTTGATGGTGACAAAGTCATAGGTCTTTAGTGATTCTTTGAGTTTTTTATACCCGAGTTAGCTTTAGAATGGTACTTTAATGTTTGGATTTTGATTGGTCATTTTTTATTCTTTTAGGGATTTAGTGTTTGTATCTTCCTCGTGTTCTTTGGGTTCTGGGGGTTAAATATGAATGAGTTCACATTTTGTCTTGTAATTTTCTCTTTGTCACCATTTTTACATTTCTGTGAGTATCTAGCACCTGATTGCATTGATTCAACTTGCATTGCAAAGGTACTTTTGTTGTAGCTTTGACAAATTGATCATAGATGGTGAATAGTTGATGCAGTAGAGGTTAGGAGGATGTCACTCAAGAGGATCCCATCATGGATAAGGAGGAGGCCACAAGTGAGGGTGTGGGAGCTGAGACTTATCCATGTGAGCCATGAATCTTATTTATAGATTGCATTCCATCAAACTTGAAAATTTCTAATCTTTATTTACTTTGGGTAGTTGCCATGCATGCCTAGAGATGATTCATGAAAAGCTTCTACCCATTAAAGATTTTGTGATAGTGATGAATCCATTGTGGATGAACTTCCACCACTAAGGACGTTGAGCACGTATGACATATAACTTTAAGCATTTTACCCTTTTATCTTCCATTGATTAATGACTATGTATTGGGATTTTGTTTCTATTTATGCAATTTTGATAATTGTTTTATGTTTCTCCTTTAAACTTCAGAGACTCAGGGTATAGAATGTGCACTATAGAGATTTTAAAGATGAGGTGGGACATTTTTAATCAGATATATTTCTAAAAGAACTGGAACTTCTAGAGAATATTTGTTTTGTTTGTGTTAGTAGATGTAGGATTGTAGTTAGGAGCTATGTTGTACCCTTGATTGAGCACTTTTTCCCGCATATCATTTTTTTTTCAATTCATGTTGGTGAGTTAAGCATCACCTCGATAAAATTTATTGGTATTAATAGGTTGGCTTTTGTTGGAGTCCCAATTAATAATTTTCTAAATAGGTAGTCATGGGTATGCATGTCTTCCTTAGTTGTTGGCGGTAGACCCATATGTGGAGTGTATGGCCTAAAAGTATAATGTTAAGAATGCTTGATTGTGCACTTTTTTCTTTAGAAGGGGGAAGTGAGAGGTGTGTGTAACCCTCTTCTTCTTGATTATTGGTTGCCTTTTCATAATATTGTAAATATGTGAGAAATTGGATGTGTATCCTTCTTCATAGAACTAGAGTCCATTTCTTCCTTTGAATAGGTTGTAGGCATTATACCCACCTGTTGAATCGCTTGAGAATATATCTCAATGGAGATGTCTCTAAGAAGTGATGTGCCTAAAATATGAAGAGATATGGCAGTTTTATTTTCCTATGACATGTATCTTTCTTAACTTTTGCCATTTGTTTTCTACTCATGTTTGATACTATTGTGATTGATTTTTTTTTTATCATGACTTGATCTCTTTCAGAATATGAGAAGTTTCAGTTTAGTGGACCTTAGAATCAAAGTGGTACGTAACATCATTTATAATATCCCTTGCCTACTTATCATAATTGGCATGGATGTAACAGTCAGTCCTCTTCGAGTAATGGTGAGAGGATCTAAGGAGGATGTAAGTTGGAGAGATAAGAATTTCACCTTTGGACACTTTCATATTTTTATTATTATGCTTTAAAAAATATCTACTTGTTTGTTTTTCAATTTCAAATTTAGTATTTTTCTAGATTTCAATTGGGTTTGGTGAATAAATGTTGTATCATCTTTTTCCACTCCTTTGACTTGGATGCATGGAGGATCCACTTTGAGTCACTATCAGGGAGTATGTTGAACATGGGTGAGTGTGCTTCTCGATAGTGGGAAGGAGGTTGTCACATCTTGTTTGATCCTCATATGCGGCTGATTCAGTCTCGTACTAGGTTCAATAAATCAGTGCAAATCTTTATAGGTGACCAGGTGAGTTATGTTTCATATCAAAAAGAGCAAGGGACCTTCAATATACCATAGAGAAACTTCTGGCTCTAAGACATCAATGGTTTGTTCTCATTGTAAATTTGATTATCATTACTCTACTTTTTGTACTTATAAGAAGAAGGGGACCAACCCAAACATGAAATGGGTCCCCAAGCTAACCCCAAATTCTAGAGTTTGCATTGGGCACCGCCTCTCCTTTTCATGTAGGGAAAAGAAAATTTGATTGTTTATATTGTTTTCTCCAAGAACATAACTGGTGAGATGAGCTACTTCAACACCTTTATAAAAAGTAATGGAGGTTTGGTGAGTTTCGGGGACAATAAGAAAGGTAAAGTGCTAGGTTAGGGTGGTGTAGATGATTCACTATGCATAAAGAATGTTCCTTTTGTGGATGGCCTACATCAAAATTTAATTAGTGTTAATCAACTTTGTGATAATGGTTATCTTGTTCTTTTTACATATCTAGAATGATTGTATCTAGATTATGTCAAAATAAGTTCTTGAGGATGACGACCAGATCCTATCCATGCAAGAAGAACTTGAGCAATTTGAAAAGAACAAGGTGTGGACTCTAGTTCCAACACCAAATGATAGGAAGATCATTGGCACAAAGTGGGTCTATAGAAATAAGCTAGATGAAATTGGCATGGTGGTAAGGAACCATGCAAGGTTAGTAGATCAAGGTTGCAACTAATAGGAAGATATTGATTTTGATGGAACTTATGCTCATGTTACCAGACTCGAATCTATTATAATGCTACTTTCCTTTGCTAATCATAACAATTTCTTACTTTATCAAGTGAATGTTATAAGTGCATTATTTAATGGATTTTAGAGGAGGAAGTCTATGTGGCCTAACCTCTTAGATTTTAACATGATAAGAATGTTAATCATGTATATCTTTACAAAAGGCCCTTTATTGGACTCAAATAAGACCTTAATATCGGTATGAGAAATTGAAGAACTTTTTAATTGATAATGCATATGTCATTGGAAATGTTGACTCTACTCTCTTTTTGAAACACACTTATACAATTTTTTAATTAATCAGATTTATCTTGATGAGATTATATTTGGCGATATGAATATTGATCTTTGCAAGGAGTTTAATTACCTCATGCATAGTAAATTTGAAATGAGCATGATGGGGAAGTTACTTTCATCCTTGGGTTCCAAATCAAGAAAACATAAGACAAGAACTTCATCAACTAAAGCAAGTACACAAGTGAACTCTTAAAACACTTTGATATGAAGAATGCAAAGCCAATTGATACTTCCATGTCCAACACTGCCAAACTTGATAAGGGTGAATAAGATGAAAAGGTAGATGAGAAGATCTATAGAAGTATGATTGGTAGCTTATTATATCTAATTGCCTCTAAATAAGATATCATGTTTAGTTTTGGCTTGTGTTCCAGATTTCAATCAAATCCTAGAATATCTCATCTTATAGTTTTTAAGAGGATTTTGAGGCACCAAGATAAAGCCCCAAATTTTGGACTATGGTATCGTCAGTCAAGGGACTTTACTCTTACATCCTATAGTGATGTGGATTATGTTGGGTGCTTAGTTGATAGAAAATGCGCAAGTAGCACTTGCTTACTCCTAGGACCCGGTATAGTTTCTTGGTTTTATAAGAAGCAAAACACAGTGGCTCTTTCAACTATCAAAGTTGAATATGTAGCTTCTAGTAGTTGTTATGATCAACTCCTATGGATGAAGTGAATGCTCAAAGACTTTAATATTTTCTATGATGCTTTTGTTGGTAGGAATTCCCAGAGATCCAGTCATATGGTGATTGTATTGGGACATCTGTTGGTATCATGCCCAGAGATCCAGTCATATGATGATTGCATTGGGACGTTATGTACTTGATTTGATTAGTAATAAAGTTAGTTCCATTTATTATGCTTGTTCAATTATAAGATGATGATATAATATAATAGATGTCTAAAGAATGATATTACTCGATGATGTATTGTTTAAGTTGAGTCTCAAAACATGGGATCATATGTATGATAAGAGTATAGACATTCTTGTTAATGACCCTAGTCGAATATTATTATAGAAGAAAAAATAGACAACAATAATATCTAAGAGTAGATTGTGTGTTGACGGATGGCTAAGTCTCATTAGTCATCATATGGGATATCAAGTCAAACACATAGGAACTTGTTAGATAATAGTGTAGCAGACACACCCACATTGAGAGTGGTACATGGACGGAAGTCAAAATCATCTCTCAAAGTGATAGTGGTGGTTGTGGTTCTTTGACCTAAAATCACTACAATGATCACATGTCGTTCGATGGACTTTAATACCATCCAACTTGACCTTAAATAAGGGTTTCCATATAGGTGGTGCTTGAGTACACTGTTACACATGGGTATTGTTGTGAGTCATGTTGATAGGATTTGTCCCTCCTGTTGGAGTGATATCCTGGCCACTTGATAAGTGAGACTGAGAAAATGCATGGGGATGCTCATGTGAGTCAATATGTGATATTGGGACTGTGTGCATCTCAAATATTCTACTCTGGTTTGAGGAACATAGATTGGATGATAAGAGGATGATGATTCTATGCCTAGTTTTCAATCTGGATATCTGATACAAAGGAGCTATATGATCACTATAAAATGATCACACCTTTCGATTGAAGTTGTCCTCTAACTTATCCAATTACTTGGGTAGCAATGATGTGTTTTTAGATATCGATCATTACTTGTCAAGTCAAAATGTGTTATTTACATGGCTTATATTATCACACTAACAAACTCACTTAGGGTTGAAATCCCTAAGTTTTTAACCAAAACAACGTGCAATAATACCACCCGCAAGCGGACGGGTCTTATCGCAGTATAGTTGAGGATCAAATCCAAAGGGACAACGTTTTTAAGAATCTTTTTCTAGTTAAATCTAATTGAATCAAGACGAATATTTAGAACAAGGTTGGTTGATTTGAGTTTAATTAAACTAAATGCAAGGAAAGTAAAAGAGAAGGATTAAAGGTTGATTAAAGATTAATGATGGAAATCGCTAGGATGGTCCCGGTTTTCACCACCACTACACATGCAATCACATCTAAATACAAACATCCAGGAAAGATATAATCATCAAAATAGAGCTGCTGCAAAACCCCCCATACGGGTGTCAGGTTTGCATAAGCATCACCTTAGGTATCAGATATCTCGTCACCATTCGGATCATATACTTACTGCTCCGAAGATACAGATATCCAACTAAAGTTGTGGGCCCCCTATATAGGCGTTAGGCACACAGAAGCGTCACCGTGGGCTAGATGTCTCATCACCTCACGGATCACACACTTGCTACTTCAGGGAATCCTATCTTATTTCTCATCAAGGAGTCAACCGCGTTAATCGACATTCAAATCCTACATATTGAAGTTCTCGCAACATAGGATACGAACAAGATAATGCAAGCAGGTGATCAATCCACAAGCACACATCGACGATTAACAATGAAATGAAAGATTATATAGATGCCATGGAATGTTTAGTATTTGAACATGTAAGCATGGGCAGCGGGGCTAGTCCCCGCACCCCAACGAAAATGGACTACTCGCTCATGGTGAGAGAAACAAGAATAACAAGAGAGAGAGAAGTTTCCACCATGAGCATGGTGAAGAAGATGATTGTAGCTCTGTCAAGAAATGGTCTTCTATACAACGTCAGAGCAGGTCTGGAAGAAGAGAGAAGAACACCATGACAGACGGGGTAGATCTTCTCTCTCCACCTTCTTCTTCTTCTCGTAGTCCTCGCTCACAGCAGGAGGAGCAGCTCGTGGACGAGATGGCGGCGTAGAAATGGAGTAGACGCAGTAGATCTAGATACAGATCTGAACGAGGTGGCTTGCAGATCTGTGTCTTCACTCCAGATCTGGGTGAACATGCTGCAAAACCACCACGGGGGTAGGTTCTTGGCTATGGAGATCGTCTCCTTAGGCCCAAGACATACCTACATCCTAACGACGTCTGGAGATGATCATTTTACGGGCTGGAGTCGCGTTCTATTTATAGGCAGACTGGGCACCGCCTTACTTTCGCGGTCGCGGTTAGTTGGCAGTCGGTCGTGATTCTTTGGCAGATGGTCGTGATTCCTAGAGAAAGTGTGGTCTGCTTGCACCCTTGGTTGCGGCTCCTTGTGCACTTGACTGTGGGCCTTGGAAGCAGTTGATACTGAGAAGATCACGATCGTGAACTTGTTGGGGACCGCAGGGTGGAGGAGCAGGTCGAAACTGCTATAGGAAGAGGCCAGGTCACCATTGCATTTTGTCGCGGTTGCGATTGTGTTTTGTCGCGGTCGCGATCAGCAGCAGGTCGACACTGTGGTAATGAGGAGAGGGTGTGGTGGTGAAGCAGTGAGCATGGTCTCGGTGCAGAGATGATCGCAGCTTGCAGGCGATGGGGAGGAGAGACCATGGGTAGGATGGAGAAAGGGAGGTCGCGAGGAGGTCACCGTGGGCATGAGTTACGGCCGCGGGCACAGCTAGTCGCAGGTCATGGTTCCTCACTGGTCGCGTTCCTAAGAAGAACATGGCCGTAATGGATGGAAGCACAGGTCACGAGTGTTGAAGAGGAGTGGGGGTTGCAATCATGGGCATCTAGGTTGATCGCGGTTGAGGGGTAGCTGGTAGGGATCGCGATCGTGTGATGGTGAAGATCGCGATTTTGAGGCAGTCGCGATCCTTGGAGCGTTGTCGCGACTACGGTTCTGGTTGGAGGAGGCCCAGGTCGCGATTCTGGGATCTCAGATAGGTGTCCGCGATAGAAAGAAAGAGAGTTCGTGATTAAGTAGGAGGAACACCGGGGTGCATTAGCTGTGATCACGGTTAGGGTAGCAGAGGGGTAGAAAGGATCACAATCTGTGAGGAGAGGGAAGGGCGCTAGTCGCGATGCATTAGACAGAAGGTGGGGCCCAGCCGCTTGGTGAGAGGCGAATGAATAAAAGAAGAGGGGAGGGTGGCACTCGCTGCTGATCAGAATTAAACAGAGCCCATTAGAAAAGGGTATGGGCCTAGGAGATAAGGCCCAAAGCTTGAAACCTGCCTGCACAAGGGTGCAAAAAGTCAATAAAAATAGGAGTAAAATCAATTAAGCCAAGTAAATGCACATATTAGAAGATAAAGCCAATAAATGCATGAATGCAACCACAAATGAGCTAAACGATGATTTGAACTAAGATGAATATGCATTCATCAAAATACCCCAAACTTAAATGTTGCTCGTCCTCGAGTAACACAAAATCTGAAACAATCGCCAGGTGCATACTTTCAACTCGTGTGACTGCCTCATCTTCACATCATGATTATTTCTTTTCTGGTTGGTATGACTAAGCATCTCAACATCTTGAGATCACAGAACACATCTTACCATATCTTTGTTCTCGAGTTTGCTTCCCAATATCACTTCCTCTCTACTTTTTCCAACATCGAGCATGTCAGAGAGTTTCGTAGGAGTCCAGAGATACCCACAGAATGACAAGTGTGCACCTGATCTGACACTGGTGTTTTTAGGATATTGGTAAGATTAGGCATTCATTGTGCCAGTAGGTGGAAAAAGGGAGTGAAGGGTGGTATGGAAGCAAGAAATAAATCCCTCCTCTATTCGAATCGAGATTTTTTTTATTGTATGATTTGCAATTTCATTGATTGCATTTTTTTGTGCAAATCTCTCCTCTATTCGACTCGAGATTGCATTTTTTTGGTGCGCTTAGGCATCTTTTCTTGGTGGTACACCCCTATTTCGTAGTGAGGGGTATGGAAGAAGGGAAAAGAGAGAGAGTGTGTGTGTGCCACCCCGAACTTAGGGTTTGGCACTATTTTGGTTATTTTTTATTTCTTTTTTATGGATGGAGGGGTAAGAAGATGATTGAAGAAGTGTAGAAGAGAGCTCATATCAGAGTGCAACTTTATTTACAATTCAGTGCACCGGGTCATTCTCCTTATCATACTCTACTCAAATAATGACTTGATGAGGATCTGGTGGAGATTACATGCTATTGTTCCACTATTCAGATAGGAAGCACAACGTGTTTGATCCCTCTCAGTTCGAATGATACTTGCCATATCTACTGATCATGATGTTAGGATTCATAAGCTTCACACAGTGATTTCTAATCATTGGATAGTTTCAAAAAAATTTCTCCTTGAGGCTTCGTTTCGAATAAGGAGGGTATAATGATTCAAAACTGCGTGGAAAAATAGGATAGCCGGCTAGGTATAGGCTTTGATTGAAACAAAAGCGTCAAAACTTCATCAAGCTTCTATACAAACTGCTACGAAAACTTTTGAAATTTTTGAAATTTTTTTTTTTGAAAATTTTTCTCAAAATTGCAACAAAATTTCAACGATGAAATCTTAAGTCTGAAACGGATAGGAGAGGGTGGAAAGTAAAGTATGTACCACCCACCCTCCACCCCGAACTTAGAAATTTGCTCATCCTGAGCAAAATCTAAATCTGAGATGGAGGGGAAAACTCATGCCGGTTGGTCCACCAGATGTGGTTGCATTCCTTTCGGCGACGCGTCCTCCATCTGAAATCTCAAAAATGGAAACTATCAGAACTTAAGACTGCATCTTGCGATGCATTGTCTACCAGGTGCAAAATTTTCTAAAAACAAAATTGAAAGTAAAAGCTAAGTTAAAGATCGGGTTGCCTCCCGACAAGCGCCTTTGTTTTACGTCGATGGCTCGACGTGATTTCTTTAGCTCTCTGGTAGGTATGTCGGTTTGGACAAATTCATCAATTCATTAGTGCTAGTGTCAGCTGTGGTGAAATATCTTTTCAAGTGTTGGCCATTTGCCACAAAATCGCATGACTTGTCACTCCATAAGGTGAATGCACCATGTGGATAGATGCTTTTGACAATGTATGGTCCCGACCAGTGCGAACGGAGTTTCCCTGGGAATAACCTCAGTCTCAAGTTGAACAGCAGAACTTGGTCTCCCACTTGAATGTCCTTCCTCTTCAGATGACCATCATGCCAAAGTTTCATGCGTTCCTTGTAGATTTGTGCATTCTCATAAGCCGTCATCCGGAGTACTTCTAGCACTTGAAGTTGCAGAATCCTAGCTTCGCCAGCTTTCTTAATGTCAAAATTCAGTTGTTTTACTGCCCACCATGCTTTATGTTCTAGGTCCACGGGCAGGTGACATGATTTTCCATAGATAAGTCTGAAGGGTGTTGTTCCAAGAGGACTTTTGAACGCGGTTCGGTAGGCCCATAAGGCATCATTGGTTTTCACTGACCAATCCTTTCGGTTGCGTCCTACCGTCTTTTCCAGGATAGCTTTGAGTTTACGGTTTGAAACCTCTACTTGCCCACTTGTTTGTGGGTGGTAGGGGGAAGCTACCTTGTGTGTTACACCATATCTTCTCAACAATGCTTCAAAGCTTCTTTCCAGAAAATGAGAACCTCTGTCAAATATCACGGTTCGTGGGATTCCAAAATAGGGAAAGATAATATCTTTGAACATTTTAATGATGGGTTTTGAATCGCTAGTGACGGTTGGTATGGCCTCTACCCATTTAGAGACATAATCCACTGCAACAAGGATGTAGGAAAATCCATGTGAGGATGGGAATGGGCCCATGTAGTCCACTCTGCAAACATCAAAAATCTCGACTTCTTGCCATAGCTTAAGTGGCATCTCATCTCTTTTCGTAATGTTTCCCATTCTTTGACACTTGTCACATGATAACACAAAGTTATAAGTATCTCTGGATATAGTTGGCCAAAAGAAACTGCATTGCAAAACCTTCAACGAAGTTTTCTTATAGCTCATATGGCCTCCGATTGGGCCTGAGTGGCATTGTTCTAAAATAAGTTGGGCTTCTTCCTGAATGATACAACATCTGTAGAGACTGTCAACACAGAGCTTGAAGAGGTACAGATCATCCCAGTGATATTGCCTCACATCATGCATGAATTTCTTTAGAGCATTGCCAATACACTCAGGGTGGATGACACCAGCGGCAAGGTAGTTCACATAGTCTGAGTACCAAGGAGTAGCTTCTGAGACTTTCATAAGTTGTTCATCTGGAAGAGAGTCATTAATTGGGATCTTATCAGTTTCCAGAGTGTGGATACGACTTAAGTGGTCCTCTACAACATTTGTTGTGCCTCTCTTATCTCTAATCTCAAGATCAAGTTCTTGCAATAGGAGAATCCATCTTATTAGCCTTGGTTTTGCATCTTTCTTTTTTAGAAGATAACGAATAGCAGCGTGATCGATGTAGACAATCACCTTTGAACCAATGAGGTAGGATCTAAACTTATCAAAGGCATATACGACTGCTAGGAGTTCCTTATCAGTAGTTGCATAGTTCCTCTGAGCTTCGTCAAGGGTCTTCGATTCATAGTAGATGACATGATGTTTCTTCTCTATACATTGTCCCAGGACGGCACCCACAGCGTAATCACTGGCATCACACATAATTTTGAAGGGTGATCCCAATCTGGGGCTTGAATGATGGGTTTTTTTTTTAAGGGCATGCTTTAGATTGTTGAAACTCTTAATACATTCTTCATCAAAATAGAAGTCAGCGTCCTTCAGTAACAGGTTTGTCATGGGCTTGGTTATCTTGGAGAAATCCTTGATAAACCTCCTGTAGAAGCCTGCATGACCAAGGAATGTGCGGACTTCTCTTACATTGGTAGGGATAGATAGTTTGGAGATCACTTTGATCTTGGCCTTGTCCACTTCAATTCCTCGGTTACTGACCCTATGGCCAAGGACAATGCCTTCTTTTACCATAAAGTGACATTTCTCCCAATTTAGCACAAGATGTTCTTCTTCACATCGTTTGAGGACCAGGGAGAGGTGCTTCAGGCATGAGTCGTATGAATCCCCATATATAGAGAAATCATCCATAAAAACTTCCATAATGGTTTCGGTTAAACCAACAAATATGGCTTTCATGCAGCGTTGGAAGGTTGCAGGCGCATTACAGAGCTCGAATGGCATTCTTCTAAAGGCGTATGTTCTAAAGGGGCAAGTAAACGTAGTTTTCTCCTGGTCATCTGGATGTATAGGAATTTGATAAAATCCAGAGTAACCATCGAGATAGCAGAAATATTCTTGGTGAGCCAATCGCTCTAAGACTTGATCTAGGAAAGGCATCGGGAAATGATCCTTGTGTGTGGCCTTGTTCAACTTCCTATAATCGATGCACATCCTCCAACCGGTTATGGTTTGAGTGGGGATGAGTTCATTATCTTCATTCTGTATCACAATAGTGCCACCTTTCTTTGGAACAACATGTACAGGACTCACCCAAGGTGAGTCAGATATCGGATAGATGATTCCGGTAGTGAGCAACTTGATGACTTCGCTGTAGATTACTTCCTTCATATTAGGATTCAACTTCCGTTGATGCTCAACAGTCGGCGTGTGGTCTTCCACCATAGGGATTTTGTGCATGCAAAGAGCTTGACTAACCCCGGTGAGATCGCTCATCTTGTAGCCGATATCTTTCTTTCTTTCCTTTAATTTTTTCAGGAGTTTATCTTCTTGTTCGGTCGTTAGATCAGAATTTATAATAACTGGACAAACCTTGAGATCATCCAAGAACACGTACTTAGGTCCCTCGGGAAGGGGCTTCATTTCAGGGGCTTCTAGCTTCTCGCATGGCTCTTCAGTTACATTCACAGCTTTGAGTTCCTCGAACCTAGCTTCAGGATCTTCTTCTACAGAGTCGAGGTGAAGGATACAATCCTTAACTTATTCGTTGATGGAATTATCAGCAGATGGGTTTGTTAGAGCCACTTCTAAAGGATCGTCTTGTTCATACTCCTCTTGTGTGAGGAGCGACATTTGCTCAATGCAATCAATCAAATAGACTTCTTCCTGCATGCTCGATCTTCGCATGCTTTCAAAAACTTTGAACTCGAGGGTTTCTTTCCCTAGTCTGAGCAGCAAGGTCCCTGCTTCAACATCAATCAAAGCTCTTGCAGTGGTGAGGAACGGACGGCCAAAGATAAGAGGGTATCTGGCATCTTCCTTTATGTCCATGATGACAAAGCCACATGGGACATAAGAGTCTTTTCCAACCTTGACAAGGACATCTTCAATGATTCCTAAGGGAAGAGTCATAGACTTATCTGCAAGTTGTATGGTCATTCTAGTTGGGAGAAGTTTTGCAAACCCTAGCCTCTTGCAAAGGCTAAGTGGCATGATAGAGATGCTAGCACTGAGATCGGCCAATCCCTTCTTACATGAAGAGTCACTGATATGGCATGAAATTCCAAAGGATCCGAGGTCTTTCTGCTTCTTGGGCATCTTGCTCTGAATAATATCGGAGGTATTCGTTGCTAACTTCACCGTCTCATTTTCTTTGGTTATATATTTCCTTGTGAGAAGTGACTTCAAGTACTTCATCCAGGCTGGTATCTCAGCTAGAGCATCAAGGAAGGGTATATCAACATGAAGCTTCTTCATGGCTTCCTTGAACTTGTTGAAACAGGTATCAAGCTGTGTCTGCTTCAAGCGAGCTGGGAAAGGAGGACGAGGCTTGTATACTGGCACATCCAACTCAGGTGTGTCTTCTGCCCCTGCAACCAATGGTTCCTCCAATCTTGCTTTGTCTGTCTTATCAGCGGTTGGTTGTTCCTTCGGTTGAGACTCGGGTATTGTAGAGTCTTGGACATTCACAAAGTCATCATTGTTAGTTGCCACTATTGGTATCTTAACTAGGGGGGTCAGAATAGTCTTTTCCATACCTGGTGGTGACAGCCTTCAATTGCTCTGGGTGATTAGGATTGTTCTCTGGTTGGCCAGCAAAGGCTCCAGCAGGTGGCTTCATGCTACCTGCAAGTTGAGCTAGTTGAGATTCAATAGCCTTCTGATGGGCTTGCTGGTTAGCTATCATGGTCTACTGCACCTGCAGCATATTCTCAATAGCTGACAATTTGTCATCAGGAGGGATGGGACCGGCTTGTTTCCCCTGTTGTTGTTGTTGATAGGGGACTTAGTTGGGGTTCTGGAACTGAGAATTTTTTGGAAAATTGTTGTAGTTTCTATTCTGGAAGTTACCTCTAAAGTTCCCTTGATTCCCAAAGTTTTGTTGTTGGTTATACTAGAATCCTGGCGGGCCTCGTTGTTGACTATTTAAACCAAGTTGTCGTGAGTTTTCCGCTCCATAAGGATTTCCATATTGAAAACCTGGATGGTTCCTATTCTGATTCGGATTATAGTACCCCTGACCAGGGATGGTGTTGACAGCATTCAGATTTTTCATTTGACCACTATCTCCTTGGGCACAGGTATTGCTCAAAACAACATCATAGAGAATGTTACAGGCTAGAGTAGAATGATCATTTCCTTTGCATGCTTCACAAAACAATGAAGCTGACTTAACTTGTCCTTGTTGTCGAGGGGGTGAGTGTCTTCTTTCATAGGCGGAAAAAGATGATTCAAGTTGGTCTTTCTTGGTGACTAGAAGCTTAAGAGACTCAGCAATAGACTTGTACTCAGGAGTAGCTTCTTCCATAACAACCTTCAGCACTCCTTTACTTACGAGTCTACCCCAGTTGGCTTGATTTTTAGCTCCAAGGGTGACAACCTTCCACGCGCTATCATAGCTTTGACGCATGAAGTTTCCTCCAGATGACGAGTCTAAAAACTTCTTGATGTCATCATCCACACCCCTATAAAAGATATTGATGAGTTGATTCTTAGGAATGCCTTGATGTGGACACTTGCGCAGGAGCTCTTTGTATCTTTCCCATGCTTCAGCTAGGGATTCTCCGGGGACCTGAGTGAATTGAGTTATTCGTCCCCTGATTTCATAGGTGAGAGAAGGTGGATAAAACTTTTCCAGAAAAACATTATGAAGTTATTCCCAAGTGGTGATAGGTTCGCATTGCAAGGAGTTATACCAACTCATGGCTCTATCGACAAGAGAGTATTTGAAGAGACGGAGTCTGATGGCATCATCTGTGACTCCATTTTGCTTTTTCATGGCACATAGATCTATAAACCTCAAAAAATGTTCTTGACTATCTTCTCCTTGCTTACCATAGAAAGGACTTTTGAAGCAACGTAACCCAATGTGCTCTTATCTCAAAATCTGGAGTGCTGATGGGAGGAGGTTGTACTGGGTGGTGAACATCAGAAGCTTTAGGGATTGAGAATTCTCTAAGGTCTTTTTGTAGCTCAGCTTGTTGAGCTGCTGCCTAAGCTGCTTGGATTTCTTCTTGAACTGTAGCTTGAGCTTCTTGCATAAGCCTATCTCTTTGTGCATTAAGGGCTTGAGCTACCCTTCGAGCAATTTCCTCCTATTGAGCCATTCTTGCTTGGTTCTCTCTGTACTGGCGGCGAAAGGTTCTGTCTATCTCAGGGTCAAAGCTAGAAGAGAGTCAGAGACTATCCCAGTGGCGCATACACTAGAGTTTGTGGGTATCTAGGATGGAAAGATCTTTTGCTGGTAAGATGGACGGAGTAGAACCGAATTCAAGTATATATGATCGAAAGTATCAAAAGTAAAAGAAAAACCTAAATTAGCCTCAAAAGAACTCAATTTAACTAGATGATTTTGTTGTCCCCGGCAACGGCGCCAGAATTTGATGTGGCTTATATTATCGCACTAACAAACTCACTTAGGGTTGAAATCCCTAAGTTTTTAACCAAAACAACATGCAATAATACAACCCACAAGCAGACGGGTCTTATCGCAGTATAGTTGAGGATCGAATCCCAAGGGACAACATTTTTAAGAATCTTTCTCTAGTTAAATCTAATTGAATCAAGACTAATATTTAGAACAAGGTTGGTTGGTTTGAGTTTAATTAAACTAAATGCAAGGAAAGTAAAAGAGCACGATTAAAGGTTGATTAAAGATTAATGATGGAAATCGCTGGGATGGTCCCGGGTTTCACCACCACTACACATGCAATCACATCCAAATACAAACATCCAGGCAAGATATAATCATCCAAATAGAGCTGCTAAAAAAACCCCATACGGGTGTCAGGTTCGCGTAAGAATCACCTTAGGTATCAGATGTATCGTCACCATCCGGATCATATACTTACTGCTCTGAAGATACACATATCCAACTAAAGTTGTGGGCCCCCTATACAGGCGTTAGGCACACAGAAGCATCACCGTGGGCTAGATGTCTCATCACCTCACAGATCACACACTTGCTACTTCAGGGAATCCTATCTGATTTCTCATCAAGGAGTCAACTGCATTAATCGACATTCAAATCCTACATATTGAAGTTCTCACAACATAGGATACGAACAAGATAATGCAAGCAGGTGATCAATCCACAAGCACACATCGATGATTAACAACGAAATGAAAGATTATATACATGCCATGGAATGTTTAGTATTTGAACATGTAAGCATGGGCAGCGGGGCTAGTCCCTACACCCCAGCAAAAAGGGACTACTCGCTCATGGTGAGAGAAACAAGAATAACAAGAGAGAGAGAAGTTTCCGCCATGAGCATGGCGAATAAGATGATCGTAGCTCTGTCAAGAAATGGTCTTCTACACAACGTCGGAGCAGATCTAGAAGAAGAGAGAAGAACACCACAACATACGGGGCAGATCTTCTCTCTCCACCTTCTTATTCTTCTCATAGTTCTCACTCGTAGCAGGAGGAGTAGCTCGTGGACGAGATAGCGGCATAGAAATGGCGTAGACGCAGAAGATCTAGATCCAGATATGAACGATGTGGCTTGCAGATCTGAGTCTTCACTCTAGATCTGGGTGAACAGGCCGCAAACCACCACGGGGTAGGTTCTTGGCTATGGAGATCGTCTCCTTAGGCCTAGGACAGACCTGCAGCCTAACGGCATCTGGAGATGATCATTTGACGGGTTGGAGTCGTGTTCTATTTATAGGCAGACTGGGCACCGCCTTACTTTCATGGTCGCAGTTAGTTGGCAGCCGGTCGCGATTCTTTGGCAGATGGTCGCAATTCCTAGAGAAAGTGTGGTCTGCTTGCACCCTTGGTTGCGGCTCCTTATGCACTTGACTGTGGGCCTTGGAAGCAGTTGATACTGAGCTGATCGCGATCGTGAACCTGCTGGGGACCGTAGGGTGGAGGATCAGGTCGACGTTGTTGTAGGAAGAGTCCAGGTCACCATTGTGTTTTTTCGCGGTTGCAGTTTTAGAAATATTGTCGCGGTCGCGATTGTGTTTTGCCACGGTTGCGATCAGCACTAGGTCAACACTTTGGTAATGAGGAGAGGGTGTGGTGGTGAAGCGGTGATCGTGGTCTCAGTGCAGAGATGATCGCGGCTTGCAGGCGATGGGGAGGAGAGACCACGGGTAGGATGGAGGTAGGGAGGTCGTGAGGAGGTCACCACGGGCATGAGTTGTGGTCGCAGGCATGGCTAGTTGCAGGTCACAGTTCCTCACTGGTCGCATTCCTAAGAAGAACAGGGTCGCAATGGATGGAAGCACAGGTCATGGGTGTTGAAGAGGAGTGGGGGGTTACGATCATGGGCATCTAGGTTGATCGTGGTTGAGGGGTAGCTGGCATGGATCGCGATCATGTGATGGTGAAGGTCGTGATTTTGAGGCAGTCATGATCCTTGGAGCGTTGCCGCGACCGCGATTCTGGTTGGAGGAGGCCCAGGTCGCGATTCTGGGATCTCGGACAGGTGTCCGTGATAGAAAGGAATAGAGGTCGCAATTAAGTAGGAGGAACCGCGGACAGGTGGCTAAAAGAGGATCGCGACCGGAGTGCATTAGCCACGATCGCAGTTAGGGTAGCAGAGGGGTAGAAAGGATCGCAATCTGTGAGGAGAGGGAAGGGCACTGGTCGTGATGCATTAGACGGAAGGTGGGGCCCAGCCACTTGGTGAGAGGTGAGTGATTAAAAGAAGAGGGGAGGGTGGCACTCGCTACTGATTAGAATTAAACAGAGCCCATTAGAAAAGGGTATGGGCCTAGGAGATAAGGCCCAAAGCTCAAAACTTGCCTGCATAAGGGTGTAAAAAGTCAATAAAAATAGGAGTAAAATCAATTAATCCAAGTAAATGCACATATTAGAAGATAAAGCCAATAAATGCACGAATGCAACCACAA